>CM049805.1:1899718-2154794 GCA_027422405.1 Ptychobarbus kaznakovi | reverse complement strand
AAGGACTTATAGATAGACCGAACCGAAAGCGAGGAAGGTCAGCACACGTTTCCCGCTCCCGGACACGGTTTGTTTAGTATCATATCGTTTAATGAGGACCGGACGCCACAGCAATGACTGCGTCCGAATCCGAGTCATGGAGAGTGTAGCCGTGTTTCCAGAGCAGACGGTCAGTCAGCTGAAGGCTGTTTGGCAGAGATGGGCTCAGTGACCTCAGCTTTCACCAGGTCTCGCAACACGTTGGTCAAAGTGGGTTCGGAGCCGCAGAAAGAGCCGGACGGGAAAACGCGGAGCGGGTCCGGTGTGATCGCAAAGCAAACCAGCAAACAACCGCTGGCGCGGAAAACAACCGGCGCCTCCGGAGCAAACACGCCACAAGCTCCTGCGTCTGCTGCCGGTGAGTTTCTGTCAGCTTCTCTCTTCATTCATATCCGTATGAAGGTGGATTTAGGGAGCGGATTAAAGCATACACAGCGGAAATTGTTTGATTTATGTTTTTGTTATAGCCTAGTTGTTTTGTTTATTTACAGCAGCTCCAAAAGTAGAACGTTTATAACAATAAAGGTCATTGCATTACATATCAAAACATCAAACAAAACCAAAATGGGATCCTTCCAGAAGAGTTTTTCACCCATGTTTTGCAGTTACTTTTAGGGTCATGTGACGGTTAGGCTTATTGTTTTGTTATTGACAGAACGGTTAATATCATGTCTGACATGTAACTTATAGGCTGAAATCGTTTTTTTCTTTTCTTTTTAATTAGTAGTGAATAAATATATATATATATATATATATTTAGAATATTCAGAAAACAATTCGTACCAAAATGATTTTTACGCTAACGATATTTTCAATTTAAGACAAATGTATATTTTTGTGGGGCTCAAGGCTTTTGAAGTCTTAAAGTTATTTAAAAAAAATATAAATAATTTATATTTTAAATAGTGAATAAAAAATATATATTATCAATGATACTTAAAAAAAGTACTTTAATGGTCAAGAAGTGAGTTCTTCATCAACAGTGATGTACTCGGACACAATTTTGGACCCTTCTGTGACAAGGTCAATAAGTGTTTTTGACCTTTTCTGAAAAGCAGGTTAAAAATGTATGTAAATGTGTGGATAATCAACTCACAAATTCCTGATTCATGTTTGTAATATATATATATATATGGTGTGTGTGTGTGTGTGTGTGTGTGTGTTTGTTTTGGTGAAGATAATAAGATATGTTATATAAGATATGATTGTCTATCTGATTTTATTTTTATCAACATTGATATATTTTAAGTGAGCTGAAGTGTCCAGACACTCTTTTGGGGTTCACTGTATTCATCTGCCTCTATTAGGTAATTGTGGAATTTCGGCGCATGCCTTCATGAGACGGGTGGGAAACAGGTGTCTGCTCATTTTGGGTCAAAAACGGGGGTGATAGCGGCCATTTATCTGCACATTAGAGAGTTCAGGCACTTCTGCAGAACAGATGAGAAAAGCGCTTCATAATGGGATGATCAATGACGCGCCGCTGCCATTCTTTTGAAAGGCCCAGATCCGTGTTTTTTATGTTTGAACTCTTTGATGTTAGAATAACAGCCTTCATGAGGCTTTATATAGCACAAGTGTTTTTCAGAGATGGATTTTTACACAAATCTAAAATGGACATAACCATGCAAGCTCATTCTGCTATTGAAAATGTATATATAAACGTTTATTTAGTACATTTATAGGATACACTACCAACTTAAATTAAGTCTCTTATACTGACCAAGGCTGCATTTATTAAAAAAAAATACAGTAACTACGGTAATATTGTGAAATATTATTAGAAAAACTGTTTTCATTTTACAATGTAATTTTTCATGTGATGCAAAACTGAATTTTCAGCATTATTACTCCAGTCTTCAGTGTCACATGATCCTTCAGAAATCATTCTAAAATGCTGATTTGCTGCTCAAGAAACACTTATTATTATTATTATTAATGTTGAAATTGATTGTGTTGCTTAATATTTTTGTGGCATTTTTTCAGGAATTTTCAGCTAATCGAAAGTTCAAAAGAACAATATTTATTTGTCTTCCTGATTTAAATTAATTTCTTTAAAAAAATATCTTTTCCCCAAACTTTTGAATGGTAGTGTATATGTAAAGGTATAGGCCTTATCATAACAAAATATGAACATTGATTTTATACATAAAGAAAATAATGTATTTTATGAAAGTGACTTTTCAGGCCTGCTCCAAGTTTTCAAGAAGTCCTTATTGTTATATCCCACTTCCCCTTTTCACCTGACCGCTAAAGGAAGAAGAGACCCTTGAGGGTGACTAAAATATCACCTGTAGCTCTATGTTTCATGGTTACCATGAAGCAGCGACAGTAAAGTCTCCCGCTGAGGTCCTTTAGGCCCCGGCGCGGAGTTGTTCAGGGTTTTCTCCCTCTATAGAGAGAGTCACAGGTGGGGAGACACCAACCAACGCAATGACTGAATATACGTTTAGATCAAAACAAAACACCAGTAGCTCTGTGCTATGTTGTAAGACTTGGAGGTGTGGTAAGGTGTCCCGAGTCCAAATGTTACAGTACACCCTTAAATATAAAGGTTCTTCATTGCCAACTTTGGTTCCATAAACATAACTTTGGTTTAATAAAAAACTTCTTTAGATTATAAAAACATTCTTTACACTAAGAAAAAAGGGGTTCTTTTAAGATCTGTTCACTGAAAAGTTTTTTGGGCAACCAAAACTGGTTCTTCTAAGACATTACTGCTTTATTTTTAGCAGTGCATTATGTAGCCTGTCATATTTCAATTCAAGCAGTCTGTGTCGTTCCTGCATGTCTGCGGATGAGACAGACACCTGCTGTGAATAATTAAGCATGGAAGCATAAATTCGACGAATGGAAATTCGACGCAGGATTTTCAGAAAGATTGAAACTAAAAGACGATGCTGTGCTGAATAATTAGATTAGATTAGATTTATTTTGAAATTATTTTATAGTAATGGAAAACATGTTACTATAGCATGTTGTACTATATTAATGTAGTTTCTAAGGGAACATTTCTCAATTTAGTTTAGTTTAACTTTATATAGTAAAATAACAAACTGAAATTAAATTAAATTAATAATAACTATATAGACATATGAAAAAAATAGCCTACTAAATATGAAATAAGACAAAAGCAGAATGAGATAAAACAAAAAAATAATATAAATTTTGTGTTATTAACAGTCCGTTTTAGTGATAATGAATGCGAATTATATTATAGTATTATAGTATTTATATTATAGTTTTATTAGCAAATAACCCTTATTTGTCTTACAGTAGGCTGCTTTAGGATCATTCTCTCTCTCTCCTCTCTCTCTCTCTCTTTTCAGAATCAGAACCGAATCCCGTTAGCGATTTCATGTCAGTATCCATCAGTAAAAGATCACTTGATCTTTTAAATGAACATTAATGTGATTCCAGCGATTTCCGCTCTGTCGGTGACATCATCCGAGAGCACGGGAACAGCGCGCGTGGCCTCTGATGATGATCGCTCTGTTCAAACTGACGCTTACACCAGTGAACTCATTTACGCTCTAATGTACATATGCTGATTATGCATCACAAGCAGTCAAGCAGAGAGGATATGTCAATATGTGTGGACGCTCGCTGACGAGTCTCGAGCGTCTATAATAAAGAGCGTTGTCACCCTCTCGTGGTTAAAGAAGGAAAATGCACAAGTAACCCAATTACACTGGAATAGAATAGAATAGAATAGATAGATGAGCTTTTATTCGCCAAGTGCTCAAACACACGAGGAATTTGATGTGGTTTTTCAGGAGCACTTAGTACATAGGTACATATATGCCATGGGAACAGAAAGAACAGTTAAATAAGTAAAGCTAAGGGAAAAAGTAGAAAATTAAAATAAATAATAATAATCATAACAAATGTATATATATATATATATATATATATAATGTGATTATTATTATTGTTGTTGTTTATTATTAATTATTAATAATTATTTAATGTAATGATGTCAGGCGCTCTTTAGTATAATTGTTCCAGTTAGAGCAAAAAATATACACTTATTTAATTTTTTTTCTAATTTAAACAGTATCTCTTTTCTATAGCAGATTTCAGAAATAACTATTTTCACTAATACATTTGTTTCATGAAAATGTTCGATGAAACATGCATAATTCTTTGTTTGATTTACAACATAGAAAATCGTTTTTTTTTTTTTTACAGTGCATCTTTCATACTGCACATCACACAGAAACTGGTGACATATATGTTTCACACACAACACAGACCATAAACACGAGAAATAAACAGTTAGTGATATGTTCACAGTGAACATGAGCTGCAGCTTTTGTCCAGTACATTAACCTCAGGATCTCTTCAATGCTGTGGTTGCCTAGTGACCAGCGTTCATCATATACATGAGCTGACCTCACGCTCAAACACCAGCGTTCATCATATACATGAGCTGACCTCACGCTCAAACACCAGCGTTCATCATTACATGAGCTGACCTCACGCTCAAACACCAGCGTTCATCATATACATGAGCTGACCTCACGCTCAAACACCAATAAGCTCACAACTTCAGAGATAAAGCTCTTTCAGCAAAGACCAGACGAGATATGCTTGCCACTGTAAGAATCTCAGCTACTAAACATCACACCGAATCAACAACCATCTTCATATGCTTTCATTAAAGCTATGAATAATATCAGATTTTATCTGGAGAAGAAGGAGCGTTTGTGAATCTCTGGTGCAAGCAATAATGGGACCTGAATCTCTACTGGTTTCTGTGGGTGGTGGTATAGTGGCTAATGCTTAATTCTATTCTATTCTATTCTATAACATATTCAATGCACAATCTTACAGACTTGTTTTTTTATAGAAATGACTGTTAATGTTAAAATATATTAAAATATAATAATAAATATTACAGTTTTTACTGTATTCATTAATCAAATAATGCAGCCCTGGAAATGTAAAAAACTTATTTTAATACCTTTCCAAAAATTATAATACATATTTTAATAAAAAATCCTAAATTAACTAATTTATTTATATTAAATATATGTATTTTATGATACACACAATACTATATTTGATAAAACTAGTGAATAAATAATAATACATATAATAATAATAAATAAACCAGTAAATAAGATGTCGAATTTTTTGTTGAAAATAAATACTTTTTACTTTTACTTATTAATTAGAAGAGACCATATTAGAATACATACATATAATTTTTTTACAGTGACACACATGATCTTCTGCTCAATATTTATGTATTCAGATATATTGTCTTCTAACTAAGAATTGTTTTAAATAATAACATTTTATATAATTTGTCATTTTTTTGTATATTTTATTCTAGATTTAAAGACAATGTACAATTGTCTTATATATATATATATATATATATAAATAAATGTAAATATATAATAAAGGCAATTGACTTTTAATGAATGATGTTTTTAGTTCTGTTATTTATTTGATATAGTTTGAATGACACAGTATGCTTAAGTCTGTACTGTATGAATGTTTAGTTTTTGGAGCTGAAGGATCTGTCTGATGTCTTCTTCTCTCGAATCCTTCCCTCAGACGTGAGACAGTCACACATTGACCCGTCACTGAATCCTCAGGGCCCCAACAAAAAGAGCAACGCTCCAAAACTCCAGCTACTGTTCAGCACAATAGATGAATAACATCCCTGTCTATTCGTCTCAATAGTTTTCTATCTTTTTTTAAAAACAACAACAGTCTGTGAATAGAAAATGATTCACGTTTTATCAAAATACACTTCCACCTCACGGCCTTGGCCCAGCTAGACGCATATCTGGGAATGTGTTCAACAAATCCGCAGTGGTTCGAAATAGGTTTGATTGCATTTCGATGATAAAATCACAGTCGCACATCCTCACACATGCCGGGGGGGGGACAAATCTGCTTTTTTTCTTTAAATGTGCTTCGCAGAACATGACAGCGGCAGAGTGTGTTATGTTATGCAGTGCTACACTAAGTGCTCTGTTGAGAGGGGACTCACATTCAGCCGGGGAGAAAATAATGAGACAGTGAGAGCGATAGAAAAAGAGAAATAGTGTCTCTCCTCTGAGAGTACAGCGTGAGAACAGGTCAGGATAGAGAGATCTGACGAACCAGAGACAAAAGACTCGCGCACAACTTTGGGATTTACTCGCAAAATACAACACGAGAGAAAGAAAACATGTCAGACACGGACTCTAGAAAAAAGGGCTTCACCAAAGGCAGAAGCGCCACTTTCAGCATCGACGGCTACAGCTTCACCATTGGTAAGAAACTAACTGATCACAGAATCAGGGTTTGATGGAAATGCATCACGGCTGCAGATGTACAGTAGACTCAGTTGTTTTGTGCATCGGTTCTTATACAAACAGATGTGTTGATTTCAGGATGTGATGTGTGAGTGTTTGATTTCTGAAAAGACTCTTACAGGTGAGCACAACTCCACAGCGCCATAGCAACCAGAGTAAAATGCACCTGATCACACACCACACCCACAACACACACACACACACACACACAAACACTGCTCACACACACATACTCTCACACAACACACACGCTAACACACACACACACTCGCTACACACACACACACACACCACACACACCACACAGACACTCAGACGCACACACACGCTCACACCAGTCACTCTGCCACTGAAAAATGTCATAAATCACACATACCTATGTCACACACCACAGACACACACACACACACACACACACGCACACACACGCACACACATGCACCACGCACACACATGCACACACGCACGCACACACCTGCACACACGCACACACACACACACACACACACACACACACACACACACACACACACACACACACACACACACACACGCACACACACACACACACACACACACACACACAGGAAACTATTGTTTTTGCATGGCGTAATAAGATTGAATGAATTCTCATTTGAGCATCAGCTTTGTCTCTCTTGATGTCTCTTTTGCGGTTCTGCTACAGTAAGACAACAGTACATACAGAAGTCTAAAATACATGTGAATTGTAGCCTGTAAATCTAATTTGAATATAGGGAATAATTTGAGGAGAAATATTTGAGTTCATATGGAGACTTTAGAGCACAGTTTGAGAGAGTGCAGTTGTGAAAACACTGAAGTGTGCATGATCTTGTTGATGTGAAATAAAGATGCAAATGTATGCATTACTGTTATATTGCTTATACTTATACTTTTATTCAAATCTCTAACACCAAGTCAGTGTTAGGCATTGATTACATATATTATTATAGTATTTATGCATATTTTAAATGAGCTTTTTATACAATTTTTTTTTTTTTTGCAATCTTATATGCATTTTTATTACCTTTTGTTTCTTTTTAGTTTTATTTCAATTTGTTTATTTTATAAATTATTTTTTATTTTATTTTATTTTTCAGTAATTTTGGTGCTTCGACTTCAATTTATTCAGTTAGTTGCCAAGGCAATTTTTGTTTGTAATCTTAAGTTATTAATTTATTATTTATATTTAGTTTGATGTCAGGTTCACTTAGAACTGTTTTAGTTAATGATAACGGACTGTTCATTTCAGACTTCAGAGCACAGTTTGAGACATTGCTGATAGCTTTAGAGGAGATGAGTGTTGAGATATTACTGAGATATTAAAGAATAATCTAAAAGTGATTATTGCAAGGATATAGGGATCATCATAATTGTTATATAGCTTATTAGAATACTCATATCACAAACCATAGATTAAAAAAACTATTTAAATATTTAATATAATATATGTTTAATATTATATTTATTTTTAGCTTAATTTTTTTATTTAGGTTTAATTTGTTTTTATTTCAGTTTTTTTTTTGAAATTTTAGAGCTTTAACTTAAATGTAATTCTGTTAATTGCCAACTTTTTGTTGCAATCTTTAAAAATGTAAACTATTAGTCTAATGTTTAAATAGATTTTATTTCAGCTTTATTTCAATGACCTAATGATGACAAAACAAGTTTTTAACTTTACCGCAGAGTTTGACCCATAAATAAAAAGTGTAATAATAAAATAGAACACAATTTTAACCGAAAAATTTGGTTCTGATTGGTCGTGATCAGATATAACTCAGAACCATTATTAACCAATATTTTTTCAAGTATTTCTGTTTAGCTTTATTTTGTTTTTATTTCAGTTTTATTGTTAGACATTTTTGTCATTAATTGACAAGTGTTAATGACTATTGTTATTAACAATTTTTTGTCAGTTTTTTATTGTAAATTATGAATCTAATTAATATTTGTATTTTAACCATTTAATTGCTGTTGACCCAGGCAACTAGTTTCATGTCTTCCTTCTCACATAATTTCATCTCAAATCAATATTTCATGTCCGTGAGCTGCTCATCATCTCATTATCTCAAAATAAACGCTTCGTGTCTGGATCCTGATCACCTTGTCGGGGTTTATTTTGAGATCATGAACATCTGACTGTACTTTTTTCCATACTTAGACACATCGTCCTGTTGATCGGACGTATTTTTCTGAGAAACACACACCCACGTGGGTCAGGAAAGGTGTTTTGATGGAAATATCAGAGGTGTGAGATGCTTTTTTTACTGTCTGTCTCGATGCAAGCTCCTTACATGCAAAACTGTTTATTTAACCAGTGCACGTTTAATACTGTAGATAAACTAGCTGATCATCATACAAGATCACAGCAGGGAATCTCACATCATAACGCTTTATGGCTTTTTCTAACATCTGCCGGTCGTCATGGTTACGCAGCCTAGCAATCAATTGCTCAGTGTGCTTTGAGCTCATCACGTGTGACGTGTTGTCAATCAGGTCCAGTGGAGTGTGACAACGAGCTGCTGTTAACTTAATGATGATTGGCTAAAGCAGCGTGACCACTTCCTCTCCGCCCTCGGTGTCACTCTGGAGGCTTTTAATGGGTTGCGTGCTGGAGAAACATAGTGTGTGTGTGTGTGTTTTGGTCTCGATACAGAATGTCATGACTCTTAATGGGGGTCGTGTTGGTGTTTTACTTCACTAATGCATGTTATGGTTTTTCCCAGCTCGAACAACGTATGCGCTCGAAAGGAGAACTCGACTGGTTTTGTTTTCCTGACTCTGCCTGCTAATACGATTAACATTTAATTAGCAGCTCTCACAAACCAGCATAAGAATCTCTTCAACTTTGAACCTGGCTGTGCACTGATTTACACAGTAATGCACCGACTGAACTCTTGTTGCTGTAATAAGATGCAAACGCATGCATTATTGGTACTATTGCTTATACTTGGAGTTAGAGATTATTCAAATCACTAACCACAATCAGTGTTATTATTTTAGTATTATTTATAGTTTTTGTCATTATTGTATTTATTAATATAATATCTTGTACAAGCTTTTTATGTTTTACGTTTTTTATTGTTTTTTAAATAACGTTTCTATTTTGATATATATTTTATATTATTTTCATTATTTGTTTTACTTTTATTTCAGTAAAAAAAAAATTGTAATCTTGGTATCTCAACCATAAAATATAAACTATTAAAATATAAATGTTATATGAATAACTTCAAAAAGCAATTAACTAAAACTAAAACCATAAAAATGTCATTATTTTAAATAAACATTTAAAATGTTAAAAACTAAAATGTAAACATAAAACATTAAAAAACATATTTTATTAGTACTAAAATAAGTACAACTAAAACGTACAAATACAAAACCACACAACGAAATTATATAAAAAAAAACATTTATTAAAAACTATTAACATATAGATATTAGGCGAATAACTTAAAAAAAACTAAAACAATAAATAAAGGTGCTAGTTTATTTCAGTTAGTGGAAAAATCAACGTTTTGTTGCTAGGTTTTTTAAATATTTTACATATCTTTTTTTAATTACAGAAGATGTTTTTAACAGTTTTAGTTTATATAGTCAATGGCAAGACAGCATTTTTCCTCCGTCGGAAATCAAACACCATTTCCTTTGTTTTTAGGACATTCAATTTCAGATTATGAGTACAACTCCATTCAAACAGTGTAGACGCCTCCCTTCTATAGTCTGATTCATTATTATCTGTTATTAAAAAAATCAATGTAGTATCATCTGCAAACTTAAACATTTGTGAAACACAATCATTAGTGTACACAGAGTACAATAATGGTGATAGTACACATCCTTGTGGGCCCCCACACCAATTGTCTTAAGACTTTTAGTGTGATTTTAGTTAAGATAATCAAATAACTGAAAAAAAATCCCTTAGATTTACATAGAGGCTTTTTTTTAACCTGTGCCCCCGACTAGCCTCCCAGAACACCCTAGCAAACCCGCATAATATGCAAAACACACCTCCATCTGGAAAAGCAGTTTGTTATTCTGAATTAAAAATAAGTAAATAGAAATGAAATCTGTTTGCGCCTATCTCAGTATAGCATCTCCGAAGATCATGCAGATTTTCTCTGCCTTTTTTGTTCTTGTTCTTCTGTTATTTTTTACTAGAAGTGACTCACAGTACACTAACAACACCCTTCCAGTCCCCTACTGACCAAGAGCCATTTCAAATCCTAATGAAGGCTCATATAACAGCGGCTGAAGTCATTTTAAAGCAGCCTTCCATGCTTTCCCAGCAGCTCGCTTCATTATATTCACATTATGCAAAAAGACACATTAAAAAAGGGGCCAAAAAAGATTTTTAATGATGCATCTTACTAAGCCTCTGAAAAAAGCTTTTCAAAAAAGGTATTTCATGTTTTTTAGAGACACACACACAGAGAAATGCCAGCATATAACTCCGTCTCTCTGTGTTTTTCTCTGTAGTGGCTAATGAGGATGGGGAGACCAACAGCAGGCCCCTGGCGAGATTTGCACGTAAGTATGTGTTTTATTATTTTTTTTAGAAAGCAACAAATTCACTCTGGCCTACCTACATTTCATTTTTGTATAAATCTGCAAAGTGCTGCAGAAACACTTACGACATGTACCACAGGGTTTGTACGGTCATGGAAACCTGGAAATATCAGAGAAGGTTAAACAGGATTTAAAAAAATGGGCATTGAAACTTTCATTTCTAAAAAACACTGTCCGTTAATCACAAATGACTGGAAAAGTCATGGTAAACTTATGGAGGTTCGTTAGTTAGAAAGCATGGAAACATCGTTACCAGAGCTGGAGTCTTCATCTTGTGGTTGTAAGATCTTTCTAGTTTCTCAGTTAAGAGATCCAGAGACAACTACACACTTTATTACTTTTACAAAAGCTCAATGTCTCAACCAGTCTTTAGACCCCACAGATTCTCTGAAACTTTCATGTGACTTTTGTAATATTAGTTTCTGTGCTAAAATAACTAAAGTAAAACTTAATAAAGACATAAACAAAAAACTTATCAAAATGACAAAACACAACAAAATACTAAACCTTTAAAACTGAAATGAAAATAGAAATTAAATCAAAAAAAAAAAAAGAAAAACTAATGGTATATTGATACTAAAATAACACTAGTGAAAACTTGAATATCTTACATTATTGCTGCAATGAATTCAGCAATGAATCTGTCGTGCAGGCCTTGGTCTGGGACTATTTTCTTCACTCCAGTATTGGTCATTTATTGCTCTTTTACCCCGTCAGATGGCTGTTTTTTATCAGGCATTACACTTTACATGGGCCTGCCACTAGATGACAGCATCTATCAAGATACTCAAGAGTTAATTTGAGCATATTACTGGATACAAAGAAACAAGTTTTTCAGAGGTGGCATACAGATTACATCATTATGACTGCATGAGCTCACGATGATAATTATAATGATATGCACAGGCTTGGTGGGCGCAAATCAATATAATTTACTATGAATCAACAACTGAGCCATTTGGATCTCAAGAGGAGGCTTTAAGTTCATTTTCAGTCTTAGAATTTTGGTCTGCTGGTGCCATTAACGTTATTTTGAATCAGAAAACTGCAAAAAAAAAAGAAATGGGAATGGCTTAAAATGTTAACATTTCATTATAAATTTCAAGTGTTTTGATAATAAAAATGCTTTCAAATCAGCAAGCCATTGTTTTTGTGTGTGTGCACAGTTAAAAAATAAATCATAAAATATTATAGTGTAACAAAAGATACGTAATGGATTCATGTATTATAGATTTATTGTTAATATATGTGTGCACAATGGGTGCAAAAATAAAATTAGAGTGCTATAATTTTTATTTATTTTGCCACAATATTTGCAGCATATCTGTGTGTGTGTGCATATTAAGTGAGTACAAATAAAGCAAGTAATAATAAAATGTTGTAGTGCAATAAAATACGAAAGAAAATCAATACATTGCGATTAAATGTACTAATAGTAATATTTACAATATTATTGAAGGGGAAATGGGAGCAAGGGGGATCATAGATTATAATATTGTGGCAGACAAAGACATAATGTGATGTTTTTTAGATAGTAGTATACTGAAAACAATAGCATGACAGCTTGTCACTGGAACTATTATGAACACTATTGGGGGTAAAAAGGTACAAAGGTGTCCCTTTAGGCTACTGCTCCAGTGACAAGCTGTTGTACCCCTAAACTTACAATTATTTTTATTTTTTTTTTGTGTGAATGGGATTTGTTCAATGTTTATCAAAGTGTGTAAGTCTTTCTTTGACTCTGATTCGTCTTGTTTCCAGGTTCAAAGTCTCAGAGCGCACTATGGAACACACTCACTGCTGGGACGTGCAAGAAGGAGAAGGTCAAAGTTCAGAGGGACGTTCCAGACGATCCACGCAGAATAGAAGAGATCCTGGCGGATGAGCTTCCCTCTACAGACATCCCAGAAGCAACAGAGAAAACTGCTGTCAGGTTCATCTCTCTCCTTGTACTATAGCTAACGGCTCCTTTAGAGGTCATGTGATCACTGACAGGAAGGACTGATCTGGGAACAGCATCACGAGGAATGCTTACTAAGTTATATTTCAATGATCAACTTTGTTTCAAAAGTTTCTCCCATATTGCGATCTGACTTTTGATCACATACTTTGGTTTTTAGGTCTCTTCTCTAATCTAGAGGAGACACGTGTGAGATTACTGGGTCTTTTTCCTGTTTAAACAGAAGTACTCGCTTTAATCTCATTTCTGTCTAGGAGGATCTCATTAGTCATTTTCTTCCTCGTGGGCCTGAAAGCTGACGTCAGACATCAGGTTATGGGATTTGACTACAGGGCAGATCGGGATAATTATTGATAACGGCACTTGTAGAAGTCTGCTTTGTAAACATGCGCTATATAAAGTGGGCTTTCTGGGAAGGATAGTTTGTCATGAGGCTTTTTAAGATGTAAAAAGTAACATGTTGTTTATGTATTGTTTTTTATGGTGTAGATAATTGGGGGTCAAACAGGGTCACGAGATTGCAGTTTTACAGCTTGTAAATCAAGTATTATCAACATAAGAAAGAATTTTTTCAGTAATGTTCATTCGTCGCTTTTGTTTTGGTTTGTATGACACGTGAAACACAACCTGAAAGTGGACATTTTTTACAATTAAAAGGCCTTTTACTTGCATCATAAAAGTATAAACTGAAGACATGTAGTCTATTGTGTACATTAGTTTTGACCATGTTAATAATTTGGAGGCCTTATACATTTGTGTAGACTATCAAATATGAAGGTTAAATTCCATCTGGCCTTATTTGTGGAAGAGAAAATGCTTTAGAGAAGCAAATTCCTTCATTCCTGCAGAAATGTCTTTCAAGTAGCATCCCACATTCATTTCTGCAAAACCCATGCGCTTTATACCTTTTCATTTCCTTTGCTTTGGTTTTATTACCAACATGCACGGAATGTCTGCATGTTAGGTTTTAGTCGTAAAACCAAAAGGCCAAAAACAGGAATGAGAAAGTGAAGCAAACATGTCATCATTTGTAGTTCTCCTGAGGCGTCTCTTAGCTACTGTGGAAAACAGCTGCCTCTAATACTCAAGGTGCTCGCATTGATTACACAAATGCACTTCAGTGCAGAACTAAATACAATGTGAAGAGAAGAGCATAGAATCAGACTGTTAGCACTTCAGTTTGTTTATGTAGTGTCTATTGAATGTGCATTGAACTCTTTTATAGACGATTTACTTTGAACGGAGAAGAAAACTTTTTTTTCATTTATTCAGCAGTTAGAGACAGATAATTGCACATCTTATGTAGTTGATGGATCAACTGGAAGAGTTTACATATCGACTCTTGCTGTCTCACTGCTGAGACAAAGAAAAAATATGAAAATTATGTCATCATTAAAATTGCGATTCTGTGTTCCTGTGGCTCAGTGGTGGAGCATTACATTAGCAGCGCAAAGGTTGTGGGTTCGATTCCCAGCGAACACACATACTGACAATAAATGTATAACCTGAATGCACTGTAAGTCGCTTTGGATAAAAGCTTCTGCTAAATGCATAAATGTAAATGTAATTAACTCACCCTCAAGTAGTTCCAAACCTGTATGGATGTCTTTGTTCTGCTGAACACAAAGGAATATATTCTGAAGAAAGTTTGTAACCAGGCTGTTTTGGGCACCATTGACTTCCACAGTAGGAAAAAAATACCATGGAAGTCAATAGTGCCCCAGAACTGCTCTGTTTCCCACATTCTTCAGAATATCTTCCTCTGTGTTCAGCAGAACAAACACATTCATACAGGTTTGGAAACTAATTGAGGGTGAGTTAATGATGACAGAATTGTCCTTTTCGGGTGAACTATCCCTTTAAGATGAGTTAGTTGATATACAGTAGTTTAGACTAATCAATGGAGGAAGGGGGTGCACATCCCTGAAAGTTTTTAAAAGACCCCAGTTTGTAGCACGCCACTAGTGGAGAAAGATATGTGGAGTGTGGAGAGAAATGTGTGGGTTTGACACATATATGTTGAGTGAATAGAAAACAAATGGGTGCTAATATTGAGAAAGGGATAAGGGGGGATTGTTTGTGTTTTTTTTTTTCATAAAAAGTCATAAAATGTGGTTCATTTCCCAACCAAGGCCTGTGCAGTCACATTTATCGCATCAGATTTCAAAAGCAATTTCATGCGAAGGTGAAACAGTTCCCCTTGCAGATTTCATTAATGTTGAAGGTGTCGCATATATTCGCTACATTATTGACAAGAGACAATTAACCTTTTTAAACTAACTTTAGTCTAGAAAAGACTGAATGACATGTGAAGTAACCAGTCACTATAGACAAAAACAGAGCTTTACAATACTTTGAATCAGTTGAACCAAGTGAAATATGATTCTCTGTTTCAAAGCACTTGAAACGACACACTAGTGGCGCCTGCTGGTCAAAATCAAGGTAAATGCTGATAAAACTGATCTGGGATCAGGTCAAATCTATATAGACACTGGTTCATGGGCTCACAGGAGTGGAGGACCTGACGTTTCTAAATATGTTGAAACAGTTATGACATAAAGCCTTGTTTGCTGAAATCATGTGACTCTGGCAGTTTGATATGTGCTCTGAATCACTTTGAAACAAATGATTCTCAAACATTTCAAAGCTTCACAAAGCAGTATTTTTTTTAAATGCCCAATGCTTATCACAATTACATTTGCTTTGTGACCTTTGTAAATCTGAAATCATTGAAGGGATTTGCATGAGAAGAGAGAACATGGGTGTGAAAATGATTGCAGGTTCAATTCTCTAAACATGCAAAAAGCATATGTGGCTTTATAAACTCTACATTATAATATTTCCTGACGAAACACTTTAAATTAAATGTCATATCAGAAGAAATAACCCTCATTGACTTGAGCGTGTCTTCAATAACTATTATAATGATGCTTCTTTTAAGTATGTACTCGTTAGAGTGAGTGGCATTTGATTATTTTTATGAAATATTCATTATGATGCACTCTGACAGAGTTGCCACCCTTTACATTATTGTTATTGATGGCGTGTTTGTTCCTAAGTCTGTTGTCATAATGCAGTTATGCTCATTAGCAGCATTGTTAGTATGAAATGTTGGGTGGTATCGGAGGGTTAATTAATAAGAGAAATATTGCTCAGACTCATTAGCAGACACCTGTCTGTCTGCTGTCGATATTACAATACCCTGGAAAAGCAGACACTGAGAAAACAGACCGGGTGTGATATCAATGTGATTTATTGTATAATTACTAGGGCTGTCAATTTAACATGCTAATTTGGTACAATTAATTATATTGTGCTTAATTTTAAAGTATTTAATCATGATATGCATACTTTGTGGTTGAATAATACTGCTGCAAATGTTTCAAGAGTTCTTCAACATTAGAAAAGTTTTTGTAGTCTGTCGTTTTTTCCATTGACTTCTCTTTTGTTCGTTTAGCTTCATTCTAATGAGGTCTGATTCGGTTCTGTGACTTCTGTCTTACCTTGATTGGATGCCATTGTTTGACGTTGGCATAAGAAAAAAACCTAGAGAACAGTCATTTGACATGCAATAGACTGTATTGTAAAGTAAAGCCTATTGGCTTATAATAATATATATTAAACTAGGTGAGAGTAATACACAGCTGGTGGTCTAATGGGATGCTGTCCTGGTCATTTCATCAAAGCTTTAATGTCCCAGTGTATCGATTTAACAAACCATAGATGGAGGAAGTTTACCATTTTATGCCAAAGGTCATCAAGAGGTCAAGAGGAAACCGTCATCTTTGATCACTGACGGCTCATATCAGGGAACCTGACTGTATGTAATGTTCTGAGGTTGTTGCATTGAGTATCTTAAAGATAGTGTTCTAATACGTCAAAATAAGTCAAAGTAATAACTGAACTTGACTCTTTTATTTTCTCAAATTATAATTTAAAATACAATAGTTTAGCCAAAGTCAGTGTGTCAGGACTCAGTAGATAATAGTTCAACTACAGTCAATGTGAAACTGTCATTGATCACGTGTGTTAGAGTTTATGCCTCGGCACAATCAATAACACAAGCAAGCTGCATGTAATCAGAAATCTTGAATGATATATTGAGTTGAGCGGGTCAAGGGAGACATCTGCTCCAGGCAGGATATTTCCAAATTTCATATTGTTTTCATCAATCTTGATATAATTCAATTCATTTCATTCAATAATTAATTTAAATTCATTCAGTTGAGTTCAGGTCAGTTCATAGCCATATATTAATTTATTTATTTATTGTCAATTATTTAGCCATTCAGACTTTTTTATTTTCATTTATTTAGCTATGTATAATTTTGTATTGGCATTTATTTATTGTAATTTATTGCCATTTATTCAGCTATTTATTTATTTGTGTTTTAGCCATTTAGCTTTTATTTATTGCTATTTATTTAACCATTAATTTATATTTATTAAGCCATTAACACATTTTTATTTCAATTTACTTATCCATTTAGGTATTTATTTATTGAAATTTATTTAGCTTTTTGTTTATTGCCATTCATGTATTTCCATTTATTTAGCCATTTTAGTGTCATTTATTTAGGTTTTTATTTATTTTTGGTCGGTCTGGTTAGAGCTGGTAAACTATTTTGTGCGAGTCAAGCATCCAGCTACTGTGTTGGAGAAACTAACGTGATCACCTGACCGCTACAAGAGGTATTTTTTATTCGTGCGAGTCAACAAAAAACAATCCAGCTACTGTGTTGGAGAAACTAACGTGATCACCTGACCGCTAGTACAACATTTGTCAAGAGGTCCATCTTTTCAGCCAGGCCTACTGTTGTTAAATCTTTAATTTGATTTTGGTCATTAAATGGGCAAATCAAATTTGAATCTTTTTTAGCACTTCAGAATGGCTTTTTCATACCGCTTGCATGAGTACGCTAAAATCACTCCTTCAGACGGCACTCATTAGCACGTGCTCTCTTAATAGCGATCTGCTGACGACATGCCTTTACAGACCCATTTACTGTGACACAAGTGATTTGTAACATTCACAGCCGAGATGTCTCAATTTGTTCAGCATGTTCTTAATATTGCTTAGCAAAGATGTGTGCCACTGTTATATTCTCATTAAAGCATCTGGATCAGACGATTAAAAGAATAATAGCATCATTCTTCAGCAGGACAGAAAAACACCCAAATACAGCCATTCATCCGCATGCAAGCTCCCTGAAGAACAAAATAAAGGAAACTATTGGAAAAATGTCAAAACTTAAATCATTGTCTGGAACTAAATGAGACTTTTTAGGTCTCTGACTCATCCTAAACTCATCTGGGACTCGTTTGGTATCTCAGACCTTCATGTTATGCCACAGTCAGCTCTTTTTCGCTGAATCTTATATATTTTTGGAGAAAGATTCTTGTCATTTTTGTGTGCAGTATGCATCAGACAAATGGTGTGTGCTTTCTCTCTTGCTTCGGTGTTTTCACATTCATTGGAGAGAGACCTTCTAACGTCCTCCTGTGAGACCTTTCCTCTGTCAACACGGCCGCTGGGATTGACCTGTGACATTTGAGAGACTTTCACCTTTGTAGGCTCAGGCTGTGATGTCTGCTGGATTTGGTTTAACTCCAAAGACTTTTAAAGCTGTTTAAAGAACCACTTGTTGGTGACGAGCATCTAGAGAGCCTTTCTTTAGGGCCAAAGTGTAGTAGAAATGGTCTAGTGTTGCTCATTAGTAACTGAATTTCTGGTTTCAATGTTTTTGTTGCATTTGTAATATCTGGGTTGACACAGTCTGGTCCAAATCATGTATAATTCAAATGGAAGCTTCTGTTCCAAAACCTAGAGAGTTGCAAAGATTGCATTAAGTAGTGGTAGTGCAATGAATAATGCATTTTTAGTGTCCTTGTGAACTGTAGTGTAACCCGATAAAATGAATGGCTGATTGATTGTGGTTTATTTTAAGGCTTAAGTAGTTGCCTTAAAGTATAAATATGCCTTTTTAAGACTCATCTCATCTCATTCTGGCCAAATTGTAAGCAGCACATGCACCTTTAAAGAGGCTGCGTTTGTTGAAAGTCATCCAAGACGGTATAATTTATTTGACAAAAAATAGTTTCATTCACTGAAAAATATTGATTGAAACTAAAGAAAAAAAGTATTTCACCTAATATTTTATGTTTTTTATGCTTATTAGGGTCCCATTGGAGTGTTTGACCCCCTCTCAGGTAATATTTTAGAGAAACAATGAGAGCAGCAATAAATAAGAGCATTATAAATGCTCATTCAAGCCTTGTCAGACAAAAGGACTAAATGTTTGGAAATTATCATTTGAGGTTAATTTGCCATAAAATTGTGTTGTTGTCTGTAAGCTCAGCTTTCTTCAGTGGAGTTTAAGACTCTGGCTGCAGATGTGTCTGTTGGATATTAATAATGATTGTATTTGACCTTTTTTGTATTTATATAATTTTTTTTTATAGGCAGACAACCATTAAAAAGTCTGAGGTCGGTAAAATTGTGTAATGTTTTTGAAAGTAATCTCTTATGCTCACCAAAAAATACAGTCATATTATTATGAAATATTATTACAATTTAAAATAACTGTTTTTCTGTTTCAGTATATTTTAAAACATGATTTATTCCTGAATTTTCAGCATCATTACTCCAGTCTTCAGTGTCACATGATCCTTCAGAATCATTCTAATATGCTGATTCGCTGCTGATTGTTATTATTTCTGATTATGATCAGTGCTGAAAACAGCTGTGCTGCTTAATATTTAAGAGCGATACATTTTTTTCAGGATTAATGGATTAATTTTTTTTTCAAAAGAACAGCATTTATGTGAAATAAACATCTCTTGTAACATTATTAATGTCTTTACAGTTATTTTTAATCATCTAATGCATTCATGCTGAATAAAAGTCTTAATAATAAAAAACTTGAATAATGAATCTTAATAATCAATGATTTAGTCCACTGCACAAGGAGAAAATAAAAGTTTTCAGCCACTAAACATTGCTGACTGAACATAGTGAGTAAACTGAATAAGCCTTCACACCGTAAGCAGTGTCTTTTAGCAAGGACTACTGAGTGAGCAGTATATCATAATTCATATTCATGAGCCAAGCTGGTCAGTTTCATAGTGTTTTGAGATGCTGCTGGTCAAGTTTGATGTGTTTAGGGATGATGTGATGTCATTCACGTTTAGAAGCGCTCAGCCTCCTGACACACTCTCGATAGAAACCTCACTTAAAAGAAAAGAAGAGTATATAGACAGCAGAAAGAGCCCCTTCAAACAAGACCTTTGAAGAGCTCAGAGTAGACGGAGGGAAGAGAGCATCTCCATAGATGAAAGCGGCCCGCCGCTGAGGTGTCTTTGAGACTTTGGCCTGGCATTATCTCCTGCCTCCTGCATCAGGTAATTGAAAGGCCTGTGGAAGAGTCATCCTCATCATCATCATCAGGATGATGCAGGGAGGGAGACACAAGTAGAGCTGGATAAACAGACAGGACTATTTGAATGCTAAATGTTTTTAATGAGGGATGAGAGGTAAATTCTTTATATAAAGGTGGTAGATGGTGATTTTTACTGCGGCCTGACTGAAATACTAGTGTTTCTCTCCATGCACCCAAGACAAGTTTCCAGACTGAATCTGTGTGTGTGTGTGTGTGTGTGTGTGTGTGTGTGTGTGTGTGTGTGTGTGTGTGTGTGTGTGTGTGTGTGTGTGTGTGTGCGTGCGTGTGTGTGCGTGCGTGCGTGTGCGTGCGTGCGTGTGCGTGCGTGCGTGCGTGCGTGTGTGTATTTCTGAAACGCCAGTGTAGTGTCATAGTAAATCACTTATTTGTTTTATAGTTTTTCATGTATACATATGTCAATACGTATTTTATTAATATTTTATGTATATTTTATTGACATTTAGTTAGGTATGCATGTGTGTAGTTGCTTATCAATTTGTTTAGTTAGGCATGTATGTGCTCTTATCGATGTATGTGTTTATTTATTTAGTGTGTATGTGTTTACTATGTGTACTTGGTTTATTTATTTATGTATGCATATGTATTTATGTACTATTTATTTTATTTTATTTATTTTTTATTGTATTTAACTAAATTTACTTGAATGGCTTATTTAGGTACATATTTACTTATTTACAAATTGTATCAATTGATTTGATTTTTATTAGCATATTTATTTATATTTTGTTTGTTATTTACTTAATTAATTGTACTGGTTATTAAATGCAATTGCTATATTATTGTTTTTATTAGTACTAATAATAATTGTATATTTTTGCTTTTTTTTCTTCTTTTTACGTGTCTGCTGTAATAAAGGAATTTAATTTTGCATTACAAAACCAAGGGGTCAAGTGTTAGACTCCATTATTAACAAATAGTGTTTTCTCTGTTGACGTCCATTCAAAAATCTGTGTATTCTGGCAAAATTAACCTTTTTTTTAACCCAAGCAATATATAAAGTGAGTTTTTCATTATATTATAAAGTTTTTGAGGGCTTGACATATACGTTCCCTGCCTGCACACATCAGGATAGTCAGGGATTTCCATCAAACAATCAGTGTTGACATGCTTTTTTCCTGCGATGATTAGTCCGTCACATGGCGTTTAGTACTCAAAGTGAGCTTAATGTGTGCCTTTGAGATGAATGGAAATGCCTTTTTGCACATAATAATTATGTGCAACAACTACTTTTAATAAACTGATACACTTTTGGTATTGAGATTTATATCTTGAATATTACAATTAAATTGAATGTACTTTCTTCAGTATTGCATGGCTGATTTAGCTCTAAATGTGACCAGCGAACACCAGAATGTTTTGTGAAATCTGCGGCACTAACCTGCTGCTGTGTCTCGGCTTTCAATAACAGCTGTCCCTGAATGTTTCCCTGGAGAAAACCATTTCCAGCGTGAGGAATTAGATCTCTGCGTTAGTCTCAGGCTGGTCAGCCCAGCTTTCAGCCTTATTGGATTTCCAGGGTGTTCAGGAAACTCCATTAGATAATGACCCCATTGTGTGAAGCAGATGGAAAAATACAAAAGCACAAGAAACAAAAGGATGGATAAACTTAATCAATTGATTTTCGACGAGAGCAGTGTAAGGTAACATAAGCAAACCACAGCGTGGCGTCAGTGTTTTTATTCAGATGAATATGCTAATAAAACAGTATTTATAGTGCATTGTATGCTTTTGAAATAAACATTGAACTAAGCTGTTGGGAAGCAATTAACTCCATGTATATTCTTATCATTTCTCATGTCCTTAGCAGGTAACATAGTTGACAATTTTGCCATTTTGACTCATAATTTCAATGCCAGGCCTTGTAGCCAACCAAATGTTATTTGATTAACCTCAAATGTTAATATTAATTTGAATTAAAATCACAAAAATATTGAAAACTATAAAAATTGACTGGCAACTCGTTGACGATAGGTCACTGGAGATCAAATATAGAAATGTTTCATTTTTATTTTATTTTAATAGATGTTGGTTTGTAAGTAGTTGATATAATTTGTGTGGACATAAGTACAAATAAATATTTTCTTATTTGAAAGAAATGAAATGTAAACTATTTATGTAAGGCATAAAGATAACAAATGTAATATAGATAATCTTGGCTTTAGCATTTTTTTATTCATTACTTTGAATTCAATTAAAAAAATGGACACCGCAATTTAAGGGAAACTGAAAAACATGCACTAAATGTATGTGTAAGATTATAGTATGTATTCTCTCAATAGATAAAATATGATATTTCTTTAGAATAGTTTTTACAAAAAATGTATCATAAAATCATCATCATATGTAATTATCATCATTGGACATAAAATGTTTAATAAATTACAGAATTAACCTATATATTTATTTTATCTAATCTTTAGTGTCACACCATCCTTCAGAAATCATTCTAATATGCTGATTTGCTGTTCAAGAAATATTATTTATTATTATTAATATCAATGTTGACAGCAGTTGTGCTGCTTATTATTTTTGTGGAAGCCATGATATTTTTTCAGGATTCTTTGATAAATAGAAAGTTTAAAATAAAAGCATTTAAATATAAATCTTTTCTAATATTATACATTTTGTTACTGCCACTTCTGATCAATTTAATGCATCAATGCTGAATAAAAATATACATTTATTTCAAAAATAACTAAATACTGCCCCCAAACTTTTGAACAGTGATGTATATATGAGCACAGTCTGAGACGTTGTTGAGATCTCTTCTGAAACTCTGAGTTTAGATATAAGAAGCGAGAAACGTGTCTCTGTTTGTTCTCCATTTAATCTCTTTTCTCTTTCGGAGAGACAATTGAGATGTTAAACTCTGATAATGCTCAGCTCCTATACAAAATAAATTGATAATGCCTTCTCACGGAGCAGTGCTTTTATTCTCTAGAATTCATGAATTTGTTCTCTATGACATCTCCTGATCCTCAAGATGAATCTGTTTATCATCTTTGAGTCCTGAAAGAAAGAGTGAGCAATCACTGGGTCATTCAGTAAATGGAAGCAGCGCGTTCGGAGTGTGTGAATGTTTGTGTTCATGTGGATCTGACACATTCATCTCACAGGCGTATAATCTCAGTCCGCTCTTCTGCTGCAGGCTGGTCGGCCTCTTCATCTCTCTAGTCACAGTTTGTGTCTTTAACTCTGTTCTGTTTCTCCTTTTCCTCCTCCTCACCTCCTCTGCCATTGCATCTATTCCCTTAAGACAACTCTATTTTATTGCATATGCATAGCCATTATTTCATAGCCTAGGGGTGTGTTTTCATATCAGTTTGCATGATTGTTAATTGTTTACAATTTTTTTTTTTATAATTTTCAAGTCAGCATGCTAGATGAACATATTTGACCATTGCAGCGTCTTGTACAGTGTGAGTTGTACCGCACCATAAGCACTCCATTTTTAGGATGCTTTAAACGAATCGTTTCCCCAAAAATGAAACTTTTGTCATCATTTACTCATGTTCCTCATGTCGTTCCAAACCTGTATGTGCTTCTTTCTTATGTTGAACATAAAATAAGATCATTTGAAGAATGCTGGTACAACAGTTTATGGTCTCCATTATTTCTTTCTCTTCTAAGGAAGCCAATGGAGGCCAACTAATGTTTGGTTCTTCAAAAATATTCAACCATTTTTTGTGTTAAGCATAAGAAATAAACTTATACTGGTTTGGAACAACGTGAGGGTGAGTGAATGATGGTGAACTATTCCTATCTGTTTGTTAAAAAATGCATCTCCAGACATGTGCATGTCAATTCTTTTGTATTTACTTATTTTAATGTAAAAACAATAACTTTCACAACAATTAAATTAACCAAACTTTGATAGCAAATGAACTAAAACCTGTAGTGTGAAGTTCTCAATGATGTTGCATTTAAGTAAGTTTGTCTCAAAATGTTAAGCAGATATTATTCTTAAAATTTAAATCTAGAAACAAATGAGGATAGTTTCTTATTAGAGTATACATTAATGTGAATAGTGGATAGCATCTCTCATATCATTCAGTCTTGGGAGAATTTGAGAAATATTGAGTAATATCCTCAGTTGTTCAGGAACAGAAAGTTCAAAGGAACAGCATTTATTTGAAATAAATATTTTGTAACATTATTAAAGTTTTTACTGTCAGAAATGTAATGCAGCTTTTGGTATCTGAGAAAATCTGAGCACATTTTAAGACATCATCTGGCACGTTAGAGGAGATGCATGTGAGATTACTGGGGTTTTTAAGAAAACATGCTGAACATGTCTTACTGTTGTTGTTTTAGCATCTCACACCATATGCACCACATTTCTAAGATGTGTTTTCTGGTTAAAAATGTCACATGCATGTCCATTCTTTTGCATTTGGTCTTTTTTTAAATGCAAGAATAATGACTTTTAACACCAATCAATGAAACAAAATCTAGTGAAGGTCTCAGTTATGATGCATTTGTGAGAAAATTGCTAACTTAAGAGTATATAAATGAATGTGGATATGGGATAGCATATCTCATATCACTTATTCTTGGATGAATTAGACACATATTTGAGTTCATATTGAGATCTCTGACTTTTGATTGCAGACTTTATAATCTTGGCAAACCTGAGCACAGTTTAAGACCTCCTTTGACACTATAAAGGAGACTCGTGCGAGATTTCTGGGGCTGGATTTCAAGTAACATACTGTAGATGAACATCTTTGACCATTGCAACATGCCGTTGTTGTTTTTTAGCATCTCACGCCATAAGCCATAAGAGTTTAAAACATTTCAATTTCTTAAAATGTCAGATGCATGTCTATTCTTCTGCACCGTGTCTATAATGCAAGAAGAATGACTCTCTCGTCAATCAAATACTGTAAACCAAACCCTGATGGCAAACAAAGCAAAAGCTCCTGTGTGATACTGGATAGTGCATCTCGTATCAAACAGTCTTGGACGAATTTGAGAAATGTTTGAATTCATATTTCTGACTTCGATTGCTATCTTGGCACATCTGAGCATATTTTAAAACCTTGTTGTTAGACATTCTAGGAGACAAATATGTATTATTTTAGTATCATTAAGACGCGATTGTTTTTATATGTGTAGTTTTCATCTTAATTTGAAAGTTTTAGTTTTTGTGAATTATTTTTTGTAAATGTCTGCACTGTTTTCATTCATTTATATTTTAGTTTTAGAATTAGTACATCAAGTTAAACTGAATGAAAAATAGAAATGTGACACTTTTTTTTTTTACATTTTATTTTATTTCAGAAATTTTTATTTAATTTTAAACAACAAAAATGTATTTATATGGTTTTAGTTTCAGTTAACTATAATAACCCTGGAGATTATAGTTTTTTGTTATGGGACTCAAACAAAAGCCTCCGTTTGCTCTGTTTTATCCCATTTCTGTCTGAGGAGAAACAATTGAGTTATTAAAGAGATGTGATTTGTGATTTGTCCTATGGGAAGAGACCCTGTTTGTCATTATTGATCATGGCATCACTGCTGGAGGCTTCAGTCACGCTCAACCCCTCCCACCAACACTCATGAAACCAGGAGTCTGCCTTAATCTGAGCGAGAGAGAGAGAGAGAGAGAGAGAGAGAGAGAGAGAGAGAGAGAGAGAGAGAGAGAGAGAGAGAGAGAGAGAGAGAGAGAGAGAGAGAGAGAGAGAGAGAGAGAGAGAGAGAGAGAGAGAGAGAGAGAGAGAGATCGTACCGCAGTACCGTCACACGCTCCTGTGCTCAGACCGGAGTGGAGCACGAGGGACAGGAGGAGAGAACAGGGCTATGACGACTGAAGCGTCCCGACCGCAGCTCAACTGAAGAGAGGAATCTGTCGCTCCTCTGCTCCGGCTCTGGGATTACGTCTTGGCATCATGGAGTCTCCCACCAGAGAGATCGAGGAGTTTGAAGGCACCTCGCTCAAGTACTTACAGCCCGACCAGATCGAGAAAATCTGGCTCCGACTGCGAGGACTGTGAGTATCAGCTTTTCAACAGCTTTCTGTGTGTGTTCATCTAAGAGGTTGACAAACTTCCTGAATCTCACTTTTCTACCCAAAATAAGTAGGACAATTTTTTTATAATAAGAATAAAGCCTGTTTTAGTTTTAATTATAATGAAAAATAATGATATTCATTATTTTATTTTATATCTTTAAGTTGTATTATTATATAGTGTCATTCCACTTTTCAGATTATTAATAAAATAATTACAATTTACAAAATTAAGGCATTTTTGGATGCCTTCTGGATTTGAATGAACAAATTGAGAAATTACCAAATAATAAATCAATAAAAATTGTAATAAATTAAGAAAATAATATAAATAAAATGTATTACTTTTTGGATTATATTGTATTACATTTAGATTATATATATTGGATTATATACTTTGTCTCAATTTTCATGTCCCCATGCAAAAAGTCTTGAGGGTCTTACCGTAATAATTAAATATGTTTTTTTTCTGGTTTTAATTTTCCATTTTTCTTTTTTTTGTGTGTGAAATATGACTTAACTATTCTGGATGGATGCACCTAAGAATGCAATTACAAATGCTAAATAATTGCAGAAAACTAATATTCACAAATTGTAATTTTATTCACTCTACAATGAGGTAATTTCACTGAGAGCTGGTGACTTTTATTAATATGTTTCAAATACTTCTGAAATCGATATTAAACAGCTCCATCATCTGCAGACAAACTCATTTCTTGGATGTCAATCAGTTTTTCTCTCTGGCTGTTTTTGGGCAGATGGAGAGAAAGTCTCTATATTGTCCCAGAACTCAGTGAATGAAATGCAATTTCCTCAATATGGGTGAAGAAGAAAAGACGAGTGAGAGAAGGAGGGATAAAAAATGAATGAGGGAGGGATGTTTGTCTGCTCTCACATTGCTGAGTTTAATGTGCTTTTGTGTGTGTGTTGAGTCTGTTGAAGTCAACATGAAATCGACATGAATTTTTTTTATGTAAATTATTTATTAGTGCATGTTATTCTAAAGAAGATAATGTCTGTATTTATAATCTTTCATCCAAATATAATAACTTGCTCCACCTCTGAAATGACTTGAACCATTCGTTTTCCGATCCAACCAGTTCTCGATGGATCAAATCAAGTCCCTCCTATCTTATTTTCCTCGTTAAATATCATATTTCACTTAAACATAAATTAGAGTCATATTACAGAAGTAAAATTGGTTTTATGTTGACTTTAAGTTGCACTAAGTATTTAGATTTCCAAATTTGAGCATTACCTCTAATAATTTCACAATGGCAAAATGTATTTGTATGTATTATATTTACTATTTTGGACATAATTATTTATTATTTACTATCATGATGGATAGTATAAAAATAATAATTCACATAAACATATAAAATAATTACAATTAAAAAAGCATTTTTGAGACATACTTGATTTGGATTGGCAAATACTTAAACAAATATAATAAACATATATATATATATAAATAATTTTAAATATAAAATAACAAATAAGAAATTATTGCTTTTTCACATAGAGTTATGAGGATTTATTATAAAAAATTTTTTGTTTCTTAATTGTCACAAAAATCTCAATACTAAAAATTCTTGATGGTCCTAATTCTAAAATATGTATTTTTTTATTTCAATCAGTTCCTTATGAATAAAATCAAATCTCTCTCCCTTATTTTTATAGTTAAATGTCATATTTCACTTAAAAGTACATCCGAAGTCAGAGTCAGAATAGTGCTCTAAAAATGAAAAGATATACACTCACTTTCAAATGAGTCTTCTGTGGAACGTAAAAGGAGAATAATGAGAATTTTACAGAATATGCAAGCTGTTTGTCTCTTTATAAAGACCGTAGAAAGTAACCAGGGGCTGTCAAGCTCCAAAAACACCAAAAAAAGCACCCTTAAAGTGGTGCTTATGATGTCACTGACATCATAAAGTGAAGTTTGAATATGCACATGCACACATTTGATGTTCCACAAAAACGATGACACGTATTAATATTTGTGGGTGAACTATTCCTTTGAGAACTTTGTTGTTCTCTCTAAGGGAGAGCCAAAAACAAGAGCTCGTTTTGCCACAATCGTGTTGGTCCCTTCACTGGGTTTGTATTATTGCCAGGATGTTAAGCTGTTTGCTGTGTTTGGGCATGTAGAAGCTGCTGTATATGTGGATGTTAAAGGTCACTGCAGTGGGTAAATCTGACCGCATCAGCATTTAATCTCAAAGAAAGCCTCAAACACGCACAGCTGTCGTGAGTGTGCATGTGTGCATTCGTGTGCGATACTTCAGCGGTGTGAAGCTCACTCATAACTGTGTTTGGGGACTTTAGAAAGAAAAGGGGCACAGTAAGGAGGAGTTTCCTTTTCTAAGGAGTCATTTCAGGCACCAGTGATAGTGGCTCATGGCAGGAATGAGTAATGATTGGGCAGCTCTGAATTTTCCTGTGCGTTGACTAATTGCTTCACCGTCCTTGTGTTGTTAATGGGCTTTATGGAGAGACATATATGAGCTGTCAGCAACACACCATAAAAAAGCAGTGCTTTAAACCGCCTGTTTGACGTAATGCCTTTGAAACTAAATTTGTATAGATTTAAGTCTCAAAAACGGAGAAAAATAAGACAAAGATTTGACTGGATTTTGATTTGATATCAATCAGGTAGACAGTCAGATTTTTTTATTATTTCATATTTAATTTAATTTAAGTTTGCATGTGTTATATGGGAAGAACTTTAAGCAAATTGTTATTTTATTTTATTTTATTCAGAAAGGGCATGAGTTTGCATGTGCTATATGTGTAGAACTTTAAATGTTTTTTTCCTAAATGGAAGCAAAAATGTTTTGCAACTTGCAGGGCCATAAAAACAACCAATATTATAATTAATATTATTCTTTATGCTACAGTTATACATATAAGTAAATACATTACGTCACTGATAAACATTGGATCTCAGTGGAGTGTTCAGCATGAAATAGAGTTTAAAAACACTGTGTGTGTGTGTGTATGTTTAGTATTATTTATGAAATAAATCCAATATAATTGTGCACAGGAGCTGAATGCAGGTTTTAACATGGTTTGTTTTGTTACAGGAGGAAGTACAAGAAAACATCTCAGAGGTAAGGCAGTGAAGATCTGAGGAGTGCTGAACTCATCACCATCCACTGTGAAAACCACTTTTAGCAATAAATGTGATTTCTCTCTAACACTTGTATTTCTTGTATGTGTTAGCCAGATTCAGTACTTCACACAAGCATGAAAAAACTCGCTAAAACCACCTGAAGGTAGCTGGTCCAAACTGACCTCCCTTCTAATGGTCAGGCTGTTGTTGTTTTTTAGAATGGCTCCATTAAGAATTATTAACATCCATGAAACATTTCCATTCCACTAAAGGTTCCAGAAACATGCATTAAGAATCTAAATGGGGTTTGTTATGACGTCCTGCTGACTTAAAGGTTGGTTTAAACTGGATTTTCCAGCCGGGGCTGGTATAAAACGATGTAGTGTGACCAGAAACATGTATTCCAATTGATTTTTTTTGAGCTGGGTTTTTCCAGGAGCTAATATCAGAAATGTGTCATAGTTTCTGATAAATTCCCATAAGAAGGGATGTCATGTGAATCTGGAGTAAGCTTGAGTAGAGTTATTTATTGGTTTTTTAGAACATAGTAAGTGGTTTGTTGTTGGTCCAAAGGGGTCTACCAGTAGTAACCAGCTTGATCAAGATCATTTAAGCCAAGTTAGTATACCAGCAGCTCACATAAACTAGCTTGGACCAGCTGGAAACCAGTTCCAAAAACCAGCAAAATGATGAGGATTTGTTTTCTTTGCAATAACATGCAACGAGTTGTGTACAGTATGACTAGATCAAGGGAATGGGGGCAGATTTGACTTCCTCTTATTTTGTTCCAGCAGCCACTGATACATTTTTCAAATTTCTGATAAATTCCCATATATGGAAGCTTGTTTCCACCTTGGGATAAAATATCTCACAACTCAAACTTTTCTTTATAAATTCATATAAATGCAGAATTGCGAGAAAAGTCAGAATTTTGAGTTTTTATCTCAGAATTCTGACTTTTTCCATCATAGTTCTGAGAAAACAGTCATAATTGTGAGATATAAATGCGGAATTGTGAGATTAAAAACTCAAATTTGTGATACAAATGCAGAATTGTGGGATATAAACTCAGATTTGTGAGATCTAAATGCAGAATTGCAAGATATAAACAGAATTGCAAGATGGAATTGTGATATATAAACTCAAATTTGTGATTTAAATTCTGTATTGCGAGATATAAACTCAAATTTGTGATAAAAATGCAGAATTGTAGGATATAAACTCAGAATTGTAGGATATAAATACAGAATTGCAAGATATAAATACAGAATTTGCAAGATATAAATACAGAATTGCAAGATAGAATTGTGATATAACTCGAATTTGTGATTTAAGTGCAGTATTGCGAGATATAAACTCAGAATAAAGGCAGAATTATGATATAAATCAGTCGCAATCAGAATTGCGAGATGTAGACTTAGAATCTGAATTCTGAGTTTATCTCTCATAATTTCTATAATTTTTTCTGGCTGAATTGTGCGATATAAACTCAAAGTCTTAATTGTGGGATAAAAAGTCACAATTACAGAAACAAGCTTCCATCATAAAAACTGGCTGCATGTGATTCTAGAGTAAGCATGTGATTGAGTAGAGTTATCTTGTGCATTTATCAGAATTACATGGCAACACAAACCACAGAAAGGCGATGACAGCGGTATGTGGCTCGCTGAAAACATCTGTTGAATCAAATGCACTTCGGCCTGCGCTGAGCACTATACAATTATGAGTGAGAAGAGGTGGAGAGACAATAACAGAGAAAGAAAGATGTCAGGAGAGCCGATGCTGAGACGTAGCGTAAGAGAGAGAGAGAGAGAGAGAGAGAGAGAGAGAGAGAGAGAGAGAGAGAGAGAGAGAGAGAGAGAGAGAGAGAGAGAGAGAGAGAGAGAGAGAGATGGTGAAGCCGGGTCTAATATTAGAGCGAGAGTGGGTTTAATTGGGGAGGGCTCAGCGGAGACTTTCCTCTGCTAACAGAGGGAGGGATGACTTCCTGTGCAGCTCCTCTCTGATTGACAGCTCAATGGGAGTCTGGGTAATTATGGCAGGCTAATTGGCTGCAGAGCATTCTGGGACTCTGTCATTACAGACGCAACAGGACAGTTACAAACACGTGTGTGAGAGCATTTACACAGACACACATACAGTGCACAAGGCTGACATATTAAATGAATTTAGCAGTTGTTATCAATGAAACTTATTTCTGTTCATTCAAAGTAATTCCAATTATATTATGCAATTCACAAGACAATAAGAATTCATTTTTTAAACAAATAAATACTTTTATTCTGCAAGCATGCTTTAAATTGATCAAAGGTGACATTTATAAATACAAAATATTTCTATATTCTTTTAAACTTTCTATTTATCAAGGAATCTTAAAAATGTATTGCAGTTTCCACAAAAATATTAAGCAGCACAAGTGTTTTCAACATTGATAATAAGAAGAAATGTTTCTTGAGGAGCAAATCAGTATATTAGAATGATTTCTGAAGGATCACGTGACACTGAAGACTGGAGAAATTATGCTGAAAATTCAGCTTTGCATCACAGAAATAAATTACACTTAAAAATGTGTGCGATATTAACGCAAAATTGAAAGTTACAAATGCAGATTAGCTAGATATAAACAGAATTACAAAATATAATTGCAGAATTGTGATATAAAATCAAATATGTAATTTAAATGCAGATTTGCTAGATATAAACTCAGATTTGAAATATATAAACAAGATTTTCAAGATTATTGCGAAATATACAGGTACATCTCAAAAAATTTGAATATGGTGAAAAAGTTCATTACATTTAGACATTACACAAAGTACAATTTTTTATTGTAACATGTCAAAAAGTGAAACTTTCATATATTTTAGATTCATTACATGTAAAGTAAAACACTTCAAAAGTTTTTTGTTTTAATTTTGATGATCAGAGCTTATAATCCACTGCTCAAACTCCCATCTTCTCCTTCTGTCCCCTCACTGAGGCGAAAGTATCCAAGCTTCTCCTCTCCAGCCATCCTACAACATGTCCTCTAGACCCAATCCCCTCACACCTTCTCCAAGCAATCTCTCCCACACTCTTACCAGCACTCACACACATCATCAACACATCTCTCCTCACAGGCATCTTCCCCACTGCATTCAAGCAGGCTCGGGTAACCCCACTGCTCAAAAAACCTACATTAAACACTTCTCTTATAGAAAACTACAGACCTGTCTCTCTCCTTCCATTCATAGCCAAAACACTCGAACGAGTTGTCTTCAACCAGGTCTCATTGTTTCTTTCACAGAACAACAAACTGGACGCTAAACAGTCAGGTTTCAGGAGTGGCCATTCAACTGAGACTGCGCTACTCTCAGTCACTGAAGCCCTGCGAATTGCAAAAGCCGATTCCAAATCATCAGTCCTCATTCTGCTGGATCTGTCTGCCGCTTTTGACACTGTCAATCATCAGATCCTCCTGTCCACCCTCTCATCACTGGACATCACTGCGATTCCACTTCGCTGGCTTGAATCCTATCTCACTGGTCGGTCTTTCAGGGTGGCCTGGGGAGGGGAGGTATCCCAAGATCATCAGTTGGTCACTAGGGTTCCTCAGGGATCGGTTCTTGGACCCCTCCTCTTCTCCACATACACTACATCACTGCGTCCCATCATACAGGCACATGGCTTCTCCTACCATTGCTACGCTGATGACACACAGCTCTATCTCTCATTTCGACCAGATGATCCAACGGTAGCTGCACGGATCTCAGGCTGCCTGGCAGACATCTCGGCATGGATGAAAGAACATCACCTACAGCTCAACCTGGCAAAGACTGAGCTGCCTCTTGTCTTCCCTGCCAACTCCAACTCTACAACATGATTTCCACGATTCAGTTAGGCTCATCAACAATTACCCCATCAGCTTCGGTCAGAAATCTTGGTGTAATCTTTGATGACCAGCTGACCTTCAAAGAGCACATTGCAAAGACTGCTCGATCTTGCAGGTTTGCACTACACAACATCAGAAAGATCAGGCCCTTTCTGACAGAGCATGCTGCACAACTTCTCGTCCAGGCCCTGTCATTTCTAGGTTGGACTACTGCAATGCTCTTCTGGCTGGACTTCCATCAAACACAATCAAACCTCTACAAATGATTCAGAATGCAGCGGCACGACTGGTCTTCAACGAGCCCAAAAGAGCACATGTCACACCTCTCTTTGTCTCCTTGCACTGGCTACCAGTTGCAGCTCGCATCCAGTTCAAGACACTGATGCTTGCATATAGAACAACCACAGGCTCAGCACCCCTACTTCCACTCACTATTACGAATCTACATCCCCTCCAGAAGCCCCTCTGAGAACGAAGCCCCTCCTAGAATGAAGCGACGAAGCCCCTCCTACTTCCATCACTATTACGAGAAGTCTGAGATCTGCTAGTGAGCGACGCCTCGTGGTACCATCACAGAGAGGCTCAAAATCACTCTCCAGAACATTCTCGTTCACCGTTCCTGGCTGCTGGAATGATCTTCCCACCCCCATCCGGAACGCTGGATCCCTGTCAATCTTCAAGCAACAACTGAAAACTCATCTCTTTCAACACTACCTCTTCCTAAACTTAAAAAAAGAGTCTTTCTCTTTATCTTTCTCTCCTTCCCTTGCTAGCTTGTACTTATTTGAACAATGCCTGAGACTTGGTGTTATGGGCACTTCCTCTGTCTAATTTGCCTCTTCAAGATTAATCGCTTTATGTCTTCCCCAATTGTAAGGCGCTTTGGATAAAAGCGTCTGCAAAATGGCTAAATGTAAATGTAAATAAAGTTAAAACATTTATTTATAAACATATTATTTCTAATAATTATACTAATAAAAAATAATTAGTGATTGGTGCATGAGAATATTAATGTGAAGAGAATTAAATAAAAAAAAATAATACATTATATAATATATAAATTATGTAAAATAAAAACATTTAAATATATAAAAATGTTATGCAGATATTACATTAAATGCAATGAAAATATTATGTGCTGTAATTAGTTGAATGAAGTTCAGAGCACAGTCATAGAAATAATTTGACTCACACATGCACTACTATGATAATGTTCTGGTGCCTGTTTGAACACTGAATGCTTTCGTTTATTGGAAACAAGAAACAACACGAGGCTAAATAAACTGACATCATTTTCAGATTTAGGTGAGCTGTCTCTTTAAGAAGCTCCTTCTCCATATTTGACCAGTTGTTAGAAATCATCTAGAACAGTCCAACATCATATGCAGTTAATCTCAAAAGTTATTGATCTGTACTTTTTCTGGCTCTAGTTTTTATTCAAATTTCTGAATGTCTTTGGAGACCCGCAAAGGCAGAAGGCCTGAGAGCTCTTGCACCTGGAGATCACTGCTTGAGTAAATACAGACTGATAATCAATGCAGGACTAATTGATCCAGAATGTTGGAGTGGTGGCTGCAAACACTCACAGAAGGTAAAGAGAGGAGCATTGGGCTAATTCGGTACTGAAACACCTGCGTGTAAATGACACCAGCAATCACACACACTTCACATGAGCTCTTCAAAACCACTCCACATCCCCAGTGATGATAAGAGTGAGTCCTGAACGCTGACTGAGAGCGTGTGTGTGACACAAACAGGCAGACTTCTCTTAAAATACTGAAATGCAATTTATCTGTAATGTAAGTGGTGTCGTGAAGTGTTTATAGACTCTGCAGAAGCCTGAACTTCTTTCAAAAACAATTTTACTGATAAATGCACAAAAATACAAATAAAATCAATTATGAGAAATATAAGTTGATATGTTTTGAGAATAAAATTAACCCATAAAATGTAATTTTAAAATAAATATATAACTTATTAAAAATAATTATTTTAAAACATTTTATTAATTTAGTAATAAATTAAGTAAATAAATCACATTTAGTATTTTTATGTCATTTTTCCTGAAAGAGAAATATTGAAATATTTTCAAAATCAGTTTACAAATCTAACAGCTACAAACTCCAATTTAGATTTTTCTGGTGTCTTTAAAAATTGTGATTGATATTGCTTTAATTTCATCAGGTTGAGTGCATTGCATTGTGGGACACACTGTTTCCCTTGAGGAGTGATGTGTTTAATGTACTGCACATTTTGACTACTGCATTCATTTGTGTATTCTGCGTATACAATATTTGCATGCAGAAAAACAGTATAGTGTGCTTGTGTCCACTGATAGTCAAACATCCCTGTTTGATTCATACTGTCTTTCCACATCTACACAATCTTGATAACGAGAGGGCTAATTTATTCAGATTCATGCTAATTACATTCCTCTGCTGTCTGATGCTCCTCCCACTCCTTTCTCTTCCTCCGCCCCTTTCATCTTTTATCATCCCTTCTTTTCCTGTCAGGTGCTTTTTGAGCTGATTTGCACGTGTGCGCGGGGCTCTGTGTAATTGTCATGATCGCACTGAGTTGCTTTGTGGGAGCAGGTGTGAGTCCGTCCCCTCGTAATGCACTTCCTCTCCCTGTCCGTGTCTACTTTAGAGCACTCCCTACAGACAGGACACTGACGAGCAATCTCACAGCTCGGAACAATCTGTACGAAACACATACATAACATGTACATTTATTCATACAGCTCATTTTCTTTGAAAGAAAATATGCAAAAATGCTAAAGAAAACAGTTTAACCATGTCAGCACTGGTGTTACCACTCTTTTAGTATTTTCAGAATTTTATTAAAAGTCTTTCTTCACTACACTATAAATCACAAATTCATTAGTAATAATGATAATAATAATACATGTACAGTAATGTTTGTTTTTTCTCTCTAACTGAAATTTATGTCAAAGCTTCCAACATTTGATAAACTCCACCAAACCTCATATGTGAATGTGACCCTGGACCACAAAACCCGTCTTAAGTGTCAATTTTTCAAAATTGAGATCATCTGATATATTTGGCCGAGATACGACTATTTGAATATCTGGATTCTGAGGGTGCAAAAAAAAATCTAAATATTGAGAAAATTGCCTTTAAAGTTGCTCAAATTACGTTCTTAGCAATGAATATTACTAATCAAAAAATATGTTTTCATATATTTAAGGTCAGAAAGTTACAAAATATCTTTACGGAACATGATCTTAATTTAATATTTGAATAATTTTTGGCATAAAAGAAAAATCGATAATTTTGACCCATACAATGTATTTTTTGGCTATTGCTACAAATATATCCCAGTGACTTAAGACTGGTTTTGTGCTCCAGGGTCACATATCAAGAAACCAACTATATTAATAATAATAGTACTACTACCACTACCACTACTACTACTAATAAATACTTATATTATTTATTTATCTATTTTTTTCCCTGGTGTATAAAAATAATCTTAACAGTAACTTGATGCAACACGTTTTTTTTTTTACAAAATAAACTTCAGTGATATATAAATGTGGACAGTCAAGTGTTAATATGCTCATGTTACTGACATAAAGTCAGTTTCTTAAAAACAATGTTTTTATAATATTAATAAATTTCACTTATAATTTCAATTACAATACACCAATATAGTTATTAGTGTAATAATATAGTTCAATATTTTGGTGTATATCAATAAACTAGATAACAATTAGTGTTATTACTATTATTAAATATCAATATAATTTATTACTATATTATTTAAACAACAACTACAACTACCACTACTACAGTTATTATTATTATTATTATTATTATTAGTAGTAGTAGTCGTAGTATTGTTGTTTTATGTTATTTATTTATTTATATTTATGCGTTTAGTTGTTCCTGGTGTTTAGGATTAATGCTTCTATACTCACATAATGAGGAACACAATGTCCATCGTAGAAAAGATTGCAGTGTTCTTCTTCTCAGCCAAGGGCCAGAAAAGATGCCCTGCGGGCAGAGAGTAGAAGAGAAGGGCAACCAAAAACAGCAGGGATCCCACTGATGTCAGACACTAGATGGGGTAGCAGAGCAAACACACTGAGTGTTTTGTGGAGCAGTTCCTGCTACTGCTATACATTCTGTTTTGGAGACCATGGAGGCAGAAGTAACTACCACCTCTGGAAAGGCCAGTACTCTCCGGCATAGTATTGGAACATTTGAGACCATCATTACTGCTGTAATAGCCAACAAAGTGCTGGGTTTATTTCTCTAACCAAAAAGCTGCAGTCTACCAACTTGGACATCATCACAGCATACGAGGAGGCAAGAAATTTACGGCAAGTAGCCAAACAAAGAAATGCCAAACAAAGAAATGAGCTTAGTTGTTTTCAAAAAGCCACAGCATTGGCCAGTTGATGTGGTCCCAACAAAGCGTAGAATAACAGTAAAACAGAATACAGAGCAAACATTTACAGTCAGTGGAAGACCACTACCGGGTAATCTTTTCTATCCCTTCATCGATCACATATTAGCTGGATGAGAGATTCTCTGAAAGTAATGAGCTCATTACATTACCTTACCAAAATCTTTGGAAACTCAAGAAGAAAGAGAGCAAAGAATGGTAAAAGTGGTACATGAGGACCTTTATCCAAACACAGTAGAGCAGGAAATAGAATGCTGGAGGCACAAGTTTCACTCTGAAGATGGGGTGCTGCCTGCATCAGCATTGGAAGAAAACAACACGATGTCCTTCTTCCCCAACATCCACAAAATTTTTCTTACACTTCCAGTGACAACATGTGAATGTGAACGGTCATTCTCTGCAATGCGAAGGCTCAAAACATGGCTCAGATCTTCTATGTCTAGTGAAAGGCTCACAGACTGGCGTGATGCATGCATCAAAAGTTATGGACAAGGATCGGTGGGATGCCTCTGGCCACATCTTGGCCAATAATACAGGTAATGCTTCAAACGTCTTTTGTTCTTGATTATAAACAAGCGTCTTTTTTTTTTGTCATGTGAGCCATGAAATAAACATGTTTGGTTCCACAAAGAACATTTGTGGGTGTTATTATAGCATTCAACACCTTACTTTGTCACTAATTTTCAAACCCTGGTTAAAGGTTAATGAACTTTACTTGATGTCTAAATGAACCATCTCTTTTCCGTACCTTTTTTTTGTGCGGCTTAGTTAATAGTGTTGGATGTTTGTTGTACAGCAAATGAAGAACCTTCCAGAAAGCAACCGCATTTGGCACCACATAATTCAACATCTTAATAATACAGGTGCTTCAAACGGTTCTTCAAGCGATGCCATAGAATAAACCATTCAGTGAAAGGTTCAGAAATCTCTTTCTTAACTTTTTATAATCTGAAGAACTTCTTCAGATGTTAAAGGTTCTTTATGGAACCATTTAGACAAAAAGATTCTTCTATCTATGGCATCGTGAAGCACCTTTATTTTTAAGAGTGAATGTGAAACTAGCTTCACTTAATGTTTTCTTTTTAATTGAGAAGGGTGTTTGCTGTGAGTAGTGAACGTTTGAGTATGCTTGCATAGTGTTTTGAACTTTTACATTTCAAAAGAACAAAAAGACCATACAATGCTGGTCCCTTTAACGTATTGATTTTCATGTTGTTTTGTTTTGGCTGTTGTAAATGGATTTTTCCTCTCTGTGAACAAAATAAAAAGCAGTCCAGGCAGTTCCTTGCACTAGTAATTTCAGGCCTGCATATCGTCTGCACTGGCACTATAGATCAAACGCCTGCGCAGTCCTAAACAGCAGACTTCATATACTGTCAACACTCAGATTTACACAGATGACTGCTTTATTCACCGCTGAGTATCTCTCCTGAGGTTAATGAACCATTCATGCCACTTTATTACCTCTGCCCTCCTGCGACATGGTGCCAGGCATCACCAATCCATCATCTGCTCGGCCCGGTCTGACAGAGCCTACTAACAGGATTGATATCGAACCGGCTCTGGAGGAACTATTCATTATTTACTCTGTCTGATGTTTGTCTTCAAATGTGTGGCTGTGTGTGAGTGGGAAAAAAACTAGGTCTCAAATAGGGCACACACACACACACACACACACACACACACACACACACACACACACACACACACACACACACACACACACACACACACACACACACACACACACACACACACACACACACACACACACACACACACACACACACACACACATATATATTTAAAAAATATAGATAATCTAATCATTTAGATTATGTATAAATATAAATATTTTATATATAAATACAAAACATTTCTCTTAAATATACACATAAATTGTAAACAAAAACTTTTATTTTGTATGCGATTAATCATGATTAATCATTTGAAAGTAATCATGTCACAATTAGGCCTATAATGATTTTCTGTTCTACTGAAGAAAAAAGTCAGTGACAACTGAAAATATGATTCTTTAGCTGGGTTTGTGGCGTTGTAACCTGTGTAGGATTTATTAAAGCCCTCCTCGCTCACTGCTGGACTTCTGCATTAGTGCTGGTCTGCTATTCTTCTCCTAATGAATAAGGCTTAATTGAGCTGTTAATGGAATATTAATCAGTGCCGGACAGCCTGTGTTTAACAGAGAAACTAATCTCTGAAATACTCAGAACAGACCTTCATGCAATTATCCACGGTTTGGAGTATTAAATTGGAAGTGAACGTTGAAGCAGTACATTTAGTCTGTGCTTAAGTCATTAGTATGCATATTAGTGTCTGGTCAAGAACTGCTCTTTACCGTAAATAAATACAAGCGCATTGAGGACACAACTTAGTATTTATTTGTATGCAGAGGACTTTAATCTGAACGAAGAGCAAAAGTACGTTAGACAGAAATTAAAACTATTTTTATGCACCGTGTCTTCTCATGCAGTGTCTCAACATAGCTTGCTTATTAACTGTGGCTTGTTGACTTATGAATATTTTATACTCCAATACAGTATGTTTGTTCTCTTGAGCAAAATATGACCAGGGTAATTTACTCTGACATAATTTACTGTTTATCTTGCATGCCAAGGGAGTTGCTATCACAATTTCAATCGCTCATACATGCTGAACTATTAGGCGTGTAATTCGTCCAAATTTATTTTACGGATCATGATTTATTACTTCAAATCATACGATATGTTGAAGAGACGTGAGCTGCTACTTTTCTACTTGGACGTGCATTGAGTAGACCAGAATAGAGATTGGGGGTGGGCTTTTTGACTCGGGCAAGTAAACAACCACCTTAACAACCGCAACGAAACCTTGGCAACCTCCCATATCACCCTAACACTGTGGTGGCGTGCTTGGCACAGGCGAGCACCACTCACATTTGATGAAGATGCATAGCAACCAGAAGGTAAAATGTGAGGAGAAGAACACACGTATACTGATATTTTTCCAGTGTTGTCACACTCACCTGTCACCTGTGTTCATCGCCTCGGTTGAGTGCTTTGGTCCTTCCGCTCTTGGGTCAACAAAGAAACTCCATTAAGAATGAATCACCGTAGGCCGCAGGTCAGTTTTGCTTCCCTTGACAATGTCAGCTGTCACGCAGCTACAATAGAGATGTTATCAGTGTGACACAGAGGTCTGAGGTGGACTACAGAAATCAGAAACTCCTCCAGAAACCTGGATCTTTAAATATACATGTTAAAGATACATTTTAGATTTATCTAAATATATAAATATATTTTTTAGATGTATTATGTATGCATTTATTATGCCTTTATAGGTTTTTTTCTTTAGTTTTAGTTTTAATCAATTGGAGTTATTTTAGTAACGTTACGTCAACATACTGCATGGAAATAACACACACATATATATATATATATATATTGGGTGTTTGGCTTAGTGTCATGTTAGAATCATTTTTATACTCATACCTTTGTTGTTTTTATATTTTGAATTGTTTTTAGCTTTATTTTTTGTTTTCATTTAAATGTTTAGTTTGCATTTGTCATTTTATTTAATTTATTCATTTTCTTAAATGTGTATATATAGTATTTATAGAGTTTTAACTTATAGTTTTAGTTACTTTTCTTATTTATAAGTCACTTTGGATAAAAGCGTCTGCTAAATGACTAAAAAGTTAAAGTAAAAAAAAGTAAAAGTGAGCAATACAATATATTGTGCAAATAAACATACATAAACTACTCCATAAATGTGGAATATTTAAGATTTTGAAAATGTTTTTAGAAGAAGTCTCATATGATCATCGAGGCTGCATTTATTTGATCAAAAATACAGTCAAAAACTGTAAAAATGTGAAATATTATTACAATTTAAAATAACAGTTTAAATATGTTTTAAAATGAAATGTATTCCTGTGATGCAAAGCTGATTATTCAGCAGCATTACTCCAGTCTTCAGTGTCACATGATCCTTCAGAAATCATTTTTAATGTGCTGATTTGTTGCTCAATTATTAAGGGTGCTCATGTTCATAATGGTTCTTATTATGATCAATATTAAGCATTGTTTTTCCTGCTTACATTTTTTTTGTTGAATCCATGATACATATTTTTTTCAGGATTCTTTGAGGAATAGAAAATTCAAAAGAACAGTGTTTATTTGAAATATTATTTTTTTGTGATGTTATAAATGCATTTGCTGTCACTTTTGATCAATTTAATATTTCCTTGCTGAATCAACGTATAACTTTATTTTTTTTTATTATTTTTTTATCTTACTTGCCCCAAACTTGAAAAGTATCTCTTTACAAAATTTTCACAAAAATAGTAAGCAGAAAAAAATGTTTTCAGCAACAATAATAAGAAGGAATAAGTTACATTGTGAAGTATATTATATTATATAGTACCTATACATACATATATATTTTGTACATATATTTGTATTGTTTGTGTATTATATTCATTATGAATGCATGTCTTTAAATTCAACCTGCATTCTTAAAATACTGCTACATAAGCTGCTCACTAGAGTTTGGAACAGAGCCATTGTGTCATAAACACTAGTTGATGATTGTGGGCTGTGTGTAGTGTTCATCTGATGGAGTAATATGTAGATTTAGTGACCTTTCATAAATTGGATTGCTTTTATTGGATAACAGCGGGCGACAGTGTGACTAACTGACCTTTTGTTCTGAAAGTAAGAGCAGAAATCTTTATACCCTGAGTGCCGGTCTACATCTATCCCCAGGCTACATGACACTCGAAAATGTATTTAGCCACAGTGCAGTTTAATTATTATGGATTTTCAAAAATCCAAGCATGTTTCGTAACCTCAAATTACATATGCGCAAAATCTATTGATATTTCCCATAATGTACTGCGTTCAAAATCATTTCATCTAAACCTCTACAAAATGATTCTGAAAACAGTGTTTTTACCTCTTTTTTGTTATAAAGTGTAAAACTATAGCAGTACCCCCCCCCCCCAATGATCTTATTAGATGTCTCTTGTTTAAAGATACTTTGTAATTTGGTACGACATGAATTTGAGAAATACAGTGCATGTAATGAAACGATGGATATGAGAAAACCTTTTTTATTATTCTACATCAGAAATTATCAAATGTTTTGTCAGCAAATCTCTAAATATTTACTTGAAATACGCCCTAAGATTATCAGTTAATTTCAATAATTTAATAATTAATTTGCATGTTCATGGTTCTCTAAATGTTGCTTAACGGTCACATGACACGCAGTTAAACTAAATATTTCACAGATACAGATATTAGTAAGTTATCTTATAGCTACACTCAAGAGTCTCAAGAGCCATCGTTTCTTCCCTAGCATCGCCAGCGTGCCATCTGGATCCCTCAGTAACTGTCCTCGTCTGTTTAATCCAGATTACTCCTCTGTTTTTCTTTTAACCGTCACATCTACACAACCCATCAGCGTCTGCTGATTTCCTGCACTGTTTGTTTATGGGATGTGCTTGTGTCATTTACTTCCAATTTGTGTGGATACTCAAGAGAGGAAGATATCAAATGTTTTGCTGTTGTTTTCATACTGGCTGATGGTGAAGAAGACTGAAAAGTGGTTTGACCAATAGCGTGCTGGCTTTGTACATAATCGACCAATCGTAGAGCGCAAGAAGGTGAGATCTACAGAGAACAGCCAAAGCAGTGCAAATACACACATATGTGTAGAGAGACTGACAATAGGAAAACAAAGCCAAAACTCAGGCAATTTAGAAGTCCTGGTCATGTCCGGGGAACAGAGAACGAATACTCAATCTATTTTATTCACTGTAGGCACATCAGAGACTATCTGCCTCACGGACTGTGTGCTTTAGCAAGTGCATTTGATCTATAAATAATCGAATTGAGAGAAAATGTTGACTATAAATATATTAAATTCAGTTCTGAACAGTGTTTGCATTTTATGTGTGTACTATGCAGTTTGCTGCCCACATACAGTGTTTCTAATCGATGTGTTTGATTTCAGTTAGTATGCTGTCTAGGTAGCAGTCTATTTAGCTCACTGTGTATTGGAATAGTGCCACAGTCACCCATTAAGATGCTAATTTATCACTTTAAATGCTTTCTTTGAACAACTTGGCTTTAGAGTACAGAGCTAAACAGAAGAGTACTTAACTCTCCATTCCTGTTCATTTAAAACCAGCTGCTACAACACAGCTCTTTTCTTCTAACAGCAGCGTGTTTGATCACAACCATTTTGAATTCTGCCGCTTGCTCTGTATCTGCATTTCTCTGTGATTATGAAACTGAAATATCTACTCCGTGGCATGAGTCTCTCTGTCTGTCCTCGTTCTTCAGGACTTTCACCAATGCAGATGGAGAGAATGTTGTTCATTAATGCTCTTATTAACCGGCTAATTACTCAGTAAAACAATGCGCTGACATTTCTCCAGACCCAGGCAACACAGTGTTCCATCATTATTTCAGATCGTTCATCATCATTAATCGATTTCCTGCCCAGTCTGACCCGTGATGCACTGATTGGCTGCCACTGAGAGAGACTGAGTGAATTAGCGTGTTGTTGTTTCAATAATGTGCTTTTAGATTCACTCATAAACTTTATCGGTCGTCCTGTGTCGTACAGTGAGAGAGCTTCAAAGACGGCTGTTGTCACGGCCTTGTGACCAAAGATAGCCTATGATAATTTTCTGCCAGTGTCATTAATTCAGCATGATCATCGCATAGTGTGTTTGCTGCTACGATCCACGTTTACTGACCAGCCAATAAAAATGCGACATGCATTAAAGCAACGCGACATGGCGCTAAAACCTAAAACTGCTTATCTCAAGCTCTTATTCCTTCCTCTTTCGCCGCTTCCACTTTTTTTCAGCACACATAAAAAATAAAACGGCTAAAGTATGATTCCTCATGCTCTTTTTGTTTATCACTAGTGCAAGCTGATGATGTTTTATTCTTCTATAGAAATGTGCATCGTAGAGTACGAGTCAATATCAACAGCGTACAGTCTACATGCATATCGCACCCAAGTTTATTAGATCAATGTCACACAGTGTGATTTGCAAGGATCTTAGGATTGCTAAAATCGTGCAGTGTGTAAAAGGCTTTAGGTGGATGCTTTATGTGGCTGCTAGGTTGCCCTGGTGGTTGCTAGATATGGCTTGGGCCCCTCCTTTAATATAAGTCTGTGGTATTCTTTTAACCTTCTTTATTGTCCATCATGTAAAAAACATAAGTCTAATTGCTTAAAGTAAAAACAGCCCTTTAAAAGTTAAATTCAAATGATCAAATCAAATTATTTTGAACAAATTATACAACCTTTTTATTATATATTATCCTTTAAAAATGCTCAGGAAATTTATTTAGAGTTGTTTAAGTCTTTAAAAATAAGTGTTGAAATTTTTGAAAAAATATTTATTTTAATTTATAACTGATTTTACATCATTTTTTATATTCTCTCGCTTTTTCTCTCTATTTCCCTTCCTTTAAAAAAACATCTAATAGAAGTAACCAAACACATCTATGTTGTCAAGGTTTCATCATGGTTTGCATCACTTATCATAGATTGACTCTTTGCATCATGCATGCAGCGTGTTATAAACTGCCATAATACCACATTGAAAAATGATTTTTCAAAGATAATTGGAGTACATTTAACAAGAAAATACTATTTCAGTCTTTCTACTACAAAGATTTCATGTTTAATTAAATGCTACTTGCCTTTTCTCTCTAATTACTAGTGAAAATAGTTTCAAAGCAAATCCTACACCAATGTTGTTTTCAGTGCACATGTGATTTCCACACATCTGCATAGAAATGAGCATTAGTGTGCGTGTTTTCTCTGTGTGTGTTTAATCTCAGTGTGGTGGCTGTGGCTCTGCCCTCCGCTGCCCCGCTCAGAGATCAGCGCTCTAATAAGCTGTTGGGTTGTTTGGCCATCACATCTTCTCTGCATTTCAAACTGTTTCCAGGAAGAAAAATAACAGACCAAGGATTAAACGAAGCTTGAAGCAGCTCTTATGATGTCTGTTGTTTAGAATCAAACCGAAATCTCAGTTTAGCTGTCCCCTGTGTTCTTGCTGTTAGTATTGCTCATTTTAATTATGTCTGAATTTGTATTATTTATCCATTTTAGCTTCATTTATTTTAGTACATCAACTGAGAGATTAAATAAAATACGTTTTTATGTTTTATTTATTTTATTTCAAGTGAGACATTTAGGCGTACTCGGCTCTGTGCACATGCAATATCTTACAGATGAACTCTTCACATGAACAAATCGTTGAACATATCTTCTGAAAGGTCTTCACAACAGCCTAAACCTGCAGCATCTGTGAATTTCTCACATTGATGCAAATTCAATTGGAGATTCATTAGCTGTGAAAACATGGCCTGCCTCAAAGCGATTGAGCAGTTCTGCATGAATATCTCATGAGCAGTCAGTGTAAATGGTGGCTTTGCTTGGGAGACTGAATTTATAGCCCGTTGGATCAATCCATGTTCAAAATGGAAGCCACACTATGGGCTCTAACCGCTCTCGCTCTCTCTGGCAGAAATCTCTTTTCCACAGCTATAAAAGCTCATATGATGGATGAATGGGGTTGATGTTTAATATAATAATTCTCATAAATGCTCAAGGATGTTAGCTCTATCCAGCCAAACTTTAGCCTGCAAACATTGTGGTTTTCACAACACAATCTCAGCTGGACCTTTATGCTTTTTTTTTTTTAAATAAAAATTGAATGCTTCACATTGCATTGAATTCATATGAGATTGCCTCCTCATAAAATAGTTACACATTCCTGTGAGACCGGGTTGGTTTCTTCAAGGTTCTTTAATTTGGCTTCTATGGTTCCACGAAGAACCTTTAACATTAATGGAATCTTTGCATTCCAAAAAAGGTTCTTCATAGTGGAAAAAGGTTCTTTAGATTATTAAAATGTTCTTCGCTAATGCAAAATTTAAAGTTGTGATAGCTAATTGCAACAATATTTTTTATAGTGCACAAGATCCAACAGTACTCACAAAGTTTCAAGAGTAGCTAAGCTGTAGAGTAGTACAGAAGCTAGAGCAAAAAAGTAGCATTGCATTTGTCTTCAGCTGTTTCTTACAGTTTGTAGACGTGCAATCTGACGTGTTTAACTTGATTGAATTATATTAGATAATAATGATTTGAATAGTTCAGTTTGTTTAGATGTTACCACATGGAGCACATGTTAGGTTACCTGACAAAGCATTTTTGTGCAAGAGCAGCTTGAAGAAAGTTTGCAGCCTGAACCGTGCAGCCTGACTTTGTGAGGGTGAATAAACATCTTGTGAATGAACAGGATTTTCCCCGTACAGTATTTGAAGCGTGCATCTGAGGAGAGGCTGCAGTTATTCTCCTGTGGCAAAAAATAATCTGCTGAAGTTTCTCCTGAAATGATTTTGCTTTGCTGCACATGATTGGCAGCTGCTGACACGGGCGGCTGTGCTCATCCAATCAAACGTCATGTTCCACCCACATGTCTTGAGACATCTGTCAATCCCGGCAGAAACCAGCTTTGTGTGCAGAGCATTGAGGACGGCTATTGTTGCCATGCTTCTGATGGATGGCATTATCTCCCTGGATCTCAAACACAAGCCTGTTATGTTTTTTCATCTTAATTCTTTCTATAACAGTTTGCATGCAGAAAATAACTGACTGTGTGGAATAAACTCCCTAGATAAACAGAATAAAATCTCTTGTAGGGTAATTGTTAACTAAGACTCAAATCATAAAACAATATTTTCATTACTCAAAATAAAATAAACGTTACTGAAATAAAATAAAATACAAATGTACTTAATAATTGTATTTATGTAGAAATCATTCAAATAAAATAAAATGAGTAAATACTATATAGACATTTAAAAAAATTGTTTAAATGATTTCTTAAAATTTCACTCAAAATTAAAGTGAAAACAATATATTGAAAAAAATCTTAAACTTTTGTTTAAGCTATAGTTGCCAGAGCAACATTTCTCATTTTTGTTTATTTACTAAAATAATTACAACTAATTAAACAAAAACTATTACAAATATACTATGTGGACATTTTATAAAAAAGTTAATAAAAATGATACAAATGACAAAAACACAACAAAACTACTAAAACTTTAAAATTTAAGTAAAAACAACAAACGTATAGACCTCTTTTAAAATATATAACAATACAAATAAATTAAAACTAATACAAAAACAACTAAATTACTAAATCTCTAACTCAAATTAATTAATAAAAAATGAAATTAACAAATATTAAACAAAACATATTAACAAGAACTGCAATACTAAATCTATGATACTAAAATAACATTGATTGATTTAATTATGAATCAAATTTTTATCCTAGATAGCAATGCGACTAAATTAAGAGCAAATAGAGGCTTGGCAGAAAAAGAAAAGATTGAACTATAATTGAGGAATCTTTGAGCAAAAAAGGTAGTCTTCTGATCTGACACAAGTGAGATCGTTGGCATACCAAGCTAGTCATGTTGGGTTTGATTGAGGTTTAAGAGTGTGATCTGAGATCAGGTGTCGGGATGAACAGGGCCGTTGGGGTTTGGGTTTTCCTTGTTATCTGCAGCCAGCTGTCAAACGTTGAGTGGAACATGTTAATCTTCCTGTGTGATTGCATTGACCCCAAAGCATCGATGGCATGCCGTCACTGTGTGATTGTCGTGGTGACACCTTACTGGAGTGAAATCACTTTCACGGTAAAAACACTACCTGTGCCGGTGGACGCAGGTGAGACACAGCTGCAGTTTGTGCTTCTGTAATGCCCACTGCTGTCACATTCACATTTAACATATGAATGTCAGATAAATATATGCAAATATCTGATAGTTACCCTGTGGGAAATTACCACAAGGTAACAAACTACCACATATAGTCCCTATAGGATCACAGACAGATCAAATCACTGTGGTCATGTTTCAACTTCATAGCTGTGAGCAATGTGAACAAATCTCAAACCAATGAATCGACTGCATCTCTGACCTTTTAGCACCCATCTGTAAAACTCACATCGAGATTTCAATAATCTGACCTGTCATGTTGTGATCCCAGGACTGCAATTAAAAAGCATAACCATTCGTCTCTGACATTTAGCTGACTAATACTTATAATGTCGCCATTTTTAATGATATAGTTTTTGCTCTCCGTTAAAATGTCCTCCGACAGTCTAATTGTTTTAACAGACACATCAAACACCGGAGAGCATTTGAGTGGCTTGTCTTGAAAGCCTTTCCTGGAAGAGGGTTATTGAAGATGGATTTGATAAGACTAACAGCTTTAGTTAATCAATCGGCCTTAAAAGCTTAATTAATCAAGCTCAGTCTTACAAACACAAGCTTCAGAACATCTACAGCAAATAAAGATTTCAGTCAGTTTGTCATAAGAGAGTTTGAAGGTTTGTGCTTGGTAAGATTTATGGGTAACACTTTATGTCCTGTGTCCTTGTCACACGTTACATGTACGTACTATTAAAATAACAATATTATGCATAATTACATGCAAGTAACCCTAAGCCTTACTCTAATCCTAACTTTAACCATAGTAAGTACATATAGTCAAATAATATTACTCAGTGCTTTAATGTACTATTACACTGTAAAATAATAAGTGTAATCAAGTTTTAATGTATTTTCTCTTGTTTTCACTGTGGATGTATTTATTTGATCATAAATACAGTAAAAGCTGTAATATTGTGAAAAATTATTTCAATTTAAAATAACTGTTTTCTATTTTAATATGTTTTAAAATATTATTCATTCCTGTGATGCAATTCATATTGTTCAGCATCATTACTTCAGTCTTCAGTGTCACATGATCTTCAGAAATTATTCTAATATGCTGATTTGATTCTCAAGAAACATGTATTATTATATCACTGTTGAAATCAGTTGTTCTGCCTTATATTTTTTGTGGAAACCATGATCATTTTTTTAGGATTCTTGATGAATAGAAAGTTCAAAAGAAAAATATTTATGGGAAATATAATTATTTTATTATAATGTCTTTACTGTCACTTTTGATCAATTTAATGACTCATTGCTGATGCATTACTTTTTTATGTATATCATATAGAAGCAGTTTCTTGTTTCTGCATTTCAGGATTTATGCTTTTTATGTTTTCAGGGAGGGGACTTTAATATTGATCTTTGTTTTGCAGAATTAAGTGCTGAATTTGTCACGCTGATGCTGGCTGGTGCTCTCAGATAATTGCTTTGTAAAATACACAGCTATTCAGTTGTGTTTTAGAACGAATGTATCTACATGTGCTTGTTTTGCAGATTACGATGCTTGATAAAACAGTTGGAGAGAGGAGAGGCGTCTCTCGTGGACCTGAAGAAAAACCTGGAATATGCCGCTACTGTTTTGGAATCGGTCTATATTGAGGAAACAAGGTAAAGTTTGTGGCTTTTACACTGTTATTTTACTTTCTCACTCCTTGTTGCCCAAATATGAAATATAACCACAGGAAATCAAACTGAAATCATAAATGAGACTTCAAAGTAAGCTATACATTGTATTGATTGCGAAACGGCTATGTCATTCCAAACTCTTTGTTTGCTCGGACTACATTGTACATTTATGATGAATAATCATCTCCAGGCTGTTTTATTCTCTTTATTATGACTCCACTGCATAGCTCATGAAGCTGTAACAAAGCATTATTCAGTCTTTCCATGTCAGATGCTCATCCAGCTTTTCCACACAATCCCTAAATGGAGTCATTGTAAAGGGAAAGGATCAGTCTAATGAGCTTTAAGCTATTCACTCATGCAGATAGAGGTTGATTCTATTAGCAGTTAAAGATCTGTGTGCTTCAATCCCAAGATTGTTAGATTGAGAGAGTGGCCAGTCGAGGGGTCACAGGGGTCAACGCTATTGCTGTGTCATTAAGCAAGATGATTTACTGTTAAGGATGTAAATATTTTTAACACTACCAAAAGGGTAATATAATGCTATTTTTTTATTTATAAAAGTACCTTTGAAGTGCCATGCAAATGCAATGGTATATGAATATGATAATAATACAGTCTGTGCTATTACTATTAAATACTATAGTTCTTTACTATTATGAGGGTGTTCAGGCTATTCTCTGGTTATAAATGTAACACATTTATTATATAATGAAGCCTATTAAGGACTATTAAGATTTAATTAAGATTTTTGCATCGGGGAATTAATTTCTTGAGAACATATTTTGTCTTATTTTAACACAATAAATAATTTGTGATGAATATAATATTTAATAAAACTAATGTACGTATATGTCATTTAATAAATAATATGTCATGTTTTCTACACACACACACACACACACACACACACACACACACACACACACACACACACACACACACACACACACACACACACACACACACACACACACACACACACACACACACACACACACACACACACACACACACACACACACACACACACACACACACACACACACACACACACACACACACACACACACACATTTTAGAGTGGCCTTTTATTGTGGCCAGCCTAAGGCACACCTGTGCAATAATCATGCTGTCTAATCAGCATCTTGATATGCCACACCTGTGAGGTGGATGGATTATCTCGGCAAAGGAGAAGTGCTCACTAACACAGATTTAGACAGATTTGTGAACAATATTTGAGAGAAATAGGCCTTTTGTGTACATAGAAAAAGTCTTAGATATTTGAGTTCAGCTCATGAAAAATGGGGGCAAAAACAATTGTGTTGCGTTTATAATTTTGTTCAGTGTATATAATATACTGTATGTATATATATATATATATATATATATATATATATATATATACAGGGTGCGATTTGTAGGGGGGGATTTCCCCCCCTCTGGTCTATGCTCCTCCTGAATTATTTTTATCCACGGTGGGGATAAAAAACAAACTGTTTAACACGAAATGCGTTTCTTCTCTTTTTTTCACTATGTATGGGCCACAAGAGAAATATTAAGGGAATAAATGAAAACAGCTAGGCTATACCGTTATCAGCATGTTGAAGTAGATTCGTCTCTCTTTGTCTCTGAGAGAATAAACGGCGTCAGATACCGAAAGCTCCATCATTACTCTGTCATTCCGCACTTTCACTTTCTGTTTATAGTGATTTGACTGAGATTAAGATGTTCACCAGCATAAATCTTGCGCAAAGTTTGCACGTGTGCAATCCCTGGAGCAAACGTGTGCTTGTGTGATATCCAATGGCTCGCCTTCATGGTTTAAAACAGAAATATTTCCAACATTGCAACGTGACTAATTGCCCCGCCCGCCCCCGTATCGAAAACGTACCGAACCGTGACACCACTGTGTCGTATCGAACCGAACCGTGAATATTGTGAACCGTTACACCCCTAATATATATATATATATATCCAGTATATACTGTAGAGTTTTGCAACCTTAGGGAGCATGAAGGATTGTAGACTATAGAAGACTAGTTAGGTACGCAGGAGCTAAATTATTTAGGGCCTTATAGGTAAGTAATAATATTTTGTAACTGATATGGAGCATAATAGGTAGCCAGTGCAGAGACTGTAAAATTGGAGTAATATGATCATATTTTCTTGACCTGGTAAGGACTCTAGCCGCAGCATTTTGTACTATCTGTAGCTTGTTTATTGAAGATGCAGGACAACCACCTAGCAGTGCATTACAATAGTCCAGTCTAGAGGTCATGAATGCATGAACTAGCTTTTCTGCATCAGAAACACTTAACATGTTCCGTAGCTTGGCAATGTTTCTAAGATGGAAGAATGCTGTTTTTGTAACATGGGAAATATGATTTTCTAAATAATGTCAGAATGTGATCTTATCTTATTTTGAGTTGAAATGTCACCCAGACATGTTTTCATCAGGATAAAAGCGATTGCTAAATGAATAAATAAATGTGGATATGAGAACATGCTGATAGCCGCATTGAGAGCACATAAACGAACACCTGCGGTATGAAACGAGCCAAAAAACTCCCTCCTTATCAGTGCCATTTCATTCCCGCTCAATGATAGTATTTAATATCTCCGCGGGATGATGCAGCGCTACAGTGCCACTAATATCTTTTTATTTTGACGAGCAGAGTGAAGAATAACAGCTGTGAACATCTAGATGGCAGAAATGATAAAAGCTTATGGAATTATGTAAGTGGAACGTCATTGCGGCCTGGGATTATGACAAATCCGCTCACATGCCAAACCACAGAGACCACCGGTCCGGTCTGATCAGATTCATATTCGCTCTGGGATTTATGACTGTTGTGGACTTAAATCCATCATAACAGCTTATGTCTTGATACGCAGATGTTTATGCAACAGTTACTGCGAAGATGTTTTTAGTGGTGTGAAATCATTAAATGTCAATCCAGTGCCATTCCAAAGCTAATTTTTTCCTTAGTTACAACACACCTGGTATTACCATAATTATGCGGATGAGTGATGGATTAGTCCTAAACCAGTAGGTCTTGGCTCGAGCATCAAACACAGTTTAGATTAAATATAAATGGTCGTTTATCCTCCTTATATGCACGACAATTACCTGTCACAGTTGATATTTTAAGTGTAAGTGGTGATGACATGTATAAAGTATCTTTCCCTCCCTCTCTCTTTCTCTAAGGCGATTGGTCGACACCGAGGATGAGCTCAGCGATATCCAATCAGATTCTGTGCCGTCAGAGGTCCGTGATTGGCTGGCCTCCACCTTCACACGGCAGATGGGGCTGATGCTACGACGGACCGAAGAGAAGCCGCGATTTCGCAGCATCGTACACGCAGTGCAGGCTGGGATATTCGTGGAGAGGTGGGGTTAAACGCAAAGCAGGATACTAAAAGCTCTTTTTTATGTCAAAATGTAGTTTCATTTTCCTTTTCTTTTACCCTTACAATTTAAACATGCTTTTATACCTTTACAATGTCTATGTAAATGGATTCTTTTCATGTTTTAATGAAAAAACGTATATACTTGTATACTATTATAATATTTATTAATATATTGATGTAGATTTTGAATTTATAATTAGCTTTTTTTAATGTAGTTCAAGTTTTAGTATTTTTTTATTTGTGCTTTTGTTTGTTTCTTAATTTTTTTTCTTAAATGTTTTAGTTATTAAATTATGTATATATATATAATTTGATTATCAAATTAAATATTTCTAATTTCTTAACTATATTAATAAATGTATTAATATGTCTTTATAATTATATATATAAAATGAAATATATATTATCTATACACTACCCTACTTTGTACTACCTTACTATTTTACTTTCTATATAGCTATAATTTGTATATTTCGACTATAGTTTTGGTGGTTATAGTACTTCAACCTAAACTTTTTATTTATTTCAGTAAGGCAACATTTCACATTTTTTTTAATTATCTAATATTTATTCTATTTCCGTTTTATATCGATGACCAACCCCGATTTTAATAGTTATATATTCAAATATTAATAATTGTATTTTTAGCTAATAATCTGGAAAATAAATCACATCTAGCTGTTTTTTCATTCACTTTTAAACTAAGAACACAAGCCTAAACCTTCCAGTGCTCTTGAATCAATCCGCTTCCTCTTCAGTTTTTTCCCTTACCAGGCAGCATTAAAGTTTTCTGTGAAATGATTATAAATCTATGTGTTGAGCTCAGAGTGAGTCAGCGTATGCATATACATCATCCTCCTGACAAGTCTGAATAACTACACTCACTTTGCTCTCTCTCTCTCTCTCTCTCTCTCTCTCTCTCTCTCTCTCTCTCTCTCTCTCTCTCTCTCTCTCTCTCTCTCTCTCTCTCTCTCTCTCTCTCTCTCTCTCTCTCTCTCTCTCTCTCTCTCTCTCTCTCTCTCTCTCTCTCTCTCTCTCTCTCTCTCTCTCTCTCTCTCTCTCTCTCTCTCTCTCTCTCTCTCTCTCTCTCTCGCTCTCACCCGTTAGCATCATTTCATTAAATTCTAATGCATTTCAGGCAACACTGCACAAATAAATGGCTTTGACAAAGCATTCCCTTAAAGAAAGTGCAGGTTGTCCTCTACATTTGAAGTTGTGGGGTTTGTAGGTGAAGATTAGGGCATTGTGTTTGGAGAGCCTGTGGTCTGTGCTGCCGCTTTCACTTGATGTTTTTATCTCGTTCTAACAGAATGTACCGGAGAACCTCTAACATGGTGGGACTGAGTTACCCTCCGTCTGTCATAGCAGTGCTTAAGGTAAAACACACGCACACTCCTGCATTCTTAGAAACAGACAGTGTTTTATCTCTCAGCTTCTTTCTCTTGTTTTTGCTCTCAAAGTTTCACAAAAAAAAATCAAAAAGCAAAACAAATGTTTCTTCAACTCTAGCTATTTTTGGCCATGTGGACTTCTGAAAATAAACTTTAAAAACATACTTTTTCCCTTGTAGTTTTTAATGTGCTTTTTATCCGTTATCTAACAAGAGTATATACAGGTACATGCATTACAGAAGATTTTTGTCATTGACCGCTGAATGTCAAGCAAATTTCCACCATATTGAAATGGACTTCTTTCTCTTGCTAGGGGTAATTCATAGCTAGCAGTATATGTATCCTAAATACACACAATTAAATAATGCTTTCACACCTCTTTTATTTAATTTGACAACATTACAGCTGAATTGCAAATGGTACAGAAATCATTCTTTCTTTTATTCATTTTGTAATTTTTGTCATATAATAATTGTATTATTAATTATTTTAAATTGTATATTTTTGTAAAAATAATACATCATTAAAATTGATATTAATACAATATTTTGTATTAATTTATTATTATTAAAATTAAATAAAATGATTAATGATTCATCATTTTAATATTATTTAAATCATTAAATTATCAAAATTAATAAAACATAATAAAATAAAATATATTGATAAACATATGAATACAATAATTAAATTGTATTCCTTTTATATTTGTTTATTTATCTATATATTTATTTTGTATTTATTATATAGTATGTATTTAATTTATTTTTGTATTTTATATACATTTATATAATTTTATTATAATAATATGATACAAATCTGATGAACTTTTGATCAACTTTATACTTATTATTATGTATATACTGTCATTTTCACAGTAATGGATGATAATGTATTTTCAAGACCGAAAGTCCAGTCTGAGACAAGGGTAGAATGATACAAAATACATAAAAGGCACTTGAAAATATAAATTAAGGCATAATACAGTGTTTCCTGGGCAGTTTTAATATAACAACAAAGAAAAGTTCTAGGGATATAAAAGTGCTGAAAATATGATTTACTCTTAAAGGAATAGTTCACTCAGCATGTGTGCTGTTTCTGAGTTTGTTTCTGTGTTTCTTCTCAGAATGTGGATAAGTGGTCTTTTGATGTATTTGCTCTGAACGAGACGAGCGGTGACCACGCTCTCAAATTCATCTTTTACGAGCTCCTCACCCGATACGACCTCATCAGCCGCTTCAAGGTGAAAACAGCTCTTGTGGAAGTGAGAGTTGAGGGCCGTAATGGTCTTTTTCAGAGTTATTAACTCGTATCTCTGACAGATCCCCGTCTCAGCGCTGGTCTCGTTTGTGGAGGCTCTGGAAGTGGGATACAGCAAAAATAAAAACCCCTACCACAACCTGATGCACGCCGCCGACGTCACACAGACCGTGCACTACCTGCTCCTCAAGACGGGGATGGTGGTAAGATGAAACACACAAACACAGAGAGATCACGTCAGAGGGCCATGACTGCAGTGAAATAGGTCAAGAGGTCAAGAGGTCAGGACTGAGCTAATGTAATAATAATTATACTCCCTTCCAAGATCCTTTGTGCAAATTCTATTTTGTTTTCTTAATGAGGAAGACATTCCCATTATGCTCTGCAAAAGCTCAGTGCAATAACCCATCCAAGACGACAGGTGAAATTAGAGAGGTTATAAATAATTTATTCTATTATAAAATATATATATATATATTATTGAAATTTGAAAAATGTCAACATAAAAAAAACATAAAAATTGACTTTTACTTAATATTTGTGTGTGCAGTATTTTATTGTTAGGGAGTTATGAGATTACTTTAGCAACATGCTAATGTCTAATATATATTTTAGACATTAACATGTTGCTAAATTAATTGAAATACATATATTACATATATATACATACATAAATACATACATACATATACAGTCGTGGTCAGAATTATTGGCACCCTTTGTAAATATGATCAAAGAATGCTCTGAAAATAAACCTGCATTATCAATACTTTTTGTATCTTTTATTTAAAAAAATCACAAAAATCTAACCTTTCATTGAACTAAAACAACTGAAATGGGGAAAATATCATTATGAAATAAATGTTTTTCTCAAATACATGTTGGACACAATTATTGGCACCCCTAGAAATTCTTATTACTTTGAATTAGCTTTTATTTGAACAGATATCATTTTAATTTGAGTTATTTTCATTTAATTCAAATTTTATTTTAGATATTTTTGATGGTTTGTTTTTGTGTATTTCTGCATAGTTTATAGTCTCATTTATTTCAGCTGTAGGTTTTTTTTTTTTTTTAACTTCAACCTATTATTTTAGTAATTTATTACTTCGGCCTTATTTCAGTTCATTTCTAAAACAACATTCAAATTTTTGTAATTTTTTAGATAAGGTTTTTTCATCTAATAGTTTTTTTTAATAGTTCTAGTTTAAGTTAACAATACCAGGGTTGTGTAATCTCTTATCTCGTATTTACATCGGCACAATATACAGCACTCAGTCACTACCTTTCATTATCAACGCTATACACCGCGCTCTTGCTGCTCTTGTTGCTGCTTGTTGATTATACTGATCTAATGTTGCGTTGCTCCACTCGCTCTCAATGCAGATACGGTGTTAATCATCTTGATAATGTTACTGTGACAACAACTCAAGAGTAACTGCGCAGAAACCCAGCGGCGTAATCATTAATTCTGCTGACAAACACACACACACCTTAAGCTTTTAATGAACAACCGTCGTAAAGCAGCAGTTCCTGAAGAGAAACAGAGAATCCGCACGCTGTTTACTCGTATAAGGGTCTTCCCATGTCATTGACCCAAATCACTGTATCTTCCGTCTGACTAGCCATCACACAATTAATGCGTGCTCATAGAGAGCCACTTCTCTCATCACAGTGCACTTCAGTGTTTGTTCTGCACGCGCGACTCAAGACAAATGAGGTGAGATGGTGTCATTTCACACCAAAGTGAAATGAACTGGAGTCTTTCTAATAGGTGATTAAATATTAAGATGAAGTCCTGCGGGAATACGGTGAGCAGCTCGGCATCCTTCAGAGCTTGTCTGTCCACATATATGCATTATTCTACTGCTCCTGACTCTGTGCTTTACTTTCCACGAATCAAACCACAGAGATTTATTTATTGGTCCAAAATGAAGATTTCATTGAGTTCTCAGTCATGTTTAATTTAAATATCTAAAACTTTGTCTCAGGTTTTTCTTCTAAAAATATTTCTTCTTCTGTTTCTTCTAAAATACAAATAGACAAAGACGAGTCCGCTTTCATAAAGTAAGGGCATAGAGATTAATTTCAATTTGAAACCACATCATTTTTTTATATTCATTCTTTCATTTTATTGCTCCAAAATAAATACTTAATTGAGTTCTCAGTCATGTTTAAATGAAATATCAGCTTTGTCTCAGATGTTTCTTCTGAAGTTTTTTAAGAGAAATAAAAATGAACACAAATGAATCAATAGTTATAAAGTAAGTTTATAGAGATATATTTTAGTTTGAAATAGCATTTTTTTAATTGCTTCTATATAAAGACTAAGCTGAGTTCTCAGGCGTGTTTTATTTAAAAAATGTTTCTTCTAAATGTTTTTAGGACAAATGAAAATAGACAGAAAAGAGTCAATGTTGAAATGAATTAAGAGTATAGAGGTGCATGTCTGAGCACATTTTGGAGCATTATTAAGATCTTTTCTGAGATTACTGGGACCCTCGAGATCATATCTTAGAAAAAGTGGGAATTTTAGCAGAAGTCTCCATTTACTCTCCACTTAACCTCATTGTTGTTATGTCGGTAATGTATTATTTTAATGTATTATCTTTGTCTAAGATGTTTCTTCTAAAATTCTTTAGTAGAAATTCACATAGACACATAATTAAGTTGTCATTATGTAAGCTTTATGGTATCATGTTGAGATCTGTCTTGCATCTATTCTATGTGTATCTAGTCTAGATCTATTCTAGTATCTTGGCAAATCTGAGCACAAACATTATTGAGATCTTTTCTGAAACTGTGGTGGAAATACTCATGGGATTACCTTTTCTCGAGAGAAACAGCTAGAAAGTGGAGATTTCATTAAGGCTTCAACTGCTCTTAATTTAACTTCATTTAGATGTTAAAGATGTCTCATGTGATGTTGTTTCCCTCTCCAGCACTGGCTGACAGAGTTGGAGATTTTTGCAATGATTTTCGCTGCTGCCATCCACGACTACGAACACACCGGGACCACGAACAACTTCCACATCCAGACCAGGTAACGCATGAGCGCCGCTGCGTGAGTCATCCGTCAGACTCCTGCACTGACAAACACAGCCCGCAGAGCCGGCTGAATCAAACTAGATGACATTCTGACCAAAACATGACCTGGGACAAATGAGCAGAATGGCCAAATGGGAATGAAACATTGGTTTGTGGGTTAGTTTGTTTACACCACTGTTCAGTTTGGGCTTTTTAAGGAAGTCTCTTAAGCTTCCCAGGGCTGCATTTATTTGATCAAAAGTGCAGTAAAAACTGCAATACTGTGAAATATTATTACAATTTAAAATAACTGTTTTCTGATTTGAATATGTTTTAAATTGTAATTTATTTCTGTGGTCAAAACTGAATTTTCAGCATCATTACGCCAGTCTTCAGTGTCACATGATCTTCAGAAATCATTCTAATATACTGATTTGCTGTCAAGAAACATCAGTGCTGAAAACAGTTATGCTTTTTTATATTTTTGTGGAAAGCATGATACATATTTTTTCATTCTTTGAAGAATAGAAAGAACAAGAGCACCATTTATTTGAAACGGAAATCTTTTGTAACATAAATGTCTTTTCTGCCAATATTGATCAATTTAATATATCCTTGCTGTATAAAAATATTAATTTATTTAAAAAAAAAAAAAATCTTACTGACCCCAAACTTTTGAACGATAGTGTATTCAGACATACATTTTTTTTCTAATGTGCATTTTGCTACTTTTCCTTTATAATCAAAAGTATTTGATTACACCGTATAAGATTAACTGAATAATATCATAGAGACTTACACTTCTTTGACTTGGGCCGGTATGCAAACACCTAGCAACACACTTAAAACCACTTCCTATGCCCTGTGCAATTCATGTGTTCTCCAAAACAGCATACAATAATTACAGTAGAGTAAAGCTAAGAGAATCACACTGCAGCACACTGAATGTCATCTCAACTTTGGGAATGTAAAATCTAAATCAGATTCAGTTCTGTTAGAGCAGATTCCGTAGGAGAGCTGTGTAGTGAGTGTACATGGATTCCTGCAGGTCGGACACGGCTATCCTGTACAACGACCGCTCTGTGCTGGAGAGTCATCACGTCAGCGCGGCGTATCGACTGCTGCAGGACGACGACGAGATGAACATCCTGTTCAATCTCTCCAAAGATGACTGGAGGTACAGCAGACTTCACATCCATCATCTAATCATTTACATCATTGTCTCACTTCTTTAGTTTCCAGAGAACAGAAAAAAGCTAACTGACAATACATTTTCTCCAATTACAATACTGTGAAATGTCTTAGTAACTGGGTCCTTTTATATAACAGTGGTTACATTTTTATTTTGTATTTGTCTTAAATGAGCATAATTTATAATGTCTTGGAAGCTATTTATTTATGCATTTTTGCACATGTATATATACTGTGTAATATATGTGTGTGTGTGTGTGTGTGTGTGTGTGTGTGTGTGTGTGTGTGTGTGTGTGTGTTGTGTGTGTGTGTTTATGAGGACACAAATTTGTATAATGACATGGGTATGACATAGGTATTACAAGGAGAAGGTGATTTATGAGGACATTTTCAGTGTCCCCATAATTTAAAACGCTTATAAATCATACAGAGTGAGTTTTTTTGAGGGAAAATAGAAATGCACCGTCTCCTGTGAGGGCTAAGTTTAGGTGTAGGGTAGGTGTAGGGCAATAGCACATACGGTTTGTACAGTATAAAAACCATTACGCCTATGGAAAGTCCCCGTAAACCATAAAAACCAACATGTGTGTGTGTGTGTGTGTGTGTGTGTGTGTGTGTGTGTGTGTGTGTGTGTGTGTGTGTGTGTGTGTGTGTGTGTGTGTGTGTGTGTGTGTGAATATATATTCCCGTAGTTGAAGAAACACCCTGCAGAAAATACTGAGAGAAGTGTTTTACCATTCTCACTGTGCTATTCTCAACTAAACACAGTAGAGAAAGAAAAGTCTGATGAAGGAAACATTCGTTTCTCATTCAGAATGAAAACTATTATCCTCACACTTTGAAGCGGAACAGTTATTTTCTCCGGCGAGGAGATTGAGTTCAGTTGTTTTGTGTTCTTGTGTTTTTAGAGAGCTCAGGGCGCTCGTGGTCGAGATGGTTTTGGCCACTGACATGTCCTGCCACTTCCAGCAGGTCAAAGCCATGAAGAATTTCCTCCAGCTGCCCGAGGGGTGAGAAACCTTTACAGCAAACATCCGACATGCTTCACTGTTGTCTGTCACCTCCTGCCTCATCCGTGTCTCCCCAGAGCAACAAGTTATTGCTTAGAGTTTGTTCTTTCCTAGCTTGATGGAGATGAATGTTTCTCAAGATGTCTCTTCTGTTCCTGTGGAGAAATAAAAACAGACGAATGATACATACAATAAAATTAAGTTCTTATTGAATCCTGTCTTTTGATTGCAGACTTGATTGCAAAATTAGATGTGTTTTTTTCTGTCTCCTGAAACTAAAAGATTACTTTGGTCTTTTTCTTTAATGCAGGGAAATGACACAAAAGTTAATTTTATTGTCATGTGTCAGAAAAACACATATTTATCACCTGTTGGTATTAAATTCTTTTTAAAATACATAATGTTTTCAAGCTTCAAATTTCATTCCCTCCCATGCAGAATTTCTTACACACTTTTGCTTCTAAATGGTTTATTAATATATATATTTGTATCAAAATATTTTAGCTGGAAAGCTAGAAACAAATACTGATCGAGATTTTTGTTATTTTATATATATAAATTATTTGATTAATTGGAAATTAACTGCTGACTGTAATAAACTGTATTTTATTTTTTAATTCTATACATTTATCTGTTTAATTTTAATGTTTATTGCGAGATAAATCTTAATCAAATAAATTAGGTTTTTGAAGTGTATATGTCTTAAATTGTAGTAATATACACTGCAATAAATAAATGCAATAAAATAAATAAGAAATATTTTTTTTACAGAAAAACAAGGAGCCAATGCTAACTAAAGATTATATTCTATTATGTTATGTTTGCTCTCCGTTTGAATGTTATTGTGTTAGAGCAAACACACATTTATCAGTGGGATTGGTGTGTTTTCTTCAGGATTGATAAACCCAAGGCTCTGTCTCTGCTGTTACACACGGCAGACATCAGTCATCCAGCCAAGAACTGGGATCTACACCATCGCTGGACTACGTCACTGCTGGAGGAGTTTTTCCGACAGGTTCGACGCATTTTTGTTCTTTAGATGCGTTCAGTGAGTGTTTGCGTTTCTATGCATGTGTGAGAAGAGCAAAGCACAGCAAGAAAAATCTCCTCGTCTTCTATGTATTTTAATCCTCTCTCTCTCTTCTGATTGCCCTTTCATCCAATCACACGTAAGCCTGCGCCAGGATTATCCCAGGCCGCAGAAATGAGAGCGTGTGGAGAAGCGTGTCATTCCAGATTGTTTACACCTGAATATAAACCTCTGAAAATAACTGCCTTTCACAGCCCTATCGAATGCAGGTCCCGAAATTACACTTTGGCACGATTATGTGACTTATCAGTGTGAACAGCACTTTGCTCTACTTTTAAACATCACAGCAATGTCACATATGCATGTATTCTGTAATATTACTACATTCACATACCTTGATTTTTCACATTTAGTTCTGTATTTATGTGAAAACCTCACCAAATTATTTACGATTTCTGCTTAAATCAAGAAAAAAGCTAAATATACTTCATTTAAAATGTATTTTCAGAAAAGTCTTTAATATCCTAAATCAGAATTTAATTAAAAAAAAATTTGAGGACATAAAAAGTCTTAAGTATCTTCAGTAGAACTGACAGTCTGAAATGTTTTTAAATTGTTGACGGAAAAACAGGAGATGCTTCTATTAAGCCTGTTTCACACTGAAAAAAACTGTTTAAATAAAAAATAAACATAAAGGTGACTTGACTTGTCACTGCCGACTTGAAGGAATAGTTTGCCAAAAAAAAGAACATTAGCTGAAAATGTACTCACACTCAGGCCACCCATTTTTTTAATGGGAACAGATTTGAATAAATGTAGCATTACATCACTAGCTCACCAATGGATCCTCATCAGTGAATGGGTGCCGTCAGAATGAGAGTCCAAACAGCTGATAAAAACATCACAATAATCCACACCACTCCAGTCCATCAGTTAACATCTTGTGAAGTGAAAAGCTGCATGTTCCATCCATCATTAAGAGGTTTTTAACTTCAAACTGTTGCCTGCTGATAAAATACAAGCCCTCTGTACATAATATTGCTTCCTCCAGTGAAAAAAACATCTTGTCTGAATCAGGTGAGAAATATGTTACAGATCAAGCACCGTTTACAAGCAAAAAACAGTTCTAAACAAAAATGATGTTAGATTTTTATGTGAGAGGACCACAGGTGATTAACTTTTTTTACTGGAAGAAGTATTATTATGGATTATGGACTGAAACAAAAGTCATGGTTTAAAGTGAAAACGTCTTAATAATGGATTAGTATATTACAAACATGCAGCTTATTTGTGGATTATTGTGATGTTTTTATCAGCTGTTTGAACTCTCATTCTGACGGCACCCATTCACTCCAGTTAATCCATATATATACAGTGAATACAGTATATATAGAGTATATATATATAGTGGGTAAAATAAGTATTGAACACGTCACCATTTTTCTCATGAAATATATTTCTAAAGGGGCTGTTGACATGAAATTTTCACCAGATATCGGTAACAACCGAAGTAATCCATACATACAAATAAAACAATACAAATAAGTTCAGAAATTAAGTTGTGTAATAAAATTGAATGACCCAAGGAAACAGTATTGAACACGCTCACTGAAATTGATTTAATACTTCGTACAAAAGCCTTTGTTGGTAATGACAGCTTCAAGACGCCTCCTGTTTGGAGAAACTAGTCATGTGCATTGCTCAGATGTGATTTTGGCCCATTCTTCCACACAGTCTTCAAATCTTGAAGGTTCCATCCATGGGCCTCTTCTATGAACTCTGATCTTTAGTTCTTTCCTTGGATTTTCTATTGGATTCAAGTCAGGTAACTGTCTGGCCATTCTAGCAGCTTTACTCTCTTTCTCTGAAACGATTTGAGTTTCCTTGGCTGTGTGTTTGGGATCATTGTCTCGCTGAAATGTCCACCCTCGTTTCATCTTCATCATCCTGCTAGATGGCAGCATATTTTTATCAAGAATGTCTCGGTACATTTTTCCATTCATCCTTCCATTCAACTATATGTATTTTGCCAGTGCTACACCATGATGTTTTGGGGTGATGTGCAGTGCCATTTGACCTCCAAACATGGTGTGTATTATGGCATTCAAAGAGTACAATTTTTTGTCTCCTCTGACCAGACTATATTCTGCCAGTATTTCATAGGCTTGACTAAATGTTGTGCCGCAAACGTTAAACGAGCTACAACATGCTTTTTCTTTAGCAATAGAGCCTTGCGTGGTGAGCATGCATACAGGCCACGGCGGTAGAGTGCATTACTTATTGTTTTCTTTGAAACAATTATACATGCTAATTCCAGATCTTTCCAAAGCTCTCCAATTGATCCTTGGCTCTTGGACAACTCTTCTGATAATTATTTTTACTCCTCAGTCAGAAATCTTGCGAGGAGCGCCTGGCCGTGCCCGGTTTATGGTGAAATTATGTTCTTTCCACTTCCGGATTATGGCCCCAACAGTGCACCTTGCAAAGGTCTTAAGAAAGCTCTTTGCTTTTACCCATCATGAAATGTTTCTTGTGTGACACGTTGGTCATGAGACACCTTTTTATAGGCCATCAGTTGGGACTGAACCAGCTAATATTAATTTCCACTGACGAGGGGCAGGATTGCGTTCTAATTACTGATAGATTTTAGCTGGTGTCTTGGCTTTCCATGCCTTTTTGCACTTCTGTTTCTTCATGTTCAATACTTTTTCCCCTGTGTCATTCCATTTTATTCCACATAACTTGATTTCTGAACGTATTTGTTTTGTTTTCTTTGTATGTATGGATTGCTTGGATTGTTACCGACATCTGGTGAACATTTCATGTCAACAGCACCTTAAGAAATATATTTACTGAGAAAAAGTGTTCAATACTTATTTTACCTGCTGTATATATATATACATCTATAAAATGTAGATATGTATGTATTGATATTTTTTGGTTGAATGTTGTCGATTTGTCAACACGGGCCCAATGCACTTAATGTGCTCCTCCTGTTTCTGTGGCTTTGTATAGTGAACAAAGGAAGGGAATTGCTTTCTCTGTATTATCTCCTGTTCTCACCCGTCATGTGTATGTTTATCTGTTACTAAAGTGACTGTTAATAAAGCACATTCACAGCTCTATCCTCCATAGAGTGGGCTACACAAATGAGCTTTGATTGATTGACAGATTAGAGGACTGGAGCTATTCCTGCATGTGTCTAGTATTGTTCCAGCAGCTGAACACTTCAGGAGGCAGATCAATCGTGACAGGCCCAACATAAAAGTGTGACAGGTTATTTTAGTCTGCCTTCAAGAAATGTTTTTGCGAATATTTCACATACGAAACAAATCTTTATAAACCAGATCCAGTGCAGCAACTGTCCATTAGTCATAAGCATTTAGCTGTGGTGGTAAACCTATATTAATAATTGTGGAATATATTTAGAAATGGCCAAAATTGTCCCCTGATAATACTGTGTAATGTATTAGTATAGTAGTGCAGTTAAATGATGTGTTTGTGTTTGCAGGGCGATAAGGAGGCAGAACTTGGTCTACCTTTCTCACCTCTGTGTGACCGTAAGTCCACTATGGTGGCTCAGTCCCAGATCGGTGAGTGACACAAACACACTCCCACTGTGGAGATACAAATACTTGCAATATTGCAATTGCATAATTGTGAATTGCACTAAATTGTAACACTCATATTAAAGGAATAGTTCACCTCAAAATGAAAATTTGCTGAAAATTAACTCATCCCAGGCCATCCAAGATGTAGTTATATTTGTTTCTTCATGGGAACAGATTTGGAGAAGTTTAGCATTACATCACTTGCTCATCAATGGATCCTCTGCAGTGAATGGGTGCCGTCAGAATGACAGTCCAAACAGCTGATAAAAACATCACAATAATCCACACTACTCCAGTCCACCAAGTAAAGTTTGTGAGAAACAAATCCATCATTATGATGTTCTAACTTTAAACCCTCGCTTTTGGCCAAAATATGAGTCCGTCATCCATGATATCGCTTTCTCTAGAGTAAAAGTCCGTCCCCTGTTGTCCTCTCACATCAAAATAAACTGTTTTGGACTGTTTTTTGTATGTAAACTCTACTTGATCTGTGCAGATTTCTCTCCTAATTCAGATCAGACCATTGTTTTCACTGGAGGAAGCGACATTATGGATAGAGGGCTCGTATTTTAGCTGGAAGCAACTATTTGAAGTTAAAAACCTCTTAATGATGGATTTGTTTTTTTACAAACATGTAGCTTTTGGCTTCACATGATGTTAACTGATGGACTGGAGTGGTGTGGATTACTTGTGGATTATTGTGATGTTTTTATCTGCTGTTTGGACTCTCATTCTGACGGCACCCATTCACTGCAGAGGATCAATTGGTGAGGAAGTGATGGAATGCTAGTTTTCTCCAAATCTTTTCTCATGAAGAAACATGGCTGGCCTGAGCGTGAATAAATCCTCAGCTAATTTTGGGGTAACTTATTGGAAATGGGAAAAAATGTGACATTTCAGCTTTAAACTTGCAATAGTTGAAACACATAGCTTTCTTGAAGATCATGCATATGGGGATAATTTATTCAAGTAGCTTTCTTTAAAAATCAAGCTCAGTGCAAAAAAATAAGCCATTTTTGATAATTTCCTGCAGGTTTCATTGACTTCATCGTTGTTCCCACGTTTACGGTTCTGACGGACATGACCGAGAGGATCATCACACCGCTCATCGAAGAGGCCACAAGTTCAGGCCTGGCTGGTTTCCGCAGGTCTTTTGCTTCTCCAGTACAGGAATAGAGATAATGAACGGACATTAAGACACACAAATTAGAGCTCAGGCCGCTCTAACAGTGCCTCGTGGCAAAGCTAGTCTTTTTATCGAAATCCAATTCACTGATGCTATTGCGGTCATGACTGCAAATCCATTTCAGTCCTGCTCAGACACCTAGTTTCATCGTTTAGAGACAAGAGTGAATGTGAATAAATGTGCTGCTGTTTCTTAAACCTGTAATTCAGTAAAAAGTGATCCATCAGAGCAGACAGAAGTCAGAGTGACTCCACTTTAACACTCTTTTAGTTTGCAAGTTTCATTGGATTTTCTAAGTAGGAATTGAGCATTAGAGCACCTTCTCTCTTTCCATAGCTAATAGCATCTTCTGCATACAAAGTGCTGAATTATATCCCTTCCATTTAGAATATACAGTAAACTAAAACAGATCAAAGGTTCATAGAAAGGACAGAGCACCTGCAGCAGCATATTAATGATCAACAGAGCAGGAAAACAACAGATCCGTGTGGATAGATGGAGAATTAAATGAAATTTAGGTAGATGTGGAGATGTTACGGAAGCTTTGTGGATGTGATGTGATTGCTGCCGATGCATTTGTAATGTGATTTGTGTCCCCATCATCTCAAACAGCATTACTGCGGGAGATGCGAAGCGGAGCAGTGTGAACAGCTCTGGTTCTGATGGCAGTGGATCTCATAGCTGCTGCTCGCTGCTCACTGTGGACCTGAAGAACTTCAAGACCAACTGGAACGAGGAGGTTTCTCTGAACAGAGAGCGGTGGAAGACGCAGGCAGCTAAAGGTGTGAACACAATGTTCCCTGCAAGAATGTCTATGTTATGTATCGGTATGCAAAATAAAACATCCTCACACAGGGTTGTTTGCTCACTGGAACTCGATGGCAGCACAAAATTATTAAGATAATTGTGTTTTGTTTAGGAGAAAATACTAAATGTTCATTGAGCTGCAAATATGAATGATTTCTGAAGGATCATGTGACACTGAAGACTGGATTAATGATGCAGAAAATTCAGCTTATGATTATATTTAATATTCATATATATTTAATATATTGATTAATATATTTAAATTGAAAATAGTTTACAACCTTTTACAATATTACTGTTTTACAGTCTTTTTGATTACACAAATGCAGACTTGGTGAGCAGAAGAAACTTTTAAAAATGTAAAAAAATCTTACTAAAACAAACTTTTAAATGATAGTGTAATACATTAGTATAAATAAATCTGTAAATCTGAATTTGTTTCTCATAATCTGAACATTCTTTTGATGTAAAGGCTTCTGCTTGAAATCAGTTATTGACACATATATTAATTTAGCCTATGCATACATTTCTATACATTACTAACATTTTAATTTTAAAAATGTTTGAATGGAGTTGGATTGGATATGAAAACTAACCATGTGTCCATGATGCATGCAAACTCTTTCAACAGTGTTTAAAAAAACCCAGAATGCACTCGGATGTGAATATGTTGAAATGAGAAGCACAAAATTAAGTATGGCAATTATTTCATAGTTTGATGACTTAAACTGGGAAAATAGTGCTGAATTGGTACAGTACATCCAAACGTTTGCCACATTTTGCACATTTGATGCATTCTGAGTAAGCAAATAGTGAATAATGCACCTCCTGCTGTGTCTGCTATCAGAGACGGAGGAGAAGGCCAAACGAGAGCAGGAGGAACAGCAGGAGGCAACAGCAAAAAACCAGGAGCTGCCGGGACCAAAGAAAGACAGGGTGGGAGAGGACGACCCGGAGCCAGGGGGGGTAAATGGACCCCCAGAAGAAAGTCCCCATGACAAATCAAAGACTGAAGAGGCACATCAGAAATTACAGAACGGTATTGTGTTCAAATGGTATAATTGTCACCGTCAGCTCAGTTAATGTTGCTCAAGTGTAACTTTTAGTATTGACTGCCCTCTGGTGGATAATCAGAGGAGTAATAAGATCTAAATAAAATCTATCTATCTATCTATCTATCTATCTATCTTCTATGTACTCAGGGATGCCTGAATGGCGCTAAATGTCAGCGCGTTGTCTATATTTTCAAAAAGTAGTATTGTAGTGTATTGCATGCCATACTGAAAATGTTGTACTAGTGCTACAGTGTCTGTGTGGTGTTTTGTTTTTGTCTGTTCATCTCTAATAATCTGATGTCTGTGAAACAGGAGAAGTGTCTGAAGAGGCAGAATCTGCAGCAGATGAAGACAAGAGAAGACTCAATGGTAAACATACACGTTTATTCTTTAATACATACTGTAACTACCAGTGAACTACTAGTGAAAGCAGCTACATATTAGACAATGTCTGAATCTTAATGCATCATATAATAAGATATCAAAGATTGTATAAGATACACTAAAGTTCAAAAGTTTGGGGTCAGTAAAATAAAAAAAGAAACTTTTATTCAGCAAGGATGCATTAAAGTGACAGTAAAGACTTTTGTAATTTTACAAAAGATTTATATATTCAAGTAAACGCTGTTCTTTTAAATTGTATATTCATCAAAAAATCTGAAAAAATTGGTAATAATAAGACATTTTTCTTGTGCAGCAAATCAGCCTATTAGAATGATTTCTGAAGGAGCATGTGACACTAAATACTGAAGTAATGATGCTGGAAATACAGCTTTGCACACCAATGAATAAATTACTTTTTTACAATATATTAAAACAGAAAACACTTATTTTAAATTGTAATAATATTTCACAATATTACTGTTTTTTTCAAGAGACTTCTATTATATTTATAAAATTGTACCAACCCCAAACTTTTGAATGTTCAGAATGAAGACAAAGTATTTTGTAAATTTGTATTTGTTTGTGGTTAGTTGATCATGTGGTTCCTCTGTTAGGACACTTGTGTGAATTTGTGGGGAACAAGATGCATACATCCACTAAAAATCACCAAAAAGACATTGAGATTTAAAAATGAATGAAGAAAAGGAACATTAGTGCGGGAGCATCCCAGACATGCAGTTACTTGATAATGCAATAAAATTCAGGCATTTTTCAGTGAGGCTTTTTTGCTTTTTTCCAGTCTGATGCCATCTTCTGCTGATCTAAACATCTTCAATCTGCTTTTCACAGAATCTGCAAATGCCTAGAGTGACTTCCAGTGGCGTCTAGAGGTCCGATGCCAGACCCAGAGCGGTGAACTTGCTCGGTTCTGAAGGTCCACGGCGCCCTCTAAAGGACACGGCTAATGCTTACATCACTTTGTGTTCGGCCTCTATCCCCTCCAAATCTTCAGACTTTCATAAGACTGATCTCTCTGAATGAGGAAGGACAAACCGGACGAGAGACAACAGCTGCTTTTGTCTGGTTTGTTTTATTTACAGAACCAGATTTCCTTCCCAAACCTTTAAACTGCAGTGGTTGCATCCACTAAGAAAAGCATGCAGCAGCTGAACGTAAGGATTCTTATTAAAACCTCCATTTCAAATGCTTTCTATGTTTTTCTAGCAGCCTTGCAGTCGGATGACTTGGTATGTGTGTAAAGCTTAAACTGTGATTATATCCACACACACACACACACATATGTGGCCTGCAGTAAACTGTAAATAACTAAACTTAGCAGTTGCACCTGTGAACAATATTCAGCTTTTGACAAAAGTGTTGTTGTTTTTAAATGCGCTTTACCTAACATGGACTGATGCATTTCAGCAAACATGCTCCGATGTAACATCTGTCTCCGACACATGTTTGTTCGCCTCATCTGCTATTAGAGGTCGCATATATGAAACCCTAAATATGTATATGTATTACTATTGTAAATGACTGTCTGCGTTTAGATCAGAGCTTTAATAACTTGAGAAAAGCCGTACGAAGAGGCAGTATTTCCTATTCGAGCACGTCTGTGTGCAGCTTTGGAGTAGAAAACGCCTGATTCAACCTAAGATTTTTCCTTCTCTCGCTTACCTTCGGATGCCTTTCTTCATGTAGTCTTTCTGAAAGCAAACCGAACCGAATCGTCTTCTAGGAACACACAAACTAGCAGTCGCCGTAGACGATGTAAGTCTTATAACTGACCGTAGTAGTGTGTAAGTCATAACCATATCACTGTGCTCGCTCCACAATACCTGGATATTACGCTGTATGTCATTTTTACTGGTTTCCTGGGGTTTGTGACAAGTTTTTTCTGTCCTTTGAGCAAGTCATCTCAAGAAAACATGTCCAGGTCATATATCACCTCAAACATAAACAAATGACATTTTGCATGAGGAAGAGAACCCAATTTTTAAGGACTATAAAGAATATAGAATAGATTGTCAAAAATGCTGAAATGCAATGATTGCATTATATAAATGTGCATAAATTAAAGCAAACACTCTACGGCTCAAAAGTTTGGGGTCAGTACAATTGTTTAATACAATAGCCGTCTCTATATGCTCACTAGGGCTGCATTTGTTTGATGAAAAATGCAGCAAAAACAGTAATATTGTGAAATATTATTACACTTTAAAATAACTGCTTTCTGTTTTAGTATGTTGTAAAATTGAATTTACTACTGTGGCACAAAGCTGAATTTTCAGCATCAGTACTCCATGATTCTTCAGAAATATTCAAAAATAACATTTGAAACATAACTTCTGTAATATTCTAAATGTCTTTACTGTCACTTTTGATCAATTTATTGCATTCTTGCTGAAGAAAAGTTTAATTTCTTTAAAAAAAACTCACCTCAAACTTTTAGAAAGTATATAGATTCAAATGTATTTACTGTTTGATGTCAAGGTTAAATGTGACCTGTATATGTTTTTGACAGCTTTCCTGAGGTTCGTTCATTATGTTCAGCATTCAGGAACTAGTCTGTTAACTGAAACGTTGAACTCTTTTCTTCTATTTGTTTCATCTGTTTTGTTGTAAATATGGTTTCTCTGAATGAGTGAATCTGAGATGGGACGTGTGAATGGGTAAACGCATGCATTCACAGCAACTGGATGTATTCGGTTTTTTGAGGGTGTGATGTGAGTAAAATTGTATTGTATTTATACAAAATCTGTAAAATTCTATATCTAATTTATGTATATTATTTACTAGAGTTGTTAATGTAAAAGTCTTTTCTTCCCCCTTCCTCCCCCCACATTCTTACACAGCAAACTGAATAGCATTGTTTACCCTGACTAAAATGAGAGTAAGTAATGGATATGCATTTCTTCTGAAACGAAGGAAATTGTAATTTGATTACATGGGTCACATGATTTAGTTTGCCTTCTTGTGGTTTAGAGTAAAGCTTCCTGTAGATTCAGACTATTACCAGAGATCATGTGGCAGACGAATGTGACGGCATGTGCTGAGATGATGCTACAGATGATGTGTGTGTGTGTGTGTGTGTGTGTGTGTGTGTGAGAGAGAGAGAGACAGAGAGAGTACGAGACTGTGTGTGTGTGTGTGTGAGAGAGAGAGAGAGAGAGAGTACGAGACTGTGTGTGTGTGTGTGTGTGTGTGAGAGAGAGAGAGTACGAGACTGTGTGTGTGTGTGTGTGTGTGTGTGTGTGTGAGAGAGAGAGAGAGTACGAGACTGTGTGTGTGTGTGTGTGTGTGTGTGAGAGAGAGAGAGAGAGAGAGAGTACGAGACTGTGTGTGTGTGTGTGTGTGTGTGTGAGAGAGAGAGAGAGAGAGAGAGAGAGAGAGAGTACGAGACTGTGTGTGTGTGTGTGTGTGTGAGAGAGAGAGAGAGAGTACGAGACTGTGTGTGTGTGTGTGTGTGTGAGAGAGAGAGAGAGAGAGAGAGTACGAGACTGTGTGTGTGTGTGAGAGAGAGTGAGAGAGAGAGTACGAGATTGTGTGTGTGAGCTGATCAAGTTCAGTTTGTAAAGGTTGACACTGTGATCTTTAGAGTCTAGCCGTCCCCATGATGTCTGTTTTTGAGCAGGACGCAGAGAAAGAGAAAATGCTCTGTGTCTGCACACGCATGATTCACAATAAACATCAACTTAAAGGGCTCAGAACAAACATGCTGCTGTTTTTGGGACTAAAGTGTGTGTGTGTGTGTGTGTGTGTGTGTGTGATTCGAGAAGAAAAAAGATGTTCCTCCATAAATCCAATTCGGTTATCATTTACTCTCCCTCATTTAATTTCCAATCCCATATGACTTTCTTTGACACACCTACATTTAAGACTTATATAGCCTACATTTAAAGTAGATTTTTTTAATTGCATATGAAATTTCCATCCATTTGGATCACACAGTTTAAACATAAACTAATATTTGTCAGTCATACATAAATGAAACGGCATAAGAAACAGGTAAGATTTCTGGCATTGTTTATTATTAACTATTTGCATCTATTTTAATATAATTAATCATATTTTCCATAATGTATTTAGTATAATTGCTTAGAATCAGCAGAAATCTGTTCACTGTGAAAATGTCAATTCATTCAGTTCAAAATGGATTTAGTGATGATTAAATTATAAACCTGGTTATTGTGTATTTAAAACACATTCAGTTTATAATTTGTTTATTTTTTATTTGCTTTATTTTATTTATATAGAACAATTTAAAGAACGCAAGGTGGACCAATGTGCTGTACAATCAACTAAGGGTAAAATAAACTAACAACAACTAATAAAAATGATAAAAATACAAACATCACAGGAGAAAATGAGCCACTTTGTATGATCAATCTGTTGAGCCAAAAGCTAATTCTAATAAATATAGTCTCAAATTTATTTCAAAAGAATCCAAAGAAGGTGAAAGTCTAAGACAGGCAAAGTATTCCAACGTTTATAATGATATACTGTACCATTACCTGTTTAAGTGCAACTGACAATTATGCATAACATTTAGTTTAGTAATTCATAACTGTGTAAATTAAACGGATGGATATTATAATCATACGTCTTAAATTTAGGCCTAAATATTTTTTGAATGCAAAAGGCAAGATGTGTGTACGTATGTACCTCTTGCAAATATATTGTAAGGTTTCAGAAGACTTGAAATATAGTGCATATGGATAACTTTATGATGATCTTATGGTGTGTTTTGGTGCTTTTATGGACAGCATGTACTTTCTGCTAAACTTCTCCTTTTGTTTTCAACAGAATAAAAAAAAAATCATATATGAGGAGGCTTAAAGTTGAGCAAATGATGAGGAATTTTTATTTTAGGATGAATTATTCATTTTAAAGAGTTAACATTATGTTAATCTGCCACTAGGTGTCCCTGTTATTATGAGAGAACTGCTTTTCTCTAAAGAAGGTAATGCTTACAGTATACACAGTATACACTGGTAGGTTTTATTTGGAAATGTATGCAATATCTCTTTTCAAATTTCAAAACCTCTATTTTTTGTGTTCCCCAGAAGAAAGAAAACCAAACAGGTTTGGGACTATTAGGTAAGTAAATGATGATGGGAAAAGGGATCCTTTAATTAGTATCATTATTAACAGCACTGAAACAAAATCTGCCGCTAGGTGGCACTGGTAAATAAAGGAAAGTAACATGCACAACCCCACACAGAATTCAGACACTAAGACATGTATTTGCATTAGATAAATAGTCAAATCAAGTCTGCATCAAGTTTGCTCAGTGACTTATAATCAGCTGATGTTTTGATGGTTTTTACCCTGATTTAAGTTGTTTTGTTCATTTTGAACAGTATATCTTTTGTTTGATCAATTTGCAACAATTATGTGTGTGTGTATACAATATAATATATATATATATATTAACCCGATCTCATGAAAGTTAGTATAAATAGTACACCAAATAAAAACGAAAACTCGAGGTATTGATACGCAAAAATGGAGTTTGGTGTGTATATGCTGCGCGATGGGTATGATTAGGGTTGTTGGGTAGATGCGTATCATATGTACGCGCAAAACTGCATATCATAAGACCTGGCCAGGATCATATATATATATATACATACAAAAAAATGTATAGCCTGAATGCTGAATGCGCTGTAAGTCGCTTTGGATAAAAGCGTCTGCTAAATGCATAAATGTATGTAAATGTATAGTACAACGGGGCTAAACGCGCCTCGCGGGTAAAAGGCACCTTTGATATTATTTTCATCTAAACCACGAGATGGCGCAAAAAACGTGGCGTAACACTTTTCAAAACATATTATTAATCATATAATAAATATATATTCAATTATTATAGGATCTCCTTCAATACTTTCACAATCTTTACTTTGTAGTTTTTACCTTTTTGTTTTTGTATTTTAAAATATATTTTTATATTAACACAATTTAATGACTATATTTATTGAACAGCAATTCATTATTTTATTTTTCAAAATAAGCAGAAAATAGTTCAAACTATGCTAAAGTGATTGTTTTGCACAAGTATTAACTTAGACAGTATTTTAAAAACCATTATTGTAGCTGAAGTATTTGTATCAATACCGTGGGCCTTTTACCCCGTGTGTGGGGGTCATACATACATTTATACGATTTTTAAACAAAATAACTACAGTTATTTACAGTTTCGAACTACAAATAACTATTTGTACGAGGCTTCCGGTGTCATTCGCTTCCGGTCGTTTTAGCAGTACAGAAACCGTCTACTTGACATTGCAAACAGGTATTTGATTTCATTGTATTAATTGATGTAATCATGAACACATTGCAACGCCAATAGTTTTAGCGTTTTCCATACTTTTCATTCCAGGCAATATATATTTATTGATGGAACTGAATCGTTTACTTACCCGTCCAGCACTCCTGTCCTCATCCTACAGTATCTATCAACAGAAATATGAAACACAAAGTCCTTGAGTAAGTGTACAGTTGCTTCTTATGAAGTTATTGTGTTCTTTAGATTTATTTTAAGACTAGTCCATCATATGTTGTGTTTATGAGAGGTGGTGTAGCAGTTTGGGGCCTGACAGAACAAAACTAACCCTAACAGATTAAAAACAGCACCAACAAAAACCCAACATAGCAGCATAACACCTCACTTACACCATATTCAATTTTCACACAGCAAACATGTTGAAGTGAAAATGATCATCAGGGCATCAAAGCAGATGCTTGTGTGTTCATACAGCTGTGTTTAAGGGTCCCCATCCACCTCTATATTATGAATATATATTTGTTTGGATAGTAAATGATTATGTGATATACATACATGATATAGTTATGTACAGTACGTCTTGTGTTTATCATATTTATTTCAGCGCTGTTACAGTGATGTATATACTGTATGTATCACATTCATACACACATGCGCAGACTTACACAACTACTTTCTCTTAATTAAGAATTAACATCTTTTGCTGAGCATATTGTGAGCAGAAAGCGAGATCTTAGTTTAGACCTTCGGTGTTTCACAGTCTCTCTTGTTTCCTAAAGGTCAGCTCATCGAAAACGACTTTTCGAAGAGGAATATTGTAATTAAGAAGGAGTCGCCGTAGCAACAGGCCATATGCGGTGTTATCTGAAGAATATAGCAGCAATGGAGGTGTCAGAGTAAGTGTTGCCCGGAAGGTTCGAGTGATGTGTGGTATTTTTTTCTTAAATCACATCGGTGAAATTAAGAATAAATGCAAATATTTGTTGTGAGATTGGAAAGATTTTATTTGGTAATTTTCTTCAAAACAAGAACAAGTGCATCTGCGGCCAACTGTCAATTACTACAGACAGCAACTTTGTTTTTCTTTTAATTTATTGTAGTATTTACACTTATGCGTTTAGCAGATGCTTTTATCCAAAACGACTTAAAATAGAGGAACATAAGCAATTTGTCACAGAGTCAATAATATTCATCATGTACAATGTTGTATTATGAAGCTAGACTAGTTAAAACCATAAATAACACACACACAAAATAATTACTTAAATTGACATAAAATAACTTTTGTTCTCATTTTCATTTAGCTTAACTGAATGTACTAAAATAAAAAAAAGAAAAATCGACATAAAAAACTAAAGAAAATGACAAAACCATAGAATAAAATTACTAAAACATTAAGATTAAAACTTACAAAATTAATTGTAATAAAATTAAAAACTATGGAAATTATAAATATAAGTAAATGGCAAAAACATACAACAAAATGACTAAAACTTAAACAAAAATTACAATTTAAAACAAAATATTTAAAAAAATATCAAAATATTAATAAAACGGTAATAATATACTGTAATATTTCCTACAGATATTTAATGAGAAATAAAATATTTTATTTACTCTCTCATGTCGTTTCAGTCTGACTTTATTTCTTATTTCATCATTTTTTTCATCAATATAACAACAGTCCGTGGGGTCCAATGTTTTTTCTGCCACAACATTCTTTAAAATATGTACTTTGTGTGTATCCCATTACATCCCATTGTAATTACTGTTTTAGGTGGATACACTTTTGCAATTCCAGGAATTGTAATATTCTTTCAAGTAGTTTGCAATCAGAAGTTTGTATACACAAGATATAAGCGATTTTATCATAGCCTCATTTTAATGTTTAAATATTGTGGCCAGACTTCTGAAACACTGAGTATTTAACATATATTCTAGTGCCATGTACTTGAATAGAATCCACAACATTCATTTAAATGAACTGATTTGTCTTCATTAATACATAGAATTAGTACACAGACAGACATGAGTATGCAAACACAAAGTCGAATGAATGAGTCCCTGTCAAATGAAGCTTAGCCTCAAGAGATTTGTCCTCATCATGAGTGAATTCAGCAAACTAAAGTACAGATGCTCTGTATGATTGACCGCTGATGTCAGCGACTGGACGCCGTGCACCCAGCCACTGATGAACCAGCATTTCCTCTTCCAAACCGGCTCTGGAGCGACTGCAAGTACACGAGTGCCATCGTTTGCTGGCAGTGAGACAGAGAGAGAAGCTGAGCCTGCCAATGCACACGACCTGATAAGAAGGGTCGGATTATTGAGCTGCTGAGAGCAGGAAGAGCAGACCAGAGTTCTCAGCACGCAGAGAGCAGAACATGTAACCCTCCCAAACATGATCCAGTCATCACTGTCACGCTGTAACACCTACGTGATAGAAGATCAAGATACTCTGCTAATAAAAATAAGAAGAGTCGTTGTAACATTCAATAAAAATAATTACATATGTTTAATATTTAATGATTGTTGTTGTTTAAAAACTAGAAGATATTATAAATAATATGCATTATATTGTTCATTGTTATTTAAAAAAAATCTAGAGGAAATGTAAGTTAATTAATTAATACAATTCAGGAAATTAAAACCACATGTAAAATATTTAATGTATACCTTTGTTTTATTCTAAATAAAAATATTTTAATTCTATGATTTATATTAAATTATTGAATCATATTAAATACAAAAATGAATAGTTTATTTTCTTCTAGTTAAAATAATGTATTATCAAATAAATTACACTATAAATATAAATAACATGAATAATGAATTATTTAAAACCACATGTAAAATACTTATACCCTTATTTTTATTTTAAATCAAATTAATAAAATACATGGCCCATGCTGGATTATTTCGAGATGGATTTATATATTTTTTTAAATATCATAAGTGGTAATTTGATCAAATTGTGTTGAGAGCTCTTAAAATGGGCATGATAAATGATACATGATGTGCTATCATATGATCATATTTGTAAACACGGAAATGAACAGCTGCAGGTAAAATCTATAGGTGAAGTGATATATCTGTCATGCTAATAAAATATAAACGTTATGTAGAAATATTTGACATCTAAAAATGTAAGAAGCAGCTGTTTCTCCTTTATCTCAAACGCTGATGCCATATTTCTGATTCTTTAGCTCTTGTTAACGTGATATTTGCCCTGCGGCAGAACATATGAATCTCTTTCACCTCTGCGATATATTTACATTGTACATTTTAAAAACAAATAAATTATTCATGATTTCGGATTTCATGTTAATTAGTGCTGGTTTTCTCCATCTGTGTTTTCATGTTTTTAGGCCCCACTGAATATTTTAAATATTTCATTTCTCATAGCAACGCTTGTTTAAAGCAGAATGTAGCGACAAACGTCTCGCTATAGGAGAAACGTCTGCTTAATTGAATGACACACATAAAAGATCAACCTTTCTATATTTAACACCCTAAGCGTGTGTATGTGTCTTTCAGGAAATAAGACACCTCCCCTCATGTGTGTGTGTGTGACCGTCGCTGTGTTCGGCTCACACCTTTCTCTCCATCTGAGGGTCCACCTGGGCGGAGTGGGCTGCTGGCATATGGGCCATGTAATTGGTAGAAACAGCACAGCTGTAGATGGTGGTTCTGAGACCCAAAGTCCTCTAATCACTGCAGAATAACAGTGGCCAGCCAACCCGCTCCTCACTGTGTGTGTGTGTCAATCTGATCATTTCTCCACTTTTAATTATGTAAGATTATTCTATATATACACAGTTCCTACAGAATAAAAATAGCCATTTTGATAATCTTACAAAATAAATCACATTTGTATTATTGTGCAACACTATCGAACATTTAGTTCACTCGAAAATGGAAACAAAAATACTGTCAGTGCTTACGTTGTTCCAAACAGTAGTTAGTTAACCTAAAACCATCATTAATTAAAATAAAATTAACTTTAACCCTTTGATGCACAACATTGGTCTAAAGTGACCCGACTGAGTTCATTTCTTTCTATATCTTTGTAAGAAATCAATTTCAATAAATTATTACACAGACAATATTTGATATATTGTGACAGATAACTGGACATAATGTTTGAATGTTAGGCTAAGGCTACTTTGACCTTGAAATCCATCATTAGTGAGAAAGAGAAACATGTCCAATACTATTAGATAGCTTGTTGTTGACAATTTATTTTAGCTAGCGAATCTATTAGCTAGGTCAACAAAATAAAAGTTGAGTAAAAACATTATTATATATTAATATCTATTGACTCAAATCACCCTGGTAACCATCTTTTCATTTTACTGCCATCTGGCAAGCACTTCAGGTGCATGATGGCAAAAACTGAGAGACTGAGGAGGAGCTTCTTCCCTCAGACCATCAGGCTCCTAAACTCAAACTCGGTCTAATAACATTTACAAGACTCAATTTAATAAACTGTAAAACATTCACTATTCTCCATCATCCATATTGCTGCTATGTGTACATACCCGGTACAACCTGTTTGCACATTCTTCTTGCACATCCCTGTTTATATTATTATTTATTAAATCCACAGTATACCGTATTGCACATTTTACTCATTTCTTCTTCTGATTTTTTTTTTTCTTACCTATATTTATATATATATATTCTCTTGTGTTATGTTTATTTTTTTTGCACTGTCCATTGAGTGGACCTGTCCTGATTTACATTTCACTACTGATTATATCCTGTATAATTGAGTATGAGACTTTATGATGAGAGTATTTTATTATTATAAAATAACCTTGAACCTTAAACCTTGACCGTTGGTATGATGATCTTTTTATGAAATGTTGTGTTGGTTTTACGCCAGATGTGATGGGACACACACCTTCCAAAAAGTCAATCAAAATCAGTCCGCAGAATATTTGCCCAAAAGTCTTGGGGATAATCAAGACATTTTTTAGGCAAATATGAGACGAGTCTTTGTGTTCTTTTTGGTCAGCAGTGGCTTTTGCCTTGGAACTCTCCCATGGATGCCGTTTTTGGCCCAGTCTCTTTCTTATTGTTGAATCATGAACACTGACCTTAATTGAGGCAAGTGAGGCCTGCAGTTCTTTAGATGTTGTTCTGGGTTCTTTTATGACCTCCTGGATGAGACATCATTGCGCTCTTGGAGTAATTTGGTAAGCCGGCCACTCCTGGGAAGGTTCACCACTGTTCCAAGTTTTCTCCATTTGTGGATAATGGCTCTGACCGTGGTTTGCTGGAGTCCCAAAGCCTTAGAAATGGCTTTATAACCCTTTCCAGACTGAAACATGTCAAAAAAAATTCTCATCTGTTCTTGAATTTCTTTAGATTGCAGCATGATGTGTTGCTCTTTAAGCATGCTTCAGGCTCTATTTAAGTGATTTCTTGATTCAACAGGTCTGGCAGTAATCAGGACTGGGTGTAGCTAGCGAAATTTAACTCAGCTTTCTAAAATAATGTGTTTTATCACAGTTCTTTCATGATTTAACAGGAGGGGGCAATTCATTTGTCATGTAGGGCCAGGTAGGTTTGGACAGCTTTTTTCCCTTAATAAATTAAATATATATATATATAGACTCACTGGTCACTTTACACCTAGCTAGTACCGGGTTGGACCACCTTTTGCTTCAGAACTGCCTTAATTCTTCGTGGCATAGATTCAACAAGGTGTTGGAAACATTCCTCAGAGATTTTGGTCCATATTGACATGATAGCATCACGCAGTTGCTGCAGATTTGTCGGCTGCACATCCATGATGTGAATCTCCCGTTCCACCACATCCCAAAGGTGCTCTATTGGATTGAGATCTGGTGACTGTGGAGGTCATTTGAGTAAAGTGAACTCATTGTCATGTTCAAGAAACCAGTCTGAGATGATTTGAGCTTTGTGACATGGTGCATTATCCTGCTGGAAGTACATCAGAAGATGGGTACACTGTAGTCATAAAGGGATGGACATGGTCTGCAACAATACTCAGGTAGACTGTGGCGTTTTAAACGATGCTCAATTGGTACTTACAAAGTGTGCCAATAAAATACCCCCCACACATTACACCACCACCACCAGCCTGAACCGTTGAGACAAGGCAGGATGGATCCATGCTTTCATGTTCTTTACGCCAAATTCTGACCCTACCATCTGAATGTCGCAGCAGAAATCCAGACTCATCAGACCAGGCAACGTTTTTTCCAATCTTATATTGTCCAATTTTGGTGAGCCTGTGTGAATTGTATTCTCCGTGTCCTGTTCTTAGCTGACAGGAGCGGCACCCGGTGTGGTCTTCTGCTGCTGGAGCCCATCTGCTTCAGGGTTCGAAGCTTGTATAAAAAAACGAAACATCTCACATTGAAGCGCTGTATCGGAGCTTGATTAGTTTTGCCAAAAGCACGTGATCTATGACGTCTGAAACTTCATTCTACCTGAAAACCACGTGACTGCTTCAGTATCTGCTTCACGAAGCGAACCACAGCGCCGTTTCCTTTACATAATAACACATTATAATGCGTTTGCATTATTTTCCTTTTATTCTAATTTATATATTAAGGTCAAATGAACTTTGCCCATGAAATAACAGTCTAAGGACTGAGGCAGAGTTAACATTGACAGATCACAGATTTAATTCATGAGTTTATGTTTGATTTATTTGAATAATTTTAGTGGCAGTACACCGACACAAATGAATGACTTTGAGAATGGCCATTATGTTTAAACAATAAATTAAAACAAGGAATCAGATGTGAAACCAGCAGCTGTAATAAATCACAGTACTTTGGAAGGCGTTGTTCATTTTTAAGACCACAAGATGGCCACAGCATGAACCGTTTTAAAAAGCTTCGAGTAATGAACCATTTCCCGATACAATTGGGTTTAAAGCTTCACTGGTACAGAACGCTTCACTTCACCATCACTAATATTTTCTCTTTTTCGGACCATTCTCTGTAAACCCTAGAGATGGTTGTGTGTGAAAATCCCAGTAGATCAGCAGTTTCTGAAATACTCAGACCAGCCCGTCTGACACCAACAACCATTCCACGTTCAAAGTCACTTAAATCCCCTTTCTTCCCCATTCTGATGCTCGGTTTGAACTTCAGCAAGTCGTCTTCACCACATCTAGATGCCTAAATGCATTGAGTTGCTGCCATGTGATTGGCTGATTAGCAATTTGTGTTACCAAGCAAATTAACAGGTGTACCTAATAAAGTGGCCAGTGAGTGTATATATAATATTTTATGATATTTTGTCCTTTTTTAAAGATGAAAAGCACCTGTTTTTCTTGTCATGTGGGTTAGAAACAACAACAGGGGAATAAATAACATAAGTATTAAGTATTACACACCTTGATAGAATAAGTATTCTTCTTTAAAATACACCTGGAATGGCTCAGAGCGGATGCCAGGAATTAAATAAAGAATTCCAATGAATACAAACAATAGTGAGGATGTAAAATCTAATAAATAATGACAATTAAATAAGATTTCAAAAATCCCTTAATGTTCCTTCTTAGTGATGTCTCTTGATAAGTCAATGAATCTGAAGGAAAGATCACATGAAGAACTTAAAACACCTTGAACAAGAAGACTGAAATCCAGCAGATGCACCTGTTATGATGTGAACCTCTGTGTACCGTGATTTGATTGTGTGTGTGTGTGTGTGTGTGTGTGTGTGTGTGTGTGTGTGTGTGTGTGTGTGTGTGTGTGTGTGTGTGTGTGTGTGTGTGTGTGTGTGTGTGTGTGTGTGTGTGTGTGTGTGTGTGTGTGTGTGTGTGTGTGCAGGAAATCAGGGTGCTTTTTGCATTTTGCAACACTGTAAAGGTGTGATTATGAAACGTGAGGCGAGGGTGCGCCTGTCAGTAGTGTAGGTGTTAGTTAATGCCACTGCAAGAAACATCTGCGGGGGAAAAGGGTCTATTTTTAAGAGGTTTACTCAAGGAAAGGTACGGCACACACATCTTTCTCTGACACATCCTTCTTTTTTCTGTCTGTGTAGCTTCGGATCGGACCAGCAGTCGGAGTGTCACCTGTGATTCTGGCAGGCGGTTTGTCTCATCTCCGTATCATTGTGAGAGTACCAGCGCCTTCATTAGCAACTCGGCTCATCACACTGCCTTTAAACGCTGATAATGTGATAATTAAAACAGCTGACGAGCACGAGCTGTCATCGCTGTGGCAACAAAAAGCCTCATTTACAGGTGGAAGAATAGCAAAGCATCATCCAGGTTTGCCATCCGCCTCACAGCACACTATGATATAGCTGCTGCCTGAGGAAAAATACTGGGTGGTACTGTGATTGAATCCGATCAGGAGTAACATAGTACTCTGCACTATAGTTTAAACGTTTGGGGGGTTTAATGTTTGAAAGAAGTCTCGTCTGCTCACCAAACCTGCATTTATTTGATCAAAAATACAGTAAAACTGTAATATTGTGAAATATTATTACAATTCTTAATATACTGTTTTCTATTGGAATATGTTTTAAATGTAGTTTATTCCTGTGTTGCAGCTGAATTTTCAGCATTATTTCTCCAGTCTTCAGTGTCACATGATCCTTCAGAAATCGTTCTGATTTGCTGCTCAAGAAACATTTCTTATCATTATCAGTGTTGAAAACAGTTGTGCTGCTTCATATTTTTGTGGAAACTATATGATAATTTGTTTTAGAATCCTCTGATGTATAGAAAGTTTAAAAAGGAAAGTAATTATTTGTAACATAAATATTTTGTAGTATACGTGTCTTTACTTTCACTTTTGATCAATTCAATGTGTCCTTGCTGATTAAAACCATTATTTCTTTATAAAAAATATTTACTGAATCCATACTTTTGAACAGAAGTGTACCATGGTATTTCCATGGTGTCATCCATAAAATATGACACTATCAAATACTTTTCCAGCTAATATGGAACGTTCTCAGAACGGTTTGGTAAGGTTCTCTCAAGGTTATGAACAAATGTTCTTCCATAAACCTTAATAGAACGTTCATGCAAAGTTATCTGGTCTCTAATAATGTTTTCAAAACCTCATTGTTATTGGAATATTTTTTTTTCTAAAATGTTTTAGTTGGATTTTCATCTAATACTTTTTAAATGTTACTTGTTTCGGAATCTTTAGAGAACATTCAAAAGTAACATTCCCATAGTGTTTGCAAAAAAAAAAAAGAATGTTTCCTTACCTTTCACATAACCAATAAAATGTAAAAAAAAAAAAAACCTTCAACATTCAGAGAACATGTAGAAGTAATGTTTTCATGACTTAATGAGAACGTTAGCAAAACGCTCTAAGAACATGTTTGTTAGCTGGGTTTTTGTTATTAAATTAGTCTTATCTGATTCAAATTGTCCAAAGACATATCCGAAAGTCATTCCTGTTGGAATTCTTCCCAACTTTCCCCTCGGCGTGTAACTGGACTCATGTTGAGCGAGTGTGAATCACTATAAGAGTATTAGGTGGCAGATAAATGCATTTCCCCTTCTTCTCTCCATCTCTTTCTTTCAACTACACAATGATTTATTACCTGAAAAGACCAGAGAACTAATTAGTGGAGTAATTAATTAATTTAAATTTGCATATTTGCATTTGCAATTAGTGCAGTCAACTGATTAGTCTGAAATGAGGAGTTTGACTCATCAGATGCTGGTGTGAACTGGACCAGAACGTGCAGAATGCCAGCTGAGGCGTTTTGGGGAGCTGTGTGTGTGTGTGTGTGTGTGTGTGTGTGTGTGTGTGTGTGTGTGTGTGTGTGTGTGTGTGTGTGTGTGTGTGTGTGTGTGTGTGTGTGTGTGTGTGTGTGTGTGTGTGTGTGTGTGTGTGTGTGTGTGTGTGTGTGTGTGTGTGTGTGTGTGTGTGTGTGTGTGTGTGTGTGTGTGTGTGTGTGTGTGTGTCTGTGTCTGTGTGTGTGTGTGTGTTGTGTGTGTGTGTGTGTGTCCAAAAGTTGGCATTTTGGGGACTGCCCTCTGCTACACAGAGAAATACTTACTGGAAAAGTAGTAGCCTAGTTTGTCTGCTATATGATTTAAGGACGATGAAGCGTAAACTAAACACAGCTGCACTTCTAGCAGTCTTCTCGCACGACTGCACTACAGAGATTCATAGTTGTCATACACTGTGGGCCTAAACTACAGTAGCAACAATACTGTATCTAACACCAGCAGAACCATGGTACTACCATGTTGGGAGGTTTATCTGAAAATGTGTGTTCTGTGCTTGGATTCTTGAAAGTACAATGGAGTAAAAACTATGGTAAATGTATGGTAATTATTTAGTGTCTCAGAATAGGGGAGTCCAGGCCACTTTTAGTGAGTATTATCTCAGGAAGGTCTTTTTATTTGGAGGTCAAAAAAATATTAAAATAAAAATAACTTACACAAAAACTACAATTGGAAATTTCTACTATTTTTATATTACTGTATTTAATAATAATAATTATTATTAATAATATAATATTATTAACAATTATTATTATTATTACTTAAAAAATGATAGAGTTTTCCGAATTGGCCCAATAGTGGGGCATGTTGTCACACAATTTTTGCCTATTAGGCTTCTCAAAAAAAATAAAAATTAACTAAATAAATAAATAGCAAAAAATATTAAATAATCATTTAAAAATAATAAACCAAATATATATATATATATATATATATATATATAAATAGAATAAATATACTGAATGAAAACATCATTTTTTTTTATAAATTATATTTTCATACATAATTTCTAACATTTAAAATGTTTTAAAAAGGGGTCGTATGATGGTCATATGATGCTTTTTTTTAAAGATCATTATTTTGTGTATTTGGTGTAACAGAATATGTAGACATGCTTTAATGTTCAAAAAATCACATTATTTTTCAAATACTGTACATTATTGTAGGTCCTCTATGCCCCGCCTCTCCTTTCGACAAGCACAGTCTGCTCTGATTGGCCAACTGACCCAAAACATTGTGATTGGCCGACCACCGCAAGCACTAGTCGGAAATGTAACGCCTTACTATAATCAGGAGCTTCATCTTTCAAAATAAATGTAAAGACAGTTAATAATGTCCTTAGTTTTACCATCAGTTCAAGCCCAAGTGGTGTGACAGACACAGTGATGAAGCTCGTATGTGTTTGCCCACAAGCTGCATTAAGACAGCTGACTCCACTGTGATGTGACCCTCTCTCTCTCTCTCTCTCTCTCTCTCACACACACACACACACACACACACCGCGCAAAACTCCGCATTTGAACAGTCAATAGCAAACACTTAAACTAATAACAAAACATCCTTGCAGTCGCTGATTCAGAAGTGCCAGATTGTCAGAGCAAAGTCAGAATGACCTCCTCTCATAGGTTCACGAAACTGTCGTCCATAAAATGTGCTGCTGTTCAGTTTTAATTTGAATGATTCCTAAATGCATCTACTTTTAGAAGGCCAAATAAAGTGCTTTTGCTTTCGCCTAGAAACACAGCTTCTCCCTGACATGGCAGCTTCAACACTACTGCGGTTACTGAAACCCCGCCTTATTTCTTTGTGTGAACATTTGGGCAGCATTACGCAAATATTTCCACATCGTGATGTAGACATGTGGGGGTGTGTTTAAATGAGCCTTTTTAGGGGGTGTGGCAGAGTCTTCACTTTGATAAAGTTAAAGAGACTTTTGTCTTTGCAACTTCCGGGCTCTTATCTATGTATGATCTTATCAGCTTGTAACACTCCAAAGCGAAAGGAAAACGTGAAATCGCATCATATGACCCTTTAAAGGTATTATTATCTTAAGAAATAAAAAAAAACATATTGTATGAAACCAATAAATCTGTAACTTTTAAAACACACGTGACTACTTGCCTAAAAAAATTATTGTATGTTCTAATACTGAGAACATAATTGAACATTTCAATTAAACCTGCCTTCATCGTATGATTCTTGTCTCTCAGTTTCATTGTGTTCATTTGTTCACCCAATAAATATGGCAAAAATATGAATTTGAATTTGGAAGACAGAATTTACATAAATTATACAAATTGGACTTTAGACTCTAAACCTTCTTGCAATATAGCCACTAGCCACGTTTTTTTTGTTGAAATATCTAAATATCATAATTACCTATACCATCACTGTTAAGTGAGATTTTGACAATATATGCGATAGGCCTACAGTAGCCTACATCATGACAGAATTCATTCTTTGCTCTGTTTACCAACTGAATGCTTCTCAGCATGTATATGCACGCAGGCTGTTATTCATATGTAAGTGTACAGAGATTTTATGTAATATCTGATCATTTATTATCCATCAGACGACTCTATAACACGCATTCGTGAACTGATTTGCTCTTGCCTGCAGCATCCGTCGCCCTATAATCAAATACACGATTCGCTTTAGAGTCTAAATCATTTAGCCGTCTCTACACTGCTATTGCCTCAGAAGAACTGGCATTAATCTATCTTTTTTTTTAACTCTGAGTTTTTGACGGTAAACGAGAGCCTCCCGGTGCCCATTACCGCGCGCACCAGATGATGAGAGCCGAATGAAGGTCCCCAGAGACCGCGTCACGTGACCAACAAAACGTCAGTGGCAGATGGCATGGGTACCAGCGCTGGTGCCTGGCATGGGTGTCATTTCTCTGTGAAAGAGAGAGAGGGAGAGGGAGATTAAAGGAATTCTTACAGCTTCACATCAAGCACATGGGAGGCAGCTCTGCGCGTCGCGAGGCATCCGAACATGCGAGCTGAACACTGAAAGAAACAGGTGAGCCATGGAAAGACCAGTCTGCTTTAGAGCATCAGTTTGGGCATGTATGTGTTGTTGTTGTGTTTATTGTTATAAACAGTCACGCGCATATCTCCAATCTTTTCTGCCATGCAAACAATGCACCCATGGCATGGTTTTGAGTTCGTCGTATTTTGTAATTGTTGTCTGTGTGTAAGGAGTAACATCGGTCAGTTTAATCAATTAGAAATTAGCTGCAGGACTGAAATCAATATACATGACCACCACCCTGCTGAGATGACAATAGAAACTGTAATGCGTTGTGTAAAATGTATTTACTTAACAAAAACAAATTTTGAGTTGATACAATTTCACGTATTTGATCATGTTAATGGATGCTAAAACCACAATACGTGTCATCTGCATCAGCAGTTTCTCGTTTGATTTGATGTATAACATAACATAAGATATAACATCAGATTTATGTATAATTGATTAAAAATAAAAACTAGAAACATCATATATGACCAGACGGGGTAAATTGTGACATTTTTCAATGTACGTGTATTAGACACCTTCGACGATTAAAAATGAACAGCATTTATCAGTTTGGAATGCAAATGTTTACCATATTATATTACTATGTTTAAAAGCATATTTTGGGATGATAATTTAGCTTGATTTCCACAATACTGCACAATATATAGTGGGAATTTTAGATTTGTTAACTAATGTGTAACAGAGAAATAAAGTCTGATTTTTTTTACATGCAGGCCAGACCAACAGTCTCGTTTTGGTTTTATGAATTTCTTAAGATAAAAAACAATAGCAGCTTAAAATGCCACATTATATAATTAATATCGTAGAGCAAAACGTTCAAGTCTCTTAAAGTATTGCTAATTGACATTTCTTTAGTCATAAATCCAAAGCGACTATTTTTTTTAAGTTTAAATTCTTTATGTAACCCATGCGCTTCCGGGAAATTGACGTCATGGTAGCATTATTTTGTTGTCAATTTGTGTCGTTATGCAGGGACGATGCTAACCGTACCATTTGAAGATCCAGACATGATGCGCAAGTCTCACATTGGTGCCACATTCCCCCGTCAAGAGACACTCAGCAGCGCCGAGCTCAAGGAGACAGAGGACGACAACACGGACAGGGAAGAGGAGGAGAGAGAGGAGGACGAGAACGGTGTCACGAAGAAGAAAGGTCACCGTAAAAAGAAATTCACCGACGGACACGGCGAGCGTGTCAAGAAGCGCAGGCATGAAGCGAACGAGCGCGAGCGCAGCCGCATGCACGGCCTCAACGACGCGCTCGAGAGCCTGCGCAAAGTCGTGCCGTGCTACTCCAAAACGCAAAAACTCTCCAAGATCGAGACGCTGAGGCTGGCCAAGAATTACATATGGGCTCTATCTGAGACTCTGAGCGCGGGAAAGAAACCCGACCTGCTGGCGTTCGTGCAGACCCTGTGTAAGGGCTTGTCACAGCCCACCACTAACTTGGTTGCCGGTTGCCTGCAGCTGAACGCCAGAAATTTCCTCACGGATCAAAACGGGGATGTCTCGTTCTCTGGCAGGCCTCAGTACGATTCTCTGTACCCGTATCCCAACGCGGAGATGGCCACGCCCACCGGCCTCAGCTCTGGGCCCCGCGACGGCGTCAAGCCGTTCCGACCGTACAACTATTACGCGTCCTATGAGTCCTACTGCGACAGCGCCTCTCCAGAGAGCAGCAGCCCTCGTTTTGACGGCCAAATGAGTCCCCCGATTAATTACAACGGGATTTTCTCGCTTAAAAAGCACGAGGACCAAGTCGAGTACAGTAGGAACTGCCATTATGGGATGAGATACTGTAACGTTCCCGGTCGGGGCTCCATGTACCGCGTTTCCCCAGACAGCCATTTTCCTTACGACATACATCCCCGCAGCCAATCGTTCCAGAGCCAGGACGAATTAAATACGGGTTTCCATAATTAAAAGCGTGCATAGGGGTCGGATGCCAGCTACATTAATCTGTTAATTAATTAGTGCTTGTTGCTGATTGTTTTCGTTTGATTTCGATTCACGATATTGAGAAAAAAAAACAATTCTATTTATTTCAGACTGATAGAGTCTTAAAAATAAAAGTGATTTTAAAGTTCTTCACAGCGATGCCACAGAAGAAAGAAAGAACCGTTCAGTCAAAAGGTTCTTTAAAGAACATCTCGTTCTTACCCTTTATAATCTGAAGAACCTTCTTCCGTCACAAAGAACCTTTTGTGAAACAGAAAGGTTCTTCAGAGGTTCCTTATGGAACCATTTAGACAAAAAGGTTCTTCTATGGCATCGTGAAGCACCTTTAGAGTGTGTTGATCATGCATGGACGCGGGCTGTGGTTGGCCTGTTACAATCAATTCATAAAAAGAAGATGGAAATTAAATTCTAAGGCTTTTCAAACAACAATACTTGTCTCATATCCTGTGCTAATGGATTTATTCGTGTGTTACATGAAACAAAATCACGATAGCAATAATGGAACTATGCAACGCAGTATGAAATATATCACCGTGCAGACATGTAAATAGCCTTCTTGTGCGAGTCTTACTATTCGTCAGACTTCTGTGTCTCTGAACTCTAGATACTCACCATTCTGACCGATGTAATGGCAACAATTAATAAGGAAACTATTGTGATTTTGCTATGTAAAATGTTTTTCCCCCTATTTATTTGGTTTATTCTCTGAGGAGCGTCGGGTCTTGTGAATGATGTGAACTTGAGGAGCAAATAAATCTTGAATGTGATCAACTGTGTCCATGCTCTTTCTTGAGGAAAACCTGAAAGATTAACATTAATATTGGAAAATACTAGATATTAACGTACTAAATCAACAGATCAGTGAATAAAATGCTACGGCATCAGATTTAATCTCGACATCTGTGTCTTGAAATATGAAATGTATTATTTATTATTAAGTTATCAGATTAGTATCTGATGACTGAGATTATTTAATAACAGGAATGTAAAAAGTAAAATGTAAAAAGTTTTAAAAACCATAAAACTTGTCTTTAAAATAGCTTATTCTAAATATTAGCGTAAATCGTGACCTTTATATCAGCAATACATAACTTCCATAAAATTCTCCAAAAACTGATAGGCTATATTTCAATACACTTGATATATTCTCTACAGCACAAATGAGTGACACCTGACAATCTGATCGAACATATATTGTACCAAATGTTTTTGTGAGTGTTAAGGAAAAACTAAAAACTTTAAATAATATATATTCAATTAGCAATTGTTTGGATTTGACCTTATGTTTATTCATATTTGGATATAAGTGCTCCATTGGGGTTTCAGCATGAACATGTTGAATTCTTTATGACCCTTTACAATATTGTTAATAATGTATGTTATCCAAATAACGGACTGTAATGTTTATTTAAATCATCATTATTATTATTAAATAAAATATCTAACGAATTTACACATTTACAGTTTATAGTTTTTTTTATTTCTGATCAACAAGGTATATTCAGATGTCGGATAACACGTCTCGGAGATGACACCTGGAATATATCGATTTATAATTTAAATCACAGTTTTTTTGGAGTATTAATTAAGCACTTATTATATGGTTTTATTATTGTTATTATTATATAGGCTATAGCTTGTTTCAAGTTTGCGTCGCAGATTGTAAAAAGAAAAGACGAAATTCGATCAAGGAAAGAAGACTTCTGTTTTTCTTCTCATTATGTTTCTTCTTATCTTTCTTCTTCTTCTCCTTTATAATAATAATAATAATAATAACAATAAATGATTAAAGCGTTTTTGTTTTTTGAGTCAAACGAATAGTTGAGGTCGGACAGGACTGACTTCAGAGTTTGCCCGGCTGTCTGTCAGTAAACGCCACACAAATCGTCCGACGATTAAAATATCTATGAGATAAAATAGCAATTGCAAATCTTGGTTATTTTTTCACAGAAATAAAGAAATCAAATTTAAACCGCATTCGTCTGAACCTGAGCGGCTGACAGCAGATATCTGTCCGCTGTGTATTTGTCACTGAGTTTTACAGCCTTTTCAAGTTTATCTATAGCCTACAGGTTAAAATTGACATACATTAAAATTATAACACGACGGTGTACACATGTGAGTATTTAGGGGAAATATTTGTATTCAGTCAGGTACAAAATATACGCGGAAGTAGCGAAGGTGATCACATTAAATGTATAGCTAACTTAAACATCGTTTGTATATTTGGATGTGAAATAAAATATAAAATGAAATAAATTCATAAATAAAGCGAAATAAAACGCATAAATATTCATAAAATTGCAGTAAATGAAATCCACGCCGGTTTTTGCTCCTCTATGACATCATCTTGTCCTGCTCTGTAGCTGAGAGTGAAAATGTGTCTCTGTGTTTGACATGTGAATCTCTGGAGCTGGAAACCTCCAGGCCAATGACACCATCCTTCCTCTCACACTCATCCTCTCCTTCAGTCAGCCTCTGACAGCTGCTCCCTGACAGCAGGAGTGTGTGTGTGTGTGTGTGTGTGTGTGTGTGTGTGTGTGTGTGTGTGTGTGTGTGTGTGTGTGTGTGTGTGTGTGTGTGTGTGTGTGTGTGTGTGTGTGTGTGTGTGTGTGTGTGTGTGTGTGTGTGTGTGTGTGTGTGTGTGTGTGTGTGTGTGAGAGAGAGAGAGAGAGAGCGAGAGAGGGGTCTGCAGGCAAACAGTCTCGGGGGTGAAGGTCTGAATGGTTGGCATGCATTTGCTCTCCTTTGACTGAGAGGTTAACCACGATTGTGCCCTCTCTCTCTCTCTCTCTCTCTCTCTCTCTCTCTCTCTCTCTCTCTCTCTCTCTCTCTCTCTCTCTCTCTCTCTCTCTCTCTCTCTCTCTCATGGAGTCTATAGAGGTAAAGTATAGAGCAGCATATGGCATATTCTGTGTGGGTGGCAGAGCCGGGGGCGTCAGTCTGGCTTTTATATGGACACAGTTTTCACATTCATATCTGTTCTTTATGAGTCCATGCGACCCATATTAAAATTCTATTCATAATGCATGCATATATGCATATACATAAGCACAGACAATCAACTTACTCTAAGTGAATCAATTAAAGAGTGGCTCATAATTGCACCCCATGGCTTAATTGTCAACATGTCACAAGTAAATATGAATTACATTTACAATACATTACAATGTACAGTATATGCCACAAATCATGAGGTGCAGTGTAAGCTAAGATTATGAGTATGTTTTACATGAAAATAATATTTCAGTTTTTCTACTTCAAAATGGCATGTTTAAGTCAATGCATTATTTGCAATTTCTTTGTAATTGTTTGTGAAATTTACTAGCAATTTCTGAGCCAAAATTGTGTTTATACATCAAATTTTATAGAATCTAATAGATAGATAGATAGATAGATAGATAGATAGATAGATAGATAGATAGATAGATAGATAGATAGATAGATAGATAGATAGATAGATAGATAGATAGATAGATAGATAGATAGATAGATAGATAGATAGATAGATAGATAGATTAGATAGATAGATAGATATAGATAGATAGATAGATAGATAGATCCATGGCAATAACACAATTCATCTCTTCCGAAAACACTACATAATTCTTGGAAAATTTGATCAGTGAGGATGAAAACATTGTGAGTTTGAGAAATGAATTTAAATTGTTTATTTGCTTCATTAGTACATTTATTGAATACAATGAAAAGAAGAGTTACAGAATTCCAGGCCTGATAAATAGCAATTATTTAAATGAACAAAACAGTGTCTTGAATGGTTAAAGGGCACAATCCCTCTGAGTCTGGCATTGCCTAAAATAAATAGCCTGTTAGAAATAATCTGGCTGATTAAAAGTGAAAAATGCTCTGCCCCCACAATGGTGATTTACCACCTCAAACTTTGGCTGCAGAAGTGAATAATAATTCCCGAAGAGAGAGAGAGAGAGAGAGAGAGAGAGAGAGAGAGAGAGAGAGAGAGAGAGAGAGAGAGAGAGAGAGAGAGAGAGAGAGAGGAGAGAGAGAGAGAGAGAGAGAGAGAGAGAGAGAGAGAGAGAGAGAGAGAGAGAGAGAGAGAGAGAGAGAGAGAGAGAGAGAGGGGAAAAAGGACAGCTCTAGTCACATCGTCAACCCTCCCTAAATTTCCAGCCTTCTCCGGGACACAGATGGCCTGGGACACAAAACTCTCCCTATTAAATTCCTAATAATCATTTCTCTTGTGGAATGGTGTGAGAGACTGAGGAGGGGAGGGGTGAGGCCGAGGGATCTGCTGTTTTAATTAGATGCTTTAAGGAGCAGAGGCGGTGTGGGAAGCAGTGCATTCTGGGAGTGATGGGTGCAGGGCTGCCATAAAATGACACCACAGCAGAAGCCAGGAGCTCATTTGCATGTCAGATTGGCATCGGATTGGCACGAGGCCTGGGCACGGGGAAACACTCCTGAACTCAGCAGTCAGAGGTCTGAAGAGGAGAGAAAGACAGCAATTATGTTCAGTGTGAGAGTCTGTTTGGAGAAAGGAGAACTAAAATGATGTAGCGGAACTGCAGGATAGTAATGTTTTAAATGGCATACGCATTAAGGGGACTCTGTAAACAGTCATTCCAAAACAAATGCTGTAATTACTGTGATATGCTTTGTGTCGTCATACAACGTCTACACAGACTTTCCTGCTGCAGGTTTTCAAAGATCATTCAGATACAAGCTGTTGTCACAATGTTTGATGGGTTTATTAATATTTAATATTTAAAATAACATTATATATTTATGTAATATTTATATAAATATCACAAAAAATACTAAATTAAAAATATTTATAGAATATTTTAAATTATAATATATATTTTTGCTTGTATGTAATAGATAAAATCACACTGGTATATATTCCGACAATAATCATACTTAATCATGCATAATACATAATCATGATTTATTTTCAGAGTTTTATTAAAATTATATATATATATATATTATATACAATATACAATTTTTATAATTATATTATTACCACAAACACATACTGTATATTTCATATGTGTTTATATATATTACCACAAAGACATGGGCCTGCATCAAATATTACATATTTATAGAATATTTATGTATTTTATTATATATTTTTTAATAGATGACATGCATTCTGACAAGAATTATGCATAGGTTATAATAATTTTATTTTCTGTATGTTTAATTAAAATTGTATGTACACACACACACACATGCAAAATACATAAATATAAAATATCTATTAATATTATATTAATATTCAACACATATTTAATTGTATAGATTCATGTATATAGTGAGATTTTCTAAAATTCAATTTTTTAATAAAATAGACTTTCATACAAGTCAGTTGTGTCTCTCTGTTTATAATACCCCTGCTTCTCAGTAAACTACCCGTTTGTATTTCAATAAAAAGTGTGCTAGCATTTCTACAACTTTTATCTTTTCAGATATCCATACTGTATGAAGTTTCAGTTTCATAGGAATGAACATGATACAGTCATTGATTAAACATGTATGAGTCCCCGTCACTTATATAAATCACGTTTATTGGCGCCCCAGAAAGACTAATAAGAGACATATTTAACTTCCATTAGTAAAAAGTGATGACAGATCATTTATAAAAGCGTGGATCTTGCTGAGAGGCTCAAAGCTATTAAAGAGTTCATCACGAAGAACTTCATATTCTGTTGACGTTTTGTCCAAAGTGGTTTCACTGCGTAAGAGAATTCAGAACAGAAAGTGAATGTGTGCAAGGCTTTAACAGACCTGCATGCCTGAGGGACAGTGCAGCAGTTCATAGTGTGTTTTTCCTCTTCCTGCCGTCAGCAATTTGAAATAAAAGTGATTTTAAAGTCCAATCACATTAAATGAACATTAAACTGAACAGCTTTCTATGTGTCCATGTCTGTCTGTGCTGTTTGTCTGTGAGCAAATGGGACATGATCCAACTGCCATTAGCCAGAAACACCCCTGCTGTTCACCACTGATACCAAAATCTAAAATAAATCAGGCCGTGGAGTTTATTGGAAAATAAAATCTGAACTGCTCGAGTGAGAAGTTTCTGCCATGCAGCATCGCAATCATTTTAGTTCATTAACTGTTCAAAATAATCCAAACGGCATGAGTTTTGCACAAGCAGGACCACTTAGACTAGGCCTACAATATATTTATCGATTTTTAAGAACAAATATAAACATTTTGTTTTAGGAAATAATGGATAGCTCTGGTTCTTGATTGGTCGATGACTGTGTTCTATTTACAGAGCCGATCCTAGACTTCTGGGGGCCCTTGGCGTGTGTGGTTGAAATGCACGAATGGATGCAATGCAGTTGTCTGGGTTTCACTTCGTCTTGAATCGTCTTGAAATGATCATTCGAGCATTCATGTTTTCATAATTTCTGGCCAAACTCCAAAACGAAACTAAAATTAAAACATATTTTGGATTAAGGGGGCCCCCTGGTGTTTCGGGGGCCCTACGCAGCTTCCGTATTCTGCGTATAGGGAGGATCGGCTCTGTCTATTTATGATAAAGCAAGAATGGCTATAATCGCTTCACTAAACAGGTAGCCGACTACAAAAACCCTTAAAGGAGACATGTTATGCCCCTTTTTACAATATGTAATATAAGTCTCTGGTGTCCCCAGAATGTTTCTGTGAGGTTTCAGCTCAAAATACACCACAGATCATTTATTATATCATTTTGAAAAAGCCTATTTTGAGTGGAAGCAGAAACAAGCTGTATTAGAGCATGTCTCTTTAAATGCAAATGAGCTTCTGCTCCCCGCCCCCTTTTCCAGAGTAGAGCTGCTACAGCTGGTACCTGCTAAACACATCTGTTTTGGTTCTGATTATCATGTTTATCGTGCTGAAATCATGTGTTTTAAACCATATTAGTTTAAACTTCTGATATGCGGTTTTCTGAGTGCACACATCCGAAGCACACGGACAGAAAGCGGCTGTCACAGCATGTGAGTAAACTAAGTTCTCATTCACACACAAGTTTACGTTAAAAACAGTTACAAAAACAGTCAGTTATGTCTGTGAAGGTAAACAGCTGGGAAACAAATCAATAAATGCACTGCTGTCTTGTCACCTCTGAGGCTGGGACTCTAAATTGAGGCTGGGACTCTAAATGGTGTTCTCGTCTGTGTAGCTCGTCTGTGTAAAGCCAAGAACGGGTAGACATGCTTTGGTAACATCAAACTTTGCTCAAACCATTTCAGCATTAGCATTAGAACTGCTACACCGTAGCCGCTTCCGAAATCAAAATGATGGCGCAGTCGGTGGAAATGTTCAGATTAAAGGGTGGTAATATTATAATGAGATCCCTTTGCAATGTCACTACGGGAGCAAAATTAGACTCGCTAGTTTTGCTTGCAGAAAAAGGCTTACTAAAACAAAGTTACTGGGTTAATCTTTTTCACGTTTCCTTGGTTGATGCAGGGGGGGGGGCTGATTATAGCACTTAAAACCTGGAAAAGACAACACAAACCATATTATAAAATTTTTTTTCAGTTTTATGAATTTTAACAGAAGTGACTGTTTATTATTCATGTAATTAAGAAAAGTAACCACTGCATTTGTTATGTTGCTCATCTTTAATTTTGAGACCACACCCTTCTGTGGAGATTTGTACATTTCTGGCCATTTGTAAATGATGGCTTATGGTTATTTTTAGCAGTGCAAAACAGCTCATTTTGATGCTTTAAATTGCAAATTGGTGTGTCTTTCCATATTATTTTATCCATTTTCCATTTTTATCTAAATAAACACACTGTTTGTAGTGCAAACCGTTTTACCGTTTACTGCACTTTGTAATTTCCCTATGGCGGCTAACGAACCAGAAGTCTCGCACATTCACAGAAAACGGCTGACTTACTGTTGAAGAAAAGGTGGAGTAAGGGAGAAATGAGTAACTCTGTGTCCCGAGCTGGTCAAATGTCATTTTGCACTTGACATTTGATGAAGTTGAGCATTCCCCAACATTTTGACGCTCTGGACTTCTCTCAACACGGTCCGCTGTCAATCTCACACATAACCATGTGAGTATGAAGCTCAACTCTGATAGGAATGAACTGAATTGCTCGCTCCACTACAGTGGACACACAGTTACTGTATTCACAATAGACTTTAGTCAGGTTAGACACCATATTGAATTGAACACAGATGAAAATGAGGCTGTGAGGCATAGACTTACAGTCTTTACAATGGCATGCAATGCATAAAGGTCCCCGGTCATGTCATTTTCACCAACTCACATATTTCAAAACTGTTGTATGAAATGTTATGTTTTGTTTTTCCGAAAAAAAATTGTCAGCTGAACAGTTTTTAAACAACTGTAGAATCCATTAAATGCACTATATTTCGGTTTCTCACATCATTTTCATTCTTGTCAAAAGTTAATTCTGACACTACCCTATTAGCAGTAAAAATCACAATGTGCCGGTTACATAAGGCAGACAAAATCCTTGAAAACAGTCCATGCATTAATTCCATGGCCTCTGAGTAAACAACACAATGGCAGGGTGAAATGATGAAGACTGGGGCATTTGCCCCGAAGGCTGCGAGTCATTTTTTCAAGGTGGAGGTGTTCTTGACCCAGAGCTCCCGTAGCTTCAACAGCAGATGTGTGTGATGGTGTGTTTACACTGCTGATGGCTGAACTATGAACTGTTGAAGTGACTCATTCAAAGTCATTTGCTATTTTCTACCTGGTCTCATGGCATACCTGGGTGCACTTTTTAGCGAGACGCGAAACTCGTACCAATAAGTACATATCAGTGCAGTTTCCAAAAGAAATGAACACTAGAGGCAGTACTACTCTGATGCCTTTTATTCCTTTTCACACAAATCTACAGAGTTACAATTAAAAAAGCATAATCTTCGCACAGTTACTTGAAGAATATCATGTTATGACTTCAAAACGATATTAATATGCTAGGAGATTTGAAAACTGATGCTTTTGGACATTAACATCAGACATATCCAGCCCTCATAGACGGTAGGTTTATTCGGTAGCTCACGGAGCACGGAGACGTACTTGAGAGATGAGGATCCGGTTCGAGTCCCGTGTAACTACAGTTAGATCAAATATTTCAATACTGATTAATAAGAAAATTCAAGTAGCATGATGTCATTAACAAATATGCTTTTATATCAGTTTTGCATTTGTCAACACTATCGGGTAGGTTTAGGGTTGGGTTTGGTGTAGGGCATATTTCCAACACGATAGAGAATATTTTTAGCAACGGTCCCCGAATATTTGAATTCTGAACCACCACAATACGTTCCTGAAGCAACGTAATAAAAACACAGCAATACGTGCCTATATCAACATAATAAAAATGTGCCAGGGTTCACGTATTGAACCTGTGTTTTAGCGCCACTCCTTGGACATTTCTCTTTGAAACTGCGGCAAAACGTGCTGCAAGGTCTCGCTAAAAAGTGCACATGATAAAAAAAGTCTTGCATTATATGTTATTTGTACATATATACGAAAATATCGTAAGATGCAGTGTGGCATGGCTTCAAAACAACATTCACAAATGTTTGCTGAAACCAGCCAGGTAATTAGAAAGAAGGCGGAGCTTTGTGACACGCTTCATCCTGGCCATCTTTTGATGTTCATCTAGTATGCTAATTTATTCTGCACTATTGGGTCTTTACAAGCAAATGCGATGTTTACATTTCACACACATTCAACAACAATGCATTCCAGGGCTGTTTTACACCATTCACATTTATTCACTTAGTGCATTACATTCAAAAAGACTTACAAATGATGAATGAGAATCACCCTGTGGAGAAATACTGAAAAGCAAATGACAAAACTATGTAATTCGAAATGTATGCATTAGTACAGAACTGTAAGTGAAAAAAATGCAGTACAAAGCAGTAGTATTTTAGTAGCATCGATTTAGTAGTTTTTATAAATTTGTCCATTTAATTAAACATTTTCTGTCAGTTTATCCTGTGTTTTTGCATTTTAATATTTGTTTTAAATATGTTAATTTCGTTTTTATAAAATTTTAACGAGCTTTAAATGAAAATGAGAAATGTTGCCTTGGTAGCTAACTGAACGTTTTTTTATGTTTTAGTTAATAATAAATCTTGTACAAAGTGCATTTATGATTATTAATTAAATTTTAGTTCTCAACTTTCTAAAGGAAAAGTTTGTCATCAGTTGTTCATTTATAAGACCAACTGATGTGGAAACAAAATCTGTGTTTGAAATGACATGAGGGTGAGTAAATGACAGAATTGTTCTTTTTGCATGCGCTATTGCTTTAAGCACACATGTGGCCTAATAAACAGAACATTGATTTTTTGACAGTCACGTTTCACCCTCTGTCCTCCTGTCCTACTGTTGTTCAGCTCATGATGTTCCTCTGTTCCACCTGTCCACCGGGACGGCCCTGTTCTCCAGGACTCCACCCCCGTCTCTCCCTGTCCTGCGATTGGACAGAAGTGAGCTATCTGACTGCAGAGGGGGAAAAAAACTTGGTTCCTATCCAACAAAGTGTCATTGGGGACACGCATGGCCTGCTGGAGGCAGGGACTCGGGCGCTAATGGGCCCCGCAGCAGCACCTGGGGATTTTGGAGAGAGGGCTGGAGGAGGAATTCAGAATGCCTCAGTAACCAGAAGGACTGTTTCCTCCTTCCACTTTTTTGTTACCTTACTTTTGAAACGCCAAGGTGTGGTAGTCTGCAATCTGTCATGTTTGTTTGTCATTAGCTGCTGGATGACAGCTTGGTTTTGGATAGACTGATAGAACAATAGATGGATGGATATATAGATAGATTTACTAGCAATTTCTGAGTCAAAATTGTTTCTACACCCATTTTTTTCAGGATAGATAGATAGATAGATAGATAGATAGATAGATAGATAGATAGATAGATAGATAGATAGAAATAGTTAACATAAACTCTGATTATATCATATTGGTTTGGATTTATTTGACGCAGATGGCATAATGAACCTGAACTCAGTAATTCACTCCGCTTTATGTATTTAAATCTTCCTTCTCTCTTTAAACTTCTTTTCGTGAACTTGTGAAGCTCATATATGAAGCACATATGTTCACCTAAACAGGATAAGACTATATTTACAAGAGCAAAGAAAAACATTTATTATTTCATTAAAATCTTGTTTGAAAGAAATCTGCATGAGAGAGAGAACGAGAGAGAGAGAGAGAGAGAGACGAGAGAAGTGGTAAACAGGCAGGGCAGGTGTTGACGATGCTAATGAAACGGATGACAGATGGCGAGTTTCTCCGTCGCTCACTGTGCGGATAATGGATGAAGGTAATCAAATTCCTCTGTGGCTCTGTGACTTTCCTCACAACTTTCCCATCAATAGTGCCATCAAACGCACCTCACGGCTGTCACACACTCTCTGGAAGAGCCCTGCAAAACTCCACGCAGACTTTAACGCAAAGATCTTTTAGAAAGTAAGGGTCCATTCAAACGGGACCTATTTTTGCATCCATTTTTCTATGTAAACACATGCTAGACAGATATATTTGATCATTGTTTGCAACACATCTCACTGTCTCACATCATGAGCATTGTTTTTAAGATTATGTGACAAGTTAAAACAGTCCAACTTCCAGAAACTCTGTTGATTTTTCAACACAAGAAGCTGCATCTAGAATTTTCTTTTCAGCACATTAAAAGAAATCTTAAAAAATATATATTTTTTCAGCACATTAAAAACATATAATGTGTGTGTGTGTGTGTGTGTGTGTGTGTGTGTGTGTGTGTGTGTGTGTGTGTGTGTGTGTATATATAAAAAGCACAACCTCTTGCAACGTATTGCTTAATTATACTGTTTCTAAATTGTGACCCTGGAGCACAAAACCAGTCTTAAGTCGCTGGGGTATATTTGTAGCAATAGCCAAAAATATACTGTAAGGAGTCAAAATGATTGATTTTTTTATGCCAAAAATCATTAGGACATTAAGTAAAGATCATGTTCCATGAAGATATTTTATAAATTTCCTACTGTAAATATATCAAAACCTAATTTTTGATTAGTAATATGCATTGCTAAGGACTTAATTTGAACAACTTTTAAAGGCGATTTTCTCAATATTTAGATTTTTTTTTGCACCCTCAGATTCCACATTTTCAAATTGTTGTATCTCAGCCAAATATTGTCATATCCTAACAATGGAAAGCTTATATATTCAGCTTTCAGATGATGTATAGAAATTGACCCTTATGACTGGTTTTGTGGTCCAGGGTCACAGTTGATTACAGGTTTTAAGATTTGCAGACATGTAATTTGTGTGTTAGAGAAAAGCACACTTCTCTAAAGAGCCACTTAACTGCAAACAAAAGCACCAATACATGAAAACTATTTGTTCTGCATACTCACACTGTAGGCCTATACGCTGGCATAAAATACGTCAATACATGTTATTCTTCAGCAAGAAAAAAAGACAACAGCAGCATATAAACACATACGTGAGTGAGATATCTTTACAGGTCTGTTTTATGAAACAGATTTTCTCTTGTCAATCTAGCTTAGAGTAACAAGGTGCTAATTATGACAGATACATTTCCAGGGCGCCAAAACATATTGGATCTAAAAAGTGTAATTCCTCGTGTGGGAGGGGATGGTGTCAAATTGTGCATTTGTTCAATTGTTTCTATTTATTTATTCATTCATTTCTTTGTTTTCTAATCCTGATTTCGTAGTGAGATAAACCTGTTCTTTTGTGCTGGAATTAATTAAATAGTCTAGCAGCTCTATTCCCCCAGAAAAAAACATAAACATGCAATTATTAGCATTAATCACTTAGTTCAAATTAATTGGTTATTTGAGCAAAATCCCAACTCAAAGCTCTGGACATATGATGGAGGAGGCTTGGGTATAACTCTGTGATCAGACTTATGAAGTTAACGATACATTAAAGCTTACAAATCTAAACAAACACATTTGATCAAACTGCATTTTAGGAATTAATTTACTCCCTGTTTACACAAAACTAATTTTTGCATCCCACAATGATACATTTCAATTGACCCTTTGCATGGTGCTTGATTGGTTTGACCAATCAAAACGCAGAATCCGCCATTCTGTCAGACAAACAAATCAGGAGAGTAGATTAACATCGGTGGACTTAAACTTCAACAATGGTCTGTATTAAAATCTTGAAATATAATACCTTCTTATGTTTATTCATGTTTTTTTGTGCTGTAAGTAAATATGAAAAGATGATCGGTTCACATGCCGCTTGAACTAAAGAGCCACAAAATGGTATTCATTGAATTTCTTACAAAATGTGAAAGCTAAGACTTTGTTTAATACCTAAAGTAACCTACTCTGTCTTGTCTGTCGGCACGTTGTCAGTCTCCTCTTTGATTTGCGTTGAATTATTTTTCACTACGTGAGAACATGTTGTGTGGCATGAGAGCGCCATGGCTGGTTGGATATAGCAACAGTAACTAAGGGGGGTGGGTCTTTGTGAAGGGTCAATTGATAATTTTTTTTAAGTAAATTTTTTTTTGTATAATGTATATTTTTAAGTAAACTTGCTCTAGATGGACTTTTGACCGTTGTGCGTCTGTTCTCAGCGTTTCGTGACTGATAACCGTTTTTCAGAAACTCCGCACTACAGTTAAAATAAGTTCAATGTCAAAACAAAAACCAAAAAGTGTCTTTACACCTTGTGTTCCCCCACCAATCCACCAATCCACTACCCTTCATCTCATGTTTCGTGTGAATTGCTGAAACTTTCAGGACTCAATTTGAGTCCACTATTTTATGAGACGCTGTGTTGGGCTTCCAGGAGACTTGTTCTTTGTTTGAACAGTAGTTACTCGAAATGAACAATTATTGTAAAATTAGAAAAGGAGATATTCTTTGTTTATACAGAAGGCTTGAATACTTCAATATAAGCACATATTTTAGTCTAGTTGTATATTGCAGATCTCAACAATAAGGGTTCAAATGTATACTTGCCCTGCCAATATTTCACTGGCACAGAATGATCCATAGGCATTTACACTGATTAGCTTGTAGACTTACTTACTGATGCTTTCAAGACGAGTACAAGTTATTTAGCATTTTCAACAGAAAACTCTGAGTCAGCTAGAAACAATATTATATAATATGACTAGGTAAGAATTGTATTGTCAACACAATGCTGGCACAACATGGCAAATGGCTGTAGATCGCCTGACGTGGAGACTTAAAGTTAGGCTATTATTACTTGGGCTATTAGTACGAAACCAAAATACCGTAGAAACAACGTGTGAACTTTCTAAAACACTGTACTAGGAGGGTTTTACAGGAAAGCAACCGTGTATGGTTATAGTTCAAACCAAATAAAGAGTTAAAGGCAACACACAGGCTAGAAACATGCACTGTCAGTTCGGGTATTTCGGGCTACTTTGCTTCCAAAACATGTCTTTGTTTAGACTAGTGGAAAGTGTTACATGTTTATTTTACAACACCTTTTCTATTCGCGTATGTAGATTTAAATTTCATACATTTAAAGGTCATTTTCTCAAAATGATTTTTTTTCATACACTGAGCCAGAAATCTCCACTTAAGAAGAATTTACATACAATAAACTTTCCAGTTGTATTCCTTTTATCCATAGCCACCTCACTTGTAACTCATTTTATTCCTAAATCCCAGTAATTTGACGGTAATTGCTTATTTACTGTATACAGAGATACCCAAAATTCCTTCTGTACAAACTTTTAATGTGTCAAGAATTTTGAACCTGGCTTTATCCAGTGTTCATATTTTTGTTTTGGAAATGCATGCAAATCAGTGCATATTTAATTAGACGATGACTGATTTGCATATTTAAACAACATTTAAGAAAACTTGTAATACAAAACAACTGTCCTAATGCACTGTGATTAGTCAGCCGGAAAAGTACAGCGATATCTATTTGTCTTATTCTGTGATTCTTTCCTTATAAGAGGAGCTGATGCTGTCCAGGGTTATTGTCATGTGAACCTTGCTTCATTATTTATGCATTTTAATGGCCTCTTAGGGCTTTGCAAACAAACTTATAGGCGAATGGAAGCAAGGGCATATGATTTTACATGCATAAAAAAACAATCGCATTTGCACATGAGAGTGCCCCTCCACACTCGCACCCTCCAATGTTAATGTATAGGTAGTGTGATGATCGCAATGGCGGCGGTCTATCCACTCACGGCTCAGAGAGCTCCGATATCCTCGGGCACCGCTGCCAAGCTGCCAGTCGGTATCGTCACACCTTACTGCCTTTAAAGATTGCCCTGCAGAGACAGCAGGGAAAGCTGAACAGCCGGGCAGCCCTGGAGAGTTACGAGGTGGGAGCCATGCCAAGACGTGCCCACCAGAGAGAGAGAGAGAAAGAGGGGGTGAGGGAGGTACCCATCCACAGCTATCATGAAGGACAGAGAGGGGGATTTGAACAGAACCGAAACGGATCCTACATGTACCTGCACAGCCAATCAATTCTCGAGTCTTTGCGACGATGCTGCGTGAGATATGCGCAAACATGCAGGCCCACGCCGCTGTAATCCACAGAAATGGCAATGGAAGACAGAATGTAAATGAGGCTGTTATTGCACAGCCGCGTTCATCAAACTGAGCTGGAGAGACTTCAATGGCCCTGATGAATATGCATGCAAATTTGTTAATTAAGTTAATTATTCTGCTGAAAATTCATTTGTCTTCCCAAGGACATTTCTGCAATGATTTTAACATGTTTCTACCATTAGTCATGCACAGTGCAGTTTAAAATCACTTTGTCCACTCTTTATTTATTTATTTATTTATTTCTCCAAAAGTTTTGCACCCAGTGGGGAAATGGTGTGCAAAACCGCCGGGGTCGCCAGAGGTTACGCATATGTTTGTGCATGTGTTTAAGCAAAGCGAGTCGGTGGTAGCTTATGTCTACGAGGTCACTGGATGGCTAGTGTTATTTGAAAACATGTGCCAGAACAGAAAGCTTAGGTTTTGTAACAAGTAGACAAGAGCATGAAGAACTTGCTTTATCTTAAAGGAATAGTTCACTCAAAAATGAAAATTTGCTGAAAACTTACTAACCTCAGGCCATTCCAGATGTAGATGAGTTTGTTTCTTTATCTGAATAGATTTGGAGTAATTTAGCATTACATCACTTGCTCACCAATGGATCCTCTGCAGTGAATGGGTGCCGTCAGAATGAGAGCCCCCCAAAAATAATCCACAAGTAATACACAAAACCCCAGTCCATCAATGAATGTCTTGTGAAGTTAAAAGCTACACATTTGTAAGAAATAAATCCACAATTACGTAATTTTTAACTTCAAATCTATTGCTTCTGGCTAAAATCCTCATCCGTGATATTGCTTCCTCCAGTGAAAATGCCATCTGATCTGAATCAGGAGAGAAATATGCACAGATCAAGCACTGTTTACAAGTAAAAACAGTCCAAAATGTTTCTAAGCAAATATATGGGTGTATTTTTATATCAGAGGACAAACAGGGGATTGAGGGATTTTTCACTGGAGGAAGCGTTATTATGGATTATAGACTCCTTAATATTTGTTTCTCATTCACTTCACAGGTTGTCAACTGATGGACTGGAGTGGTGTGGATTATTGTGATGTTTTTATCAGCTGTTTGGACTCTCATTCTGACGGCACCCATTCACTGCAGAGGATCCATTGGTGAGCAAGTGATCTTATACGTCCGCTACTCAAAAATTGCAAGTCCAAACATTTAGAAAAGTAAAAGCATTTGACATATGGTAATTTTTTTGTCGGTTACACAAATGATGCGGGACGAGTTGTGCGGCAAAGGGGTTTGTTCAAATCCCTAACTCTAAGTATGCCTTAGCAAGCACTAATAAATTAGACGGTTCTGGTTATAATGAGGAAGAGATTGGTATAAAAATCCTTCAGAGAACAGATGTCTATCAGCTCCAATCGTTGCCACACCTGGTTATTAAAATGCATCGTTTCATAAGCAAGACCTTTGAGTGAGCAGAGAATAATTCCTTTGATATTTAGAAGAGAAGAGTTTTGTTTTAGTAAGATGAGACTCTAATTCTCTGTTCCAGGAGTTAAATTAATATCATGTAAATAAAGAGATGCTGTTGTTGTGCAGAGCATCACAGGTGTAAAATAACTCTGGGACGGGCGGCTGAGAACGAACGGGCTGCTTTATGAACACATGAATGTAGTTTGAGATTGTATATCATAATTCTCTTCTCTGACCCTGTAGAAGAGCTGTGCAGTGTGACTCGTGTTTTTGGTTTGATCAAGGATGATTTGAACACCGTGTTTCACTCCAATCTGCTCTCAATTAACCCAGACGTCCTCCGAGGCTTGCCTGCGGCATCTGCACCTCTTCCCCTCTCATATACAATAAGCACTCTGTATCTGCAAATACATTTTCAAATGTATTAACATGTAGTTTTATTTACATTAAAATAAAAAATATATTTTTAGAGATATTTACTACATTTAGTAAATATAAATACTAGATAGATAGATAGATAGATAGATAGATAGATAGATAGATAGATAGATAGATAGACTGTAAAAAACATTCTGTAAAATTTACTGTAAAAAAACGACAGCTGTGGTTGTCGGAATTCTACCGTAAAAATTACGGTAGCAACATTTTAGGTTTTATGGGCTTAACTTAAATTTACAGTTAAGTACCGTAATTTCTTTAACTGATATAATGTTAATATACCAACCTATTGAAGTACTGAAATCTGTTTTGTACCTTTGTAACGTACTGATAACAGCCAAATGCAGGTGGTGGTGAGAAAGTCACATCATGAAGCAAAGCCCATCACAAGCAGCTTTTAATAATAACATATATAGAAGGTGCACAGTATCATTCACACAAGCACTAAACACCATTAAACTGAAATATGCAATAAACATTAATTTAACAACATTAGATGTAACATACAACCCTAATAAACATAACAGATAAGAAAAAACTAAGAAGAAAAATAGTTATTTCAAAGAAAAAACTTTGCAATTTGAAATGCAACGCAGGGAATTCTGGGAACGCCAATTGACGTTTTTTTAGTTTACATTATTTTTCACTTCCAAAAATGTTATAAAACTGTCTGAAATGTATATTACAGTTTTTCATTGTATATATTAGGGGAACTTACCATTAACCATTTAACACGTTCATTGACCGTTAAAATCACAGACATTTCTTACAGTGATAGATAGAATAGTAAATATCTATCTATCTATCTATCTATCTATCTATCTATCTATCTATCTATCTATCTATCTATCTATCTATCTATCTATCTATCTATCTATCTATCTGTCTGTCTGTCTGTCTGTCTGTCTGTCTGTCTGTCTGTCTGTCTGTCTGTCTGTCTGTCTGTCTGTCTGTCTGTCTGTCTGTCTGTCTGTCTGTCTGTCTCTGTCTATCTGTCTCTCTGTCTGTCTGTCTGTCTGTCTGTCTGTCTCTGTCTGTCTGTCTGTCTGTCTATCTGTCTGTCTGTCTGTCTGTCTGTCTATCTAAATATTATTTGCATGATACAAATGTCAGAATAAGACTTTTTAAAATTGAAACAAGAAAGCTAATCACACTTTTTACTTCAGTGAACATCTCATCAAACCTAATATCGTAACATCTTGTCACACTATATGGGGTAAGTTGTCTCTCTGGGACTATGCCATTAAATTGCTTGCAGTGGTATTAGATCATAAAACAACAAAAATGGGAACAATAACAACACAACCAAACTTAGGCTGTCAAAACCTTAATATTACCAATTTAGTGTGACACATGTGACATTTTTCCAGACCTGGCATTTGTAAAAAATAATATCAAAGAAGGGAGGAATTTGCTTATCTATACTACATACTTTCAGAAAACAAGGACATTAAAAGGCAGCAAAATAAAATGAAAAAATCACAGTTCGTTAAATAAAGACAGGAGAAGAACAGGAAGGTCTAATGAGACTCTATTGAGCAGAAAACAACATCTGTTTGGCTCCTGGCTATAATCTGAGCACACGTTTGCCAGAGAGGTACAGTATGGTAAAAGACCACGTCTTTCAAGAAACTTGTAAACAGATGCAGTGAACAGGTTTGTCTGTGCTCAACTTTTCCAGCGATGAACTGTTTCTGGTCAAAGCTGAGCAGATTTCAAACGGTCTTCGAAGGAACTAACATTATTTAGCTATCTCTGTTTCTTGGCAGAGGAAGATAAATAAAACTCGTGCAGTAAGTTCTGTTATGAGCAAGACTTTAGTCACAATGTCTCTTCTGAAATGTTGTCCATGTTTATGTTTGATGTGGGTGAAACAGCACGATCGAGGACATTCAGCGAGGCATGTCAGTGCTATAAACAGACTGTCATCTTAACACTGCTGAAATGTCAAAGCAGACATGTCAGATTATGAAAACATCCACATTTCGTCTTATATCTTATGGAGGGATTTACAAAGAAATATTATACTCTACTGTCCAAAAGTTTGTGGTCGGTGAGATTTTAAAACACACCAAGGCTGCATTTATTTGATAAGAAATAAGTAAAAACATTAATAATGTAAAATAGTTTGATAATTTAAAACACCTGTTTCCTATGTGAATATACTGTAAAATGTAATTTATTCCTGTGATGCAAAGCTGAAATTACTTACATTTACATTTAGTTATTTAGCAGATGCTTGTATCCAAAGCGACTTACAAATGAGGACAATAGAAGCAATCAAAATCAACAAAAGACAATAATATGAAAGTGTTATGATTTGCTGCTCAAGAAATACTTCTTATTATCATCAGTGCTGAAAACTGCTGTGCTGCTTAATATTTTTGTGAAAGGCATGATTCTTTGATGAATAGAAAGTTAAACAGCATTTATTTGAAATAGAAATCTTTATAACATTATAAATGTCTTTAATACATCCCTCCTTAATAAAAGTATTAATTCCTTTAAAAAAACTAACAAACTGACCCCAAACTTTTGAACAGTGGTGTACATTATTGTTGATGTAATTTGAAACAACAATCATTATGCATAAAAGTGCAGAATTATGAATTATTTTTGGATACTTTAAAACATTTCCTCACGATTATAAATATGATGTTCTGATACAAAATCCTCAAAGACATATTTGTCTTGATATAAAGTTGTGGTGAATCACACCAGCACCGAGCTATAAGCAGAAGGGGGTAATTGAGTGCCGTCTGTCAGAGGTTTGTGGTTTGGGACGGCGTGGGACCCTGAATGACATAAATCAGCTTTTTAAGACAGATATCTCGCATAATCACATGTATTAAAGATACCTCAGAGTATATTTGTCAGAGGAGCATATTGTCTGACATCGATCAGTGATGATTCCATGAAGAACCTTTAACATCCACGGAATCTTTCCATTCCATTAAAGGTAGATGTTTTTCTCAATAAGATAAAAAAGCAGTTATTTTATGAATTGATCCCTCATTTGGATGCTTGATTTTTAAGAGTGTATCTGAATCAGAGCTGCCAATCATCTGGTCATCTGAGAAATGAAATGATTCCGGGGGTCTTCAGTACTGCAGGGAGTCCACCAATTATTGTTTCATTTAAACACATGCAAATATCTGTTAACTTCAAACAACTTTAACCAAGCGTGAGAAGCTAAAGTTCTGCTAAATGTTTCATTGTTTCTTGCACATTAACATGTAAAACTCTGCTCATGTTCATGTTTTTTAGAAGCACGTATATGCCTTCCTTTATTTTGTGGTAGGTTACACAATGTTCAAACTGCTCTAATTGTATAAAATTATAGCATATAGAATAACTTTGTATGAAAAACAGACCAGAATCTATCATTTGACTTAGTGCACAAGGAACATATTATTTGTATGGTGTTTTTATTTTGCGTTTTGTCCAGTTCTTCTAATATTTTTACTAAATTAAATATCAGAAAAAAAGGATTAATGTCTTGTGAGTCCAAATGGTCTTGGGCAAAACATCACTTTAATAAAAAGGACATTTGAAGAGTGTAATTCGAAGCGCTATAAAGCTTATAGATGTCTCACTTGCTGGCCTTTATTGCCACCTACTGGACACTGACGGAGATATCATCCTGAAGCTCATTTGCATCGAAGACTGGGGCTTACTGGCAACATTTCCTCATTTATTTCTGATTTATTTCACTGCGCAGTGGAAAATTCCTTCTCAGCATTCTGCTGCATGCTTGGTTTTTCATCTGCTTTTTTGTCTCTGTTCCTCTTTCAGCAATTGTCATAACACATTACATTACACTCGTGTAACTTCTCTACACTTCTCCAAAGACAACAACCTCAAGCACACGAATAATGCATTACAAAACTGTAGTACATACAGTTAACCTAACCTACATGTAATTCAATGATGGGACACTTTTTATAAAATACTTTCAATATCATACAGACAATTTAGGCTGCTTCAGTACACATTCCCTGTTAAATCTAAGTGATCTGATTGTTTGATGGCTTAATATGTTTAAAGGCAAAATATGTAGGTGTTGTAACTATCCAGTAAATTAACAAAGACACTTCTTAAACTCAAAAAATAGACTTTTGGTATAAAATAATGCTAAAATAATAATTATAATAAAAATGCTGTGTCTCGTGTTTTTTAAATCAATATATTTATGTACATATTTTGACTTTTAAAGATAATTCAGACTGTCAAACACAATAAGCCCAAAAACTTTGATATTACTAATGATGATATTTGTACATGTTTCAGGACAATATTCAGTTACTTTTAACAACCCTTCATTTTTTTTGTCTTTCAGAAAACATTCAGAAAATATTCAAAAAACATTGTTTTGTTTTTTAGAACTAAACATTCACAAAACCGTTATCATGTGACAGGAAAAACACTGTAGAGCAGGGGTCACCAAGTTCGGTCCTGGAGGGCCGGTGTCCTGCAGAGTTTAGCTTCATCCCTAATCAAACACACCTGACGCAGCTGATCAAGGTCTTTCTAGGTATACTAGACACCTCCAGGCAGGTGTGTCGAGGCAAGTTAGAGCTAAACTCTGCAGGACACCGGCCCTCCAGGGTCACGTTTGATGACCCCTGCTGCAGAGCCTCATGGCTGCTTTTTGAATAAATATATTTATATATACGTTGAACTTTTTATGACATTTAAGGTTAATTCCAACTCTTTAATATCAAATGGAATAACCATAAAAACTTTTTTAAATACATTTTTGCTAATAATATTTAAAGTGTGTGAGTAAATTTTTTTTTTTTTACTTGATAGTTACAACAAGTAAATTTTTTAATAAGTGAAACAAAAATGAATGTAATTTACTTCGCATTTCTAATAATTTGACGCTTGTTTTGTGGCTTGAACCTCTGCTATCAATCTGTTATTAATCTCAATAACTTGGGACATTTTTGAGCCAATCATCTGCACTGTAAACGTCATGTGACTCGCTTTGGAGCCGCGATAAAATGATGTCATGACCTTTGACATGATCAGAGATGAAACTGGCCCGAGAGGCTGCTGGGGTTGCTGAACCTCTGCGAGAGCCGACGGAAACCTCTGCTCCATGGCAGGTAATTCCTGAACTTCTTCCCTCCGAAGATGTGGACGAGTGGATTCAGACAGCAGTGGGAATACGCTAGAACGTGAGTGAAGCAGTATATGATCTCCAAAACGCTTTCCCTCAACGCAAAAACACCAAGAGACCTCAAGGAGAGGAGGAAGAGGAAGATGTTATACGGCGCCCAGCAGATGAAGAATCCCACGGCGATGCTTAGGATGATGCATACAGTGTGATTTCTGCTTCGGATGCGACTCTGAAGGATGGAAAAACCCATCCGTGTGTGGCAGAACACAATAACCAGGAACGGCAGCAGGAAAAAGAGAATTATCTGAGTGAAATATCCAAACAACTCCACAAACATTGAGTTATAGTTGGGAACACAAAATACAGCATCAGGTCCATCCACAGTTCCAGAGAAGATCATTTCAGGCAGACTGAAGCCCACAGAGATCAACCACGCCACAGCAGATGAGATGTGCGTGTAAATTCTGCTACGATTCCCTACAGATGAAGCGAACACCGGATACACCACCGCCACGTATCGATGGACTGTCATGACTGTGAGGAACATCATGTAGCTGTACAGGCCCAAAAAGATGCACCAGGTGAACAGCTTGCAGGCCAGATTTCCAAAAATCCATCCCCAAATATGATTGACGGTCCAGGGAACCAACGTGAAGGTGAAGATGAGGTCGGACACTGTCAGATGGAGGAGTAAACAATCAGCAGAGCTGCTCAAACCCACTTTCTTCAAGACCACCCAAAGCAAAAAGCAGTTTCCGGGTAGACTGATGCAGACGATGAGCATGTAGAAAATGGCGTTGATTATCATAAATGAAGAATTCTCCTCCTCTAATGTCACCAAAGGATAATAATACTCATATGTGTCGTTGAAGTCAAGATCATAGCTGATATTTAAAACCTCGCGCAAAGTCTCTTCATGCATTATATCGTCTGTAGAAAGACAGATTTAATAATTTCAAAAATTATGCATAAAGATCATATTGGGAAAAAATCATATAAAAATGTTAGCAAGTAGTCAAGTCCGCTTCTAAAGGTCAAAATTAAAAAAATAAGTACATAAAGTAAAGTTTCTGAAAAGTAGGTTTTTGTAGCGATGCAAGAGAAGAACCATTTTTGGTTTCCCAAAAAACATTCAGTGAACAGTTCTTAAAAGCAAATTAATTTTTTGATTGTGAAGAACATTATAATAATCTAAATATATTTTTTTTCCACAATAAAGAACCTTTTGTGCCATGGAAAGTTTCTTGGTTCCGTCAATGACAATAAAGAATTTTATTTTTAAGAGTGTATTTATTCTTTCTTAACATTTACTGATTGTAATGTTTATGTAATACTAAATTATACATTTTAAATAATTTTTACACAATTCTTTTCCATGCAATGATTATTCATAAAGAACAAAAACACTTTAAACTGACCACTATGATGAAATTCCAAATCTTCTGAAGACATGCAACAGTTTTGTTTTAGGAACAGAAAGTAAACACAGATTTTAAGAAAAAATACAAACTTATTCCTTATATAAATGTTCTGTTTGAACATGATTCACATGGACAAATGCTACTGTGCTATTCAGAGACTACTGTAAATAATGACAGTTTTTTGTTGTTGTTGAGATGATCAAAAATCAGAAATGCAAGCATGCATACCACAAACAAAGAGAGAAATAAATAATTATGTAATACAAGAAATACCTTGGCTGCTGTGGTGGTTTGTTCCTTAAAATATCAGTGTTGTCTCTCATAGAGACACTGAAGAAATCATACATGTTTCTTCCTTCAGTCACATGAACGTCCAGCCCACTTATTTACATCAAACACATTAACACACATTTTCTTTAACAAATACATTCATCTTAAAGTAAATCGTTGAACAAAATAGAAATAACATTTTCCAATAGTCTATAAATTCTTAAACTTCCTATACAGTGATAGAGTACTGAAATAATCAGCAAAGCTGGAGTTTAGCAACAAATGTTAATATATATATATATATATATACATATATACACAAAGGCACACGCACACGCACACACACACACACACACACACACACACACACACACACACACACACACACACACACACACACACACACACACACACACACACACACGCACACACGCACACGCATTCACAGCACGCACACACGCACACACATGCACAGCACGCACGCACGCACACACACACACACACACACACGCACACACAGACATATGTATTACAGTTCAAAATATTTGTAATATAAAACATCCTCGATGTCATTTGAAGAGGGGAAACTATATTTTTTTCAAATAAAATCGAACTGACCGTTCCATTACTAAAATGGTGGAATAAATAAAATCTTCATGTTTTCGGTCTCCATTTTTACTGTGTTTTCAGTGTGTTCAGCTCTGTGACGTTTGTTTGTTGCACTTCAGAAGTTTCTCGAGCTCCTTCATTGGTGTACGGATGAATCCTGGAGTCGCTGGGATCCGTTGCTCCTCTGTAGAGCCCCGGCTGCCTGAGTTCAGGCGAGCAGAACAATAAGCTTGACAAGAGATTTCTGTACTTCCCTCTGACAATATACAATGCTGGGTTTATGCAGCAGTGAGAAAACGCCAGAATCCTGCAGACGATAAACGCCACATGCAGCTGATAATGTTCACAGGCATCAAAGTCATAGATGGACATCAACACGATGATGATATGATACGGCCCCCAGCATATGAAGAAAGCGATAACAATGCACAGCACCAGAATCACAGTCTTGTATTTCTGCCTGGTCGATGTTGACATGAGGGTCAAAATGATTTTGGTGTAACAGAAAACAATGATGGCAAACGGTACAAGGAACAGCAGAATGAGCTGAGCGTAATATCCAAAGTTGTCATCAGCTGTATTGGCGCTTTGACATGAGTATGTGTTGATATGCATGTTTTGTGACTTTGCAGCTATCGAATCTCTCAGACAAGCAATCAAACTTATGATCCAGGCACCAATGCAGGCAGCTTTTGAACATTTGAACCTTCGACTCCGTGTTAGCCAGTAACTTCTGACCACAACCACAACAAAACGGTCGAGGGTCATGGCCGTGAGAAGGATGAGGCTTCCGTAGATGCCTACAAAATAGGCCCCGGTCATGATCTTGCAGGCAACGTCACCAAAAACCCAGTGATGAAGAAGCTCCACGCACCAGAAAGGCAACGTCAGTGTGAACAGAAGGTCGAAAAGAGCCAAACAGAACATGAAAAGGTTGGTGGCCCTTTTCAGGTCTTCGTAGCAGGTGAGTGCACACACAAGAAAGCCGTTTCCAAGGATGCTGAGGCAGAAGATCGTGGCGTAGCACACGCCGGTGGTCTTACTATAGTCATCAACCTCACACATTGAGATTAACTCATCCGTACACATATGTGTCATTCTCATAGCTGCTGGTTGAGTTTAAATCCATCTAGCATAAACACAAATGAGCATTTTACAGCACTTTCAAATGCAATTTCTGGTATTTGCATGATGTAGAAAATTTCAAAGCAAACTTCCACAGTAATAAAGCCATGCAACTGTTGCATCTTCAGCACAAGATATTGAGTATAGTATAGCAAGAATAAAAAGAACATGAAATGCTTACCTCAAGGTCTTGGTTGACCGTGTTGTATAACTGCTAAGGAAAATAGTCTAAGTGACAATAGAAATCACACTTCTGTTAGTGTTGTCATTTCCTTTTGCTAATGCATGCAGTTTCACAATGAATAAACATACTGTGGCTTGGCACTGCGGCATGTGTTTTCTGAGAAGTTTAAAAACCTTTTGGCCTGTTGCCTTTATGTTTATATTTATGTGTTTATTTGACTGATTTTTAGCGATTCCATTTCCTTAATGATTCTCAATCAATATTGAGAATGCAATTGCATTGCTTCTTTTTCCATTTCAATAAAATCTGAATTTGACAAATTCTTGCTTGAGGTATGAGTACAGACTTTTAATGATTTTCACAGTCTTTTTAAAGGCAGGATACAGTAAATGCAATCAAATAACATTCCTTTATATTGTTTTAAAACTATATATACACACAAATGTATTAAATTCATTCATGTTTACAAACTTGCTATTGATAAAATGCATATTTATCACATTGTCATGCGAAGAACTAAGCTGATCATCTACATTTGCCCAATATGAATTTGATTCATTACAAATAAGTGTCTCATAACAATAAGTACATTATCTTGCAGCATCATATCGGTCCTTATTTTGTGATTTTGTTTGCTGTTGCTAATGGCACAGATATACAAACTACACCTTTAAGACATTGGATTATTAGTCCGCATGTGGAAACACAGACAATTTAATAACAATGATGCACTATTTCCATATTAAAGCATACAAATGAAGGTAAAATAAGTCACCCGAGCAAACTTCACTGTCGTCTTTTGTTCTTTCCTGGACCGTCTGATGTGTGGAACTAATAAACTCGAAACCCTTACCAGAAGACCACCCTGAATCAGCCAACCACACATGACTACTAATGTGTCAAAGCTGCGGTGAAATGAACCATAGAACTGCTGCAAGAACAAGAAACTAACTGGGTAAAATGTATTTTATTTTTTGTGACTCATCAAAGTAATGACAAAGCAATTCTCAGAAACATTCTTCAGTGTAATGGTTTATGCACATGTTTTACAGTTTTGTAAAATTGTTGACACTATAAGTGATACTTGACACATGTTTTACAGTTTGAGATATTGTAAAACAAACTTTTTGCAAAACTTTGTCTAATGGCTCTTTTGTTTAATTTCGGAAACACTACAGTGTAATGCCACTCTCATTTACTGATGACCTATACACAGTGACCATGTGTGAAAAACATATCATTTGTTAACTTAGTAATCAAAACTATTTTTTTGTTTAGAAATAAAAATTTTTACCCCTTGCATTTCTGTATACATTGTCTCTATATTTACAAAGCGCTTTATAAATAAAGCTGACTTTCTGACTTGGCTTATATGCATAATATACTCTATAAGCTTTAAATAGGAAACATATCTAAACTCTTTGGTCATAATTTTGAGCGAGATGCAAACGGTCTAATCAGATTCAATGATCTATGCTAAGCTAAGCTAAAAGTGTTCCCGCCAGACCCGGAGATCGGCTGAATAGATTCAATAAAACTGTTTAACTCTAGGGGAGTTAAAATGAGCCTGTTGTTCCTTTAAAACTTTTCAAAGATGAAGATGTGTGACGTGTACATATGTGTTTATGTGCCATGTGTGTGAGTTTTCAAATGTGTATTTCAATTTTTGTACAGTCTGTAAATATTTTGTGTGTGTGTGTGTGTGTGTGTGTGTGTGTTGTGTGTGTGTGTGTGTGTGTGTGGTGTGTGTGTGTGTGTGTGTGTGTGTGTGTGTGTGTGTGTGTGTGTGTGTGTGTGTGTGTGTGTGTGTGTGTGTGTGTATTTTGTGGTTTTGTGTGTAGAGTTTGGAGAAATGGAGTCATAGTTTCAAAAACTGTGTGTAAGCATTTAAAAAAAACACGTAAAAGGATTCAGTTAGCCAAGTCTGTAAATAAATCAGTTTAACTTTGGGAAATGTGATTACTGATTATTTATATACAAACCAAAAACATTGTAATTATTATTATTGTTGTTGTTGTTGTTGTTTAAGAAAAAATCATTGGAAAAAATCTAGTAGCACATAATGTGAAATGCATGGATGCTAAGATGTTTTAATGTTGCTTACAGGAAATTCCCGAAGAAACCACAATGAGAGCATGAGGCCACAGCAAACGTGCAGGCTTTTTTCATTGGATTTATTTACTTGCAAAACAGAACATACACTACACGGGCATACTTTTAAGATCAGGGTAAAGTTATTAGGTTAGTCCTCACCAGTGACCACATCCAGACAGATGTTTCCTCCCTGATAGGTTTTTCACCATGTCGGTTGTACATACCATTTCAAAAGGTACTGATATGAACAATGTAGGTCATAATATGTACTTTAAAAGGTGACAGCGTTGTATCTTTTTTTTCAGAGAGTGAACAAATTTGGAGGAAAAGGCATAGATCACAGAGCCAACAGCAATGTGGTTGCATGCAATTTATTTGTATTGTTTATTATGACTCATAAATTACTATATTAATGACAGAAGTACGGCCTTGTTTTGCAGTGAAATAGCTAATGCATGTTTCCTAAAACATTACTATTGAAGGATATATGATAATGATTAATTCTGTTTAAGTTTCAGTTCTGTGTTCTCAGAAACACAGAAAAAAAATTGGTGTCTAAATATTTTTCAGCCATAAATTGCTAGTAAATTTCAAAATACATAAATGCATACATACAACACACACACATACATATCATTTAACATTCTCCAATAATATTTGTTTTTATTTACAAATGTATGAACTTAATCAGAAAAATTGCATATGCTATGTCTCTTTAACATTTTTTTTATTGAAGTTGTTATCTCCATCAATCCAACTCTAATCTATCTATCTATCTATCTATCTATCTATCTATCTATCTATCTATCGTCTATTGTCTCTATCTATCATCTATCTATCTTTCTTCTGTTGTTAATATCTAAAATCAATCATTATTATCCAATCTCTGACTAAAATGCATTTCATCAAAAAATGAGAAAAAGAACATCTGCATCAAAACAGAACTTATACTATACTGGCATAATTTTAAGATCAGGGTAGAGTTATTAGGTTAGTCCTCCTCATAACTGGTTAGTCCTGTCCCATGGTGACAGCACATTGTGACAGTTGTTTCCTGATGGTGTACGGTGGTTGTACATATTGACAGGTTTTCTCATGCAATGTACTACTTTTTCTCACGCAATATCTTTATTTATTTATTTATTGCCATATTTGACTCTGCACTCTCAGGTATAGGTACCAAACTGTCACTGGGTCAGTACCATTTCAAAAGGTACTAATATGAACAATTTAGGTAATAATATGTGAAGGTGACAGCGTCATATTTTTTTTTTTCTGAGAGTGAACAAAGTTGGAGTAAAAGGTGGAGTGGTTGAGACGTCAGACGTAGATCACAGAACCACTGTATCAGGCAACTGACAGTAATGGGGTTGGATGCACACACTAGCATGTTTTTAAAAACATTAATAAATCTGAACTATATTAAAGGATAAATGATAATGATTCACTCACAGACACTGGACAAAAATCACACATGTCACACACACACACACACACACACACACACACACACACACACACACACACACACACAATTTGTTTTATTTACAAATGTTTTAGTTGAATGTAATCAGAGCAGAAATTTGATACGTTACGTGATTCCTTTAACTATGAAAAATACAGATAATGTGAAAAACATGCATAAAAGTCATTATGTTGTTTAAAGTTAACAAATGCAGTAAATAGCAAACACGTTCACTTCTGTATATACACACCAATTTATATGTTCACCATTTGTAGCATCAATTATATATGTGTAAAAGAAAGCAAATATACAATGCAAATCAATTTAACACAGACAATGTATATAACAACTTATTGTAAGGTTGCATTACATATTTTTAGAGCTTTGCAATTTCAGTAATCAATTTATTATACAGACAATTTACATTGCATTCATTTTGTTGATTATAATCAGTACACGCAATGTTCAAACCCAGGTTTTTTTTTTTGTTGTTGAGAAAGTTTTTAAGCGTAGAGAGCTAATACATAGATATTTCTTCACCATTGGAGTAAATAAGCCTGCTATGTCGATTCTGAGGCTCTGTGTTGTTCCTACAGAAAGTCTGTAACATTTTCTTCAAGTGGTTTCTGAATTTTATCCCCATAAAAACATAAAACACAGGATTCAGGCAGCAGTGAGAGAAAGCCACCATCCGAGAGACATAAATCAAATAATCTATAGATTCACTCAGCTTACAATCACTAAAAGGAGAGATGTTCCATGAAATCAGAGAGTCCAGAAATATGGCCACATTGTACGGCCCCCATCCCAAGAAAAAAAACACCACTATGAAGAGGATGAGCTGCACCGTCTTTCTACGAGTGTGAGATGTTGGTCGAAGCAGCCGTCCCAAGATCATAGAGTAGCAAAAAGCAATGATCACAAAAGCGATAATGAAAAAGGAATTTTGCAAGTATGTACTCATGAGTTTCCAATTAATTTCACCATCAAAATCACAGATCAGAACTACATTGTTGCCGTTGTTTTGAGTATCCAGGAATTCATCAACGGAGTTGGATACAACCGAGTTGAACCTGGCCTGAGGGATAGCAGCACAAAGACTGATGATCCAGATGACTATTGATGTCACATAGCAGTGCACGCTCTTCCTCAACATGACCACCGACATGGGATGAACCACGGCCATGTAGCGGTGGATGGTCAAAACCGTCAGGAAGATGATGCTGCTGTAATATCCCGTGTAGAACACAAAGCTAACTGCTTTGCAAGCAGGATCTCCAAGAGTCCAGCCATACATGTAGTAGTAGGCCCAGAAGGGCAGGCCAAAGGTGAAAATCAGATCAGAGAGAGCCAGATTTAACAGAAATGTGTTGGTGAGGGATTTCAGATTTTCATACTTCACAAGGACCCACACGACCAGAGTGTTTCCCACACAGCTGAACAGAACGATGATGATGAAAATGACTGGAGTGATGGAAGTCGCAAACTGGACAGCATTTTTCTTGATACAGATGTCAAATCCAAAGCTCCAGGGTTATCACTTATATTGTAATCATAATAGTCTAAAGTGGTAGATATTTCATACTGATATTCAGTGATTGGTTGGACTTTCATCTTGATGCATAAATGTACACTGAAAACAAATTGGAGCAAATTTTTACTCAGAAATTCCTAATAAATTTCACATATGATTACAAAAACAACAACAATAAAACAAAGAAAAACAGCAAATAACACGCTGTATTAAATATATAATCTATCTATCTATCTATCTATCTATCTATCTATCTATCTATCTATCTATCTATCTATCTATCTATCTATCTATCTATCTATCTATCTATCTATCTATCTATCTATCTATCTATCTATCTATCTATCTATCTATCTATCTATCTATCTATCTATCTATCTGATCTTAATAACTTAAATATTAAACCTTAACCAACCGAAGAAATAATCAATGATTGCATTGATAATTATTACACACATTTTTCATGTGCACTTCAAAAATATTGAGAGCATAACATTTATGCAAATATAACATTTCTTATACTATATTATACAAAAATATTTATCTCAGTTATCACTTACCTTTATGCAATTCTCCAGAGAAAATGTTACTTTAATGGTTGATCACAAACTGAGTGAGTGTTAAATAAAAAACTATGAAACTTTCTAGGTGGGTTAGATGTACCTATTGGAGTATCAGTAGAGTACAACCCACAAACAAAATATTTTCAGATCCCCCATCCTCAAAAACAAAACCAATAGGTCCATGTCCTTTTTTCTGTTCCTTTATGACCTACCATAAATTAATTGACAAGATCCTGAGGACTTGCCCTTAGTCAGAAAAGGACTTGGCAGGATCGAAAGATGAATAAAAATCACACTGTGTTGGCTTATTATATTATTATTATAATATATTATATTTAATATGGATTAGGTTAAATGTATGATTAAAATAAAAAGTAAGAATTTATTCATCAGCCCTGTTACTATAACCTCTTTTTGAAAGCACCTGCTTCAAAAAAATAAAATAAAGGCTCTTCAGAAGCAATTGCTAAAACTAATTGTTGATGGTTATTGGTTTTGGTCGCTTTCTAGTTATACAGTAGCACTAAGCACATGTTGAATCATAACATACATATGTTAACACTTGAAATGTGTTTATGCAAGTGGTGATGCACTCATCACTGATCATCACATGACACTACTTGTTTATTTACTGCGTTTCTTTTTTTTGTCTTGCAACCAAACTTGATGAGCTCCGAAGAAGCTGCTATTTCGTTTTCGCCTCTGATTGGATTAGCTTGCTGTCAGTCAATCTTAGTACCGCCCCTGTTATGGCAGCATGGAGGGTTGGATCTACTGTAAATAATCGATGAGGAAGATCATCTTTATGTATTAAGTATGTCTTTATTTACACCTATTCGTCATTATTTACATATGTTCATCAAATATACAATTTGTTTATACTGACGATAGGTTGACGGTTCTGGCAGAAATGTGATAAAACGCTAAACGCTAAAGTTGTAACGTTAAAGTTCAGCAGGTTCGTCTGTCTACCTAGTCTCATTAATATTTAAATATTACAAATGTGATTTATAATTTAGTCTGTAATCATGGTGATCATAATATTTTTGTAAGGAATTGTGATTTTGGGCTGTGAATTTCCCTAAGTTTAAAAACAATGTAAAACTCTCTAGTGCACATGCTCACATCAAACTGATCACAACACAAGATTACTCCAGTATATTATTAGTTTTATTTTATGAATACGTTTAGAATTAAATAGGTTAAAAAAGAAAATATCACGTTGGTATGCCATCATAAACTGTTTAATATTTTACGGTTTACTGTTTTATTGTTGTCTTTATTCTTGTAGTACAACCATGTTTTACTTTCCTTTGCTTTTACAGGCATAATGTTGACTTTATGAATCATCCACACTAACATATTCAGCCTACCATGAGTACAGTGGGAGAAAATCAGCTGCAGAGAATAATCCGAGATCTGCATGGTAAAATCATTCACTCGGTGTGATGTATGGCATGTGTGAACAGTCATGTGCACTGAGTCTCGTGACACTGTGATTGGCCAATAACTTTTTTTAGCTTATACTAGAGACACTGCAAAATCTCCCCACATATTCTGAATTCTCAGTTATCACAGCACATGAAATATAGTCATATCTAGGTATTCTGTAAGCATGTATCTCCATGTATTGTTTTAGTTGTGATTGTGATCTTTGAAAATGAATCCACTGGTGTTGACTATTCAGTTTTAATGTTTCTTATAATTGTGACATGCAGTTAATTACTCAAGATCTCACTGTCATAGTAAACCTAGAAATATCTAGAATAAACCATAAACTTGTGATTTCCAGACCTTCATAAGTCATGGAGATCCTAAAGTGTTTTTGAAATTTGGAAACTGGTTGCACCCAACTCTAAAATGTTAATGCAGCTTCCTATAAAATAAAACCATCAAGTCCTTATTTAGGAGATGTTTGTGTCTCAAGTCAAGTCAAGTTGAGCTTTATTGTCATTCCGCTACATGTGTGGGCATACAGTGGAACGAAATGTCGTGTCTCGCAGGACCACGGTGATACATAAATAAGCATAAACATAAACATACAACACTAGACGTAAGAACAATTTTTTGACCTACATAGCTACCTTACTGAATCGGTGATCTAACTATACATATACTATAAACAGTTGACTATATACATACACATAACCTAAGACAGACTATACAAGTACTTTACATAACTGTACATGATATTGTGCAATAGAGGTATTTAAGGTTAAGGAGGAAGTAGTGCAATATGATTTGTGATGCATTCACAAGTAAACATTTGTGCTATCTTATTGAGTCCTTGTAACATGGAGTGTTTATAAGAAAGTGTCTGGTGCATACACCATTTAAACACCCTGCTGAAACTCAGATTCAAATATATTTGTGCAGATGCAGTTTCTGAGTTGAGCAAAGAACATTGTGAGACTGGAGAGCCCATCACCGATGACAGCTCCAGCCTTCACAAGTTCTGCTATAAACTGGAGTACCTACTGCAGGTACGGCACAGTCTTTAGGGTCATTTTAACTCTTTCTTGAAGTTACTTTATATCTAGGTCAGAGTTGGGACATGATTTTTTTTATATATATAATTGGTTAAATACGTATTAATTTCATCTTAATTTGACTTAAAATTTATTTTAGTATTATTTATATACTCTTATAGTATTTATTAATATTTTGAATGAACCTTTTTATATTTTCAGTTTTCATTTTAATTTTAGTTTAAGTTTTAGCAATTTTGATGTGCTTTTGTCATTTTTATTACATAGCTTTGATTCATTTTTATTTCAGTTTTAGTTTTAGTAATTCTACTACTTCAAATTGATTTAGTTTAGTTGGTTGCCAAGGCAACATTTCTAGTTTTTTGTTTCTAGTTTTTACGTTTTTCATGTAATATTTAAATTATTTTTTATAGAATATCCTGTGAAATTCAGTTGTTACCACTTAACTAGTTTCTCATTATTTAAGATAAAAATGATGGTGACCTGGATGACTGGGGATCTCTGCATTCATATTTAACAAGACATCATGTTTAGAGTGACTGCTTTGAGATGAACCTGTTGACCCTTGTGTCCAGTTTGACCAGAAAGAGAGGACCACATTTCTGGGCAGCAGGAAAGACTACTGGGACTATTTCTGTGACTGCTTGGCCAAGATTAAAGGAGCTAATGACGGCATTCGCTTTGTCAAATCAATCCCTGAGGTAATCTACTGCACGAGCCCAAAACTCTGCTACAAAACTCATCTCTTCAGCAAGTGCGTGTTTGGCTCCAGCCTACCTTCTCATTTCTCTTTTGCACTTTCATGTTGCTGGTGTTCTGATGGTTTTTTACATCCGTTTTTTATCTGCGCCTCTCTGGAGGGTTTGAAGCAGGAAGCAGTGACACTTAGCCTCAGGTTGGTCATGTGTTATAGGCATTCGACTAGCTGTAGAGACTCTGACGAAGATAATTGTACATTATACAGACAGGCATGTTATTCCTTTAACAAGGCAGGTGATGTTTAGTGCTGTGCGCTAAGATTTTAATAACTACCATTTCTCATACTGTGGGAGACGAACCGCTAAGCTAAAATATGAAACTTTTTTTAGCTTAAGTATTAAATAAATTATTAAGCTTTAGTATTAAACTTTAAGTATCAAATTTTGCCGTGCATCTTATCCTGCATCGTTTGCGCTACTGACATAGTACTTTAAATTCTGTAGCTTGTTGAAGATAGATGTGTGCTATTACTTTTCAAACTGACCATACTTGACTTTTCACATAGATTTACATTGAAGGAAGGACCTGAGAGAATATTATAGAGTAAGACACCACCCGGAACACCCTAAAAACCACCTAGCAATCACCCACAAACGATTTTTTGCAACCTCACCTATAGAGATGAAAGGTTATCATTCTCTTTGTGTACTGTTCCCAAGCAGTTTAAGACACTAACTTGTATTACTCAGATTATAATTTCATTATTACTAGGGCAACCTTTTTTTCTCATTTCAAGAGCAACTTTTACTAATGCATACAAAAAGTCTTCAGACTTCGTACAGTTTTTTGTGAGTCTCGTATCCAGAACAAATCCAGAAATCCAGCGTCAGCTGTAGTGTAACGTTTCCATCTGGTGTCCTTATGCTCTTTGGTCACCCACTGTAATCCTCCATCTGCTGTCCCACTGACAGACATTGTTTGGGTTTAGATTGGCATATTACCATCCCTTCTCATACAGTGTTTTTCAGCATGCACTGTGTACTACACTAGGTACAGTATTCAAATTTACATGGATTACAGAAATGGCATGTTATTGCATTAGCCAAAATGTGCAGCATAAAACCAGATCACACTGCACTGAATACTGTATCCCATGATGCAGTGCACTCAGCTTCACCTTCATAATCAGTGTGCCGAATCAACAGAACCGAATCAGAATCTTATAACGAATTTAAACATGAACATGAATGTAGTGATGACCTTTGAACTCTGACCTTTGAACTAAGTTATACTGTTTCCTTTGACAGCTCAAAAATGATTGTCAGTCATTTCTAACTCTTGTGTGATGTTCATGTTGTTATCGTTATGCAACATGTCATCTCATTCCAATATCATAAGGAACTTACATGTTTTTCAGATATGATCAACAAAATGAGAAGCTGTGGTGTTGTGGTCAAACAAAATTTGTGTAATTTATACAAAGTTAACCAGAACATATTTCATGCTCGGGTCTCATTTCAAAACATGCATATAATCCTTATTAAATGCAAGGCCTTTTGTTTACTTTGTGTGATTTAGCTGAAGACGTCATTAGGGAAAGGACGGGCTTTCATTCGCTACTGTCTGGTGCACCAAAGGCTGGCAGACACTCTTCAGCAATGTCTTATGAACTACAAAACCTCATGGTAATATATTCAACAAAAACATCTTAGTGCAAACTTGTACAGGATCATTGATGCATTGCTCCAAATGCGTGTCTTTTTTAAAACACAAAAAATTATTTGTATTTTCAGTAATGTGTATGATTTGACATTAACTTAAATACTAAAAACTTATACTAGCAGTAGTTGCCAAGGCACTATTTCTCATTTTAATTTAGTTGAACTTGATGTTCCACAATAACTAAAACTAAAACTGAAAAAAACAAAGTAATAAAGAATAAATATTTAAAAAACAAAAAAAATGTAATAATAAAAATGACTAAAACAAAGTTACTAAACCGTTACCGAAAATGAAAACAAAATTAAAAGCTAATTCAAAATAGGATTAAAAGCTATCTCCATTAAACTAAAATAGCACTTATGTGATGCACATATGCCTCAGACTTACAATCAGACATGTAAACAACCATTTCGGTGGAAAGTGCAACCACCTTTGGGTTTAAAGTGTGGTCAAAATGTCACACGAAAGCAAAGTGTTTGCATGAAAAGAGTTGCATGCTCTGCTGGCCAACTTTAGAAGGTTTAGATTTCAGCAAATTAGTCTACAATTAATTGCAAATAATTCATTTGAACAGTAATTCGTATCTATTTTGTTTTTGCACATGACACAACATAGTCATTTGAATAGAGAATGTTAATGCATTAATGCAAAGCTACTCTTTTTTTAACAGACATGAAAGTGTTGATTCAGTGCGAACTCATCCACACATTAATTTCTCTTCCTCCCTCCGCTTTCACTTCTCTGCAACAAGGAACCGCTTGTCTCAAAGTAGCATGCATACATGCAATGTCAGAGATTTGTATTACAGTACTAACTCAGTTATCCAAATTCCAGTGTTTTTTGTTATATTACAAAAGCAAAGCTAAATTTAAGTTTAGAAATGCACAGGGTATAACATCTCTCAGAAACAAGCATTCTGTGAACTCCAGTCTTGTTTACAAATGATCAATATTTTTTTTTTTGTTATTCAGTGAGTGGTATTATGAACGCAGTCCCTTCCTGAAGTCCCATCTGAACATTGATATCATCAACCACCTGTATGAACTCAATGAGGTCCAGTTTGATGTAGCATCCCGAGGTCATGACCTTGACTCTGACTGGCCCACTTTTGTAAGGTAATTCATGAGAATTCAACCCATGCATGTTACAATAGCATATATATCAGGGATGTGATTCTTCCGTACGGATTTCCGTATTTTCCGGCCTCTGAAGGACGACCCACGTGATTCGCGTAGATCCGAGTTGTTTTTTTTGGGGGGGTGGGGGGTTTACTGCATGATGATTGAAATTGCGCAAATGGCCTTGAGCTATTACCTAAATAAACTGCGATAAGCTTGTTTTCTAATACATAATGGACGGAATGATCCTGAGAGCGCTGTATGAGCATTCAAATGATTCAAAGCACCAAACGTGAGCAGAATCAGCGCTGAAACGTGTTACTAGACCGGTGACTTTTCATGAAAGAATTTGAGATTGCTAGTGCTGTCATAAAACTCCCGACGGTTGTGATGTAATTATATAACAGGCTGTAGTCTGATGCGCTACATGTCTGCTGTTTAACCGTGCGTTCACACCGCAGGCAGCGAGAGCGTCAAAGTTGCCAGAAGTACTGTTTACTTTCGATTCGCTTGGTTTGAGGTGCTTTAATTTGCATTTGGGAACGCAAAATTCATCATTAGAAACGTTTAGAAATCTATTGTTGTTTACAAAGAGAAGTTTCAGTGTCACATAATTCTTCATAAAGCATTCTAATATGCTGATTTGCTGCTCAAGAAATATTTCTCATTATTAGCAATGTTAAAAACAGTTTTGCTGCTTAATATTTTTGTGGAAACAATGATACGAATAAAACATTTGCATAAAAAAGAGAGAGAGAAATTAATAATTTTATTCATGCATGAAAGGGATAACCAATTTAATTAATATATTTGATAAATGCTGTTGATTAAACTTCATATTTATCAAAAAATTTGGAAAAATAATGTGTATCACCATTTCCACACAAAATATGAAGCAGCAAAATTTTTTTCAAAATTGATAATAATCAGAAATGTTTCTTGAGAGTAAAATAAATTGTAATGATTTCTATAACATCACATGACACTAAAAACTGGAGTAATGAAGAAAATTCTGCTTTGCATTACAGGAATAACGTTACATTTTATAATATATTAAAATGTAAAACTTTTTTTTTATTCGTAATTATATTTCACAATATTGATGTTTTTTATTGTGTTTTTTTTTACTTTAGTTTAATCAAATGAATTCAGCCTTGATGAGCAGAATATTTATTTCAGAATCATGAATTGTTATGTTTCCAAAATGTTGGCAGATACTTTAATAATAATAACAATTCTATGTACTTTACTATAATATACTATAGTACTTTATTATATTATATTGTTGTCATGATTATTAAGTGCTGATTTAAATTTTCACAGGACAGTAGTATGTATTCTTACAGTATAAGACATCTTTTAATGTGCTAATATATATATTTTTTTTAAGTGCTGGGGGCGTGGCTTGTGGGCGTGGTCAGATGTACCTCCTTTTTTGTCTCTAGCTGATCACATGCACGATATATGTTGTTGTTTTTTAATCTTAAACATTTTAAAACGTGTATATTACATTGTTTTTTATGTGCACTTCACACATACAGAAAGACTCTGGAATCAGCTATCTCACCCGCCCATGCGTGGAAACCACCCAGTCGCTGCTCTAGTGTCAACAGTCTGGTTAGCAGTTATTCACAGGTTTGGTAACACATTAGAAACACCTTAGACTTTAGAAACATCTTTAAAATGATCTCTTCTGTTTATATCCTTATTATCTCTGGTTCTGTGCCTAATATATAATATACATAAATACAGTTTGGCAGATGCATCAGTTAATTTGTTTGTTCCGTGTTTCTTTTTCTAGCTTTAAAAAGTAATATTTTCATTATTGCGTTACCCCAAAAAACTATAGAGTAGTGTTATTTCGTTATTATTTATATAATATGATAGCATCTATTGATATTTTGTATGGGTTTTATATATATATTACATTTTTTACGTTTTCATTTTTATATTGTTTTAATGATTATGTTATATGCTTTTGCCCATTTTCCTTTGTTTGTACCCCCAAACTAACTATTGTGGCAATTTAATACCACAATACCAGTATTTTGATAGGTCAGTATTGATAAATAAACCAATGTGAGTGAATGCATTTTGTTTTCTTTCTTTTCTTTTTTTTGGTTTAGATTTGTTTACCTAAAGCAATGCAATCACATAGTCGCTGTCAACTAATTTCAATCTCTTTTCCCTCATGCAGCAAGCTCAAGAGTTTCTTCCAGGCCAAGATTTTGGCTCTAGTCTTCTAGGTGATCTCGGGGAATTAGGTGAGTTGTCCTGTAGTGCTTCTGAGGACCTGCGTATTGAGCTCGACCAGTCAGAGTTGAGACAACAAGAGCTCCAAGAGAAGATCAGGCTGCTCACCAGTGAAGCAGCTGATCTGAAGGCTGTGGTCAAAGACCTACAGGGCCAACTCTTGGCTCAAGGTCCTAATCAAGAGAAAGAAGAAGATCAGGAGGTGGTGAAAGCTGTTAGAGAGTGCACAGATCGCCTCCATACCACCACAAAGGGACTGGAGGCTCCACGGACATCAGAACGCAAGCTAGAAGCCAAACTGAGCATTGTAGAGAACAGAAACATGGAATTGCTAGCAAAACTCGACGGAGCTCTGAGCGAAAAAGGACAGCAGGCCGCCAACTACTGCGACTCGGCCTGGAAGATCCAAGAGCTCCTGACCAAACTAAAGGAGGCTGAGGAAGAGAGGATTGAGTATAAAAGAGAAAGCGAAGATCAGGCGAGACTAGCTGAGCAACTTGCCCAGGAGCTGAAGCTTCAGGAAGAGAAACTAAAGGAGATTGAAAACAAACTGGACACGTGTAGAGTGTCTGCCGACAAAGAACGAACAATGCAGCAGCAGGCTGATGAGCTGCAGATGACAATCAACCGCCTTCAAGGAGCACTTTCTCTGAAGGAGCGGGAAACGGAGAACCTACGGACTCAGCTGCAGGACATGCAGAGAGCACTGGAGACCAAGGACGGTCAACTGGAGGAGCACAAGAAAAGGATAGAAGAGGAGCTACAACATAAAAGCGTGCTTGAAGAACAACTAAATGCAAAGGTGACTGAGTTGTCCTCCATTGCCCAAAAGATCCGGCAACTGGATAATCTCAACCAGCGGTTGACCTCGGAGAGTCAGAGCTTCCAAACACAAGCCAAGAAACTGGAAGAGTACAAGAACCAGTGCACAAGTTTAATGGAGATCAATGCCAAGCTTATCCAAATGGTGAAGAGAAATGAAGAGAGCAGCAAGGAGCTGGTGCAAGCCAAGAACGCTCTAGAGAGAGAACTGATTACCACACAGGCCCCTGAGAAGCAATTGAGAACCAGATTAGAGTCAGCTGGACTGACAATGGAGAACCAAAATCTTGAGGAGTGCATACAGAACGGCCAGGGGAACAGCGAGGAAACTGAAATCAAACAGCTTGGAGAGAATAGTATATTAAGCCTGGAAGAACTAAATGAGAGAGCTGCAGTCCCCCCGGAGAGCAGGAAGGCGACTTCTAGTCACCTTCAGGAGGCTAATGAATCCTCAAGAACTGATAATGGAGAATCCACTTCTAGGTTGGCTCTGGCTGAGGCCCAACTTGAACTCAACATGAAGGAGGTTTCTAGACTCCAGGAAGAGGTCATGGAGCTCCGGGCGCATCTATTGGTGAGCTCAGAGGAGAAAATAAAGATCCAGGCTCTGCAGGAAGTGACAGAAGCTTCCAGAGAAGATATCCGGGCTCAGGCAGAGCAACTGAAGTCCCAGGTGGAGGAGCTAAACCGTAGACATGTGGAGGAACTGCTGCATTGCCGAGAAAGAGAGGACGCTCTGGTAAAGGAGAGGGATATGGAGGCCCATGTGCGGGCAGAAATCCAAACGAACCTGACTGCTGTGAGGGAAGAGCTTCACATGTTGAAGACTCAGAACAGCACGCTTGCACTTGAGAACGGAGAGGCCCGTGAGTCCTTACACAGGACCAACACTGAGACAGCAGAGCTTGGGGTTCACATTTGCATGCTGACGGGACAGAACGAGGAGGCTCAGTTGCGATGGGAAGAGCTTTCTACCAAACTGCAGGAGCTACAGATGGAGGCGCAGAAAGAGGTGGAAACTCTAAGTGATTCGATGGAGGCCTTGAGAAAAGATAATGCAAGACTCCAAGAGCAGCTAAAGCAGACTGAAGGACTCCCAGAAGCCATGCAGAAGTTGCAGGAGAGACTTGAACAAGTGGAAGAAGAAGCCAAATGTGTCCAAGAGATCCGACAAAGGGAAGTGGACACACTAAGGTCCCAGTTGAGCGATGAAGCTGTGTACCATCAAAATCAAGTGCAGGTAATTGAATTAAAAATTCTCGTTGGTTGGTTTTGTTCTGTTTTGTTCAGGCTGTTTACGGATGTCTTTCTGAAGGGTCTGAATGAGGAACTGGATGCATTAAGGAAGAGGCTGGAGAATGAAGTAGAGAAAGCCTCAAGTCTTGAGTCCAAAGTTTTGGAGCTTGAGGTATCTTGATCTTATTACCATAGATGACTGTTGAGGCCAATTCACATTATTTGCTATTTCATTACATAAGATGAATGATAAACACAAACCTGTGAATGAATCAAATCCATCCTATATTGATGCACTGAATAGATTGCTATATTTCTGGCAACTCTTATACAACCTAGTTTTGGGGCTATTCATGTGGAACATGCTTTTTCGTTCCGCTTCACTGCTTTTTAATAGTTTTGGTATGCAAATATGGTCTAGACGGATGTCTTTGAGACACTCGCACATGTTGTTCTGCTTTTTTCGCATCTCAAATCATAATGATATTGACATTTTTGTATCAAGTATTAAGCATGTTAGACTCTAAAGTAAATGTTGAGGCGACTAAAGATCCCCAGCCCTAATTATTTAGATCAGTAGTCTTTTAAATGCATGACAATCAACACATTTTTGTATCCTTGTGTTTTTGTGTTTAAAAGTCTGCCAACAGTGATTACAGTCAGATGATCGAAACGAAAAATGCCCTCATTGATGATTCTGAAACTGTAATTAATCAGAAAGAGGAACAGATGAAAAGCCTTAGAGTGGACTTAACAAGGTAAGATATTTCTCTACAGCTTTTGAGCTGGTCCATACATAAAAAATGCAGTACTGACATGTAGGAGGGTTTTCACTTTCTACTAGTTGTTTTGAACATCTGCTGGCCTGATTCTTATTTTTTGTCAGAGCTGAGGAGGAACTGGCTCTTATTCAGCAGTCCTGTAATGAACTGGGTGTAAACTTAAGCAGAAGTGCGATGGAGAAACAAGACATTGAACTGAAGATGTCTGCTGAGATAGATGACCTTTATCGTACCAAAAAGAATCTGGAGGAGAGGCTCATTGAGCTCATAAGGTGACTTATATACAGTAGTTTTCCACTTTTCTAACACATCAGAATACAGTATATGTTCCCTACAACACAAAGAAATGCATTTGAAAATTCCTGTATCTGCTAAACTGTTGCAAGCAGTTCTTCATAGAACTCTGGCACCTCCTATAGGGACAAAGATGCTTTATGGCAGAAGTCTGATGCACTGGAGTTTGAACAGAAACGAAGGGCTGAGGAACAGATAGACAGAGACGTCACATACTGTCTGAGCTGCCGCAACAACTTTACCTGGATGGTGCGCAAACATAGCTGCAGGTCAGGAGTAAAACTTGGCATTTTTGACAAATGATGCTCTTCTTGCGTTCAGTTGCTAGAGGCAATGGAGTATTTAGACCTTTTTTACCCTTGAAATGGCCAGTGACATGTCATTTTGTCCAAGCTGTGTTTGACGAAGGTTGTCATGGTTTTTTTCTGTATATAATGTTAAATTTACAATTTAAGGTAAATGGCCAAGGCCTTCATTAGGGTTTCGTCTGGTTTTTGTGGTGACAGTTGTTAAAGTTACTATTGTAAACATTCAATATACTTGTCCCACCCCTAACTTGCTCTGATTGGTAAATCATCCGTCTGATTAGAGCAGCTTGTTTTTAACTACAAAACACATCATTGTAACAAAATATTGGCAAATAGTTGTAATATAATATTTTAAAAGTTATTACAAATTGTGTGGTCTATTTGTTTTTAATTGTTGTTGTATGTAGACATAAAAGCATAATATTATTAGCCTATATCATTAAAAAAAATATATAGCTACACAACACTACACTATAGATTTTTGTAATGATTTTGAAAGATTCTATTATGCTCACTAAGGCTGCATTTATTTGGTCAAAAATACAGATAATACTATAATATTACAATTTAACAACCATTTTCTTTTTTTATACATTTAGTGTAATGCACAAGCTGAATTTTCTGTCTTTAGTGTCACATGATCCTTCATCAATCTTTGTGATTTGGTGCTCAAGAAACTTTTCTTATTATTAACTTAATATTTTCGTGGAAACTGATACATTTTCTTTTTCAGGATTTTTATTTGAACTAGCAGTTTAAAAATAATAGCATTCATTTGAAATGTCAATCTTTTGTAAAATTCTAGATGCCTTTACTCCCACTAGACATTTAAACGGTCATGTATATGTGTATTTTCTATGTTTTGAACAGGTTCTGTGGTCGCCCATTCTGTTATTACTGCCTTGTTCATGATGCAAGTGTCCACCAGGGCGGCAGCAACATGCGCTGTTGTAAGGACTGCTTTAATCAGCGCAGTTCTGGACACGGGAACCTGGGCAGTCCTTTACGTTCTGCCCACAGCCCAATATCAAGCCCCACACGAACCAGTACACCTGGTGTCCCAGGTAAGATGTTACGGAAGGCATAAATAACAAACACACTTTGCAACCATTAAGGGTTTTTCGTGATTTAATATTGATTGTAAATGCCTTAAATGTAAAATGAGAATGCATACTGGTTGAATATGATCTGATCTTTCTTCATATAATGGGTTGTAATTCTTTGTTGTGAATGTGAATACTGTCCTCACAGGGGCACTGAAGTCCCCTCAGCCTGATGACACAGCATATCACATCATCACAGAAGAAGAAATGAACTGTGTCCATGACAGCGACTTATACTACACTGCTGTGCAGCCCTCAGAGACACAACAGCTGTGAGACACACACACACACACACACACACACACACACACACACACACACACACACACACACACTGTCATGTTAGCCCAGATTGTCTGCACTAAACACAACGTGCTGATTTTGTGCTGAAGTAAGAAGTAAAATTGAATTTGCTCCTGCTGAGCTGAACTCAGTTTCATTATTGGATTTATTTTCATTCATCAGAGCAAATCTGACATGAACACATGGTGCCTGCCAGTGTATCTTAATGTACTGCTAAGTAAACATAATATCAAAACTTGCTGGCTTTGTTTCAGTTTCATTTGTCACTTGCTATGATGTGCACTCGTCTTTAGTCTCGGGTTAGATAAGGTTACGACAGGAAATGACATGTAAGTGCATATATGTCTGCAGAAGCAGCAGTGACATCACCAGCACAGAAGATTCAGACGAGCTGATTGGCTCCGTTCAGGATACTGAGATCTGCCTGCTAAAATCTGGAGAGATGACGTGAGTCACACAACACTCATGATGGGTCCTGATTCCCTTATGATTCTTGCACTATTATTATTATTATTAGTGCAAAATAAATAAATAAATCTAGTGTTCATTCATTCCATGACAGTGAATGAGACCCATCACATTCTTGATTGATGCTGATGTTCTTATCATTTTTGCACAATTATTATTATTAAATAAAATCAAGTATTAAATCAAATCTATTATTATTAAATTAAATAAATCTGGTATTGCAATATTTTGTCATTACTATTAATGTAAGACACACAGTGATCAAGATGGATCCTGGTGCCCTTTATGATTTTTGCAAAACTATTGTCAATAATTATAATAATGATTATTATTATTATTACTATTAATATTGTTGTTGTGGCAAAAAAAATGGTATTGCAATATTTTATCATTCCCATGACCATGATTGAGTCCTCACTATTGTCCTCATTTGTAAGTCGCTTTGGATAAAAGCATCTGCTAAATGACTAAATGTAAATATTATTATTGTAAAAATCAAATAAATCCATAATGGCAATATTTATTTATTCACCATTGTGTTTTGTTTCACAGGCTGTCTGTGCCGTTCAGTGTGGAGGACGTGGTTCAGTTTGGCGATAAGTCCAGAGAGCTCTTCATCAGGTCCAGCTGTTACAGTGTCATTCTCATAACCGCTGCACATCCGGGTCTTACGATCAGCTGGGTCTTCTCCTCCGAACCCAAGAGCATCGCCTTCAGCGTGGTCTACAGAGAGAACCTAGATACGCCTCCAGAACAGGCCAAGGTAACATACGCATGACATACGGCACTGTCACGCTTACAGCCTTTGCCATGAATTTATCAGCATCTCTCAGTTTATTGCTCCATGTGCCAACTGAACCCCGCTATTAAAATGCTTATGTCATATCGCTGCTGTCCAGCCAATTTATATCTGCTTGGACACAAAATTGATTCTGTTGGCTCTATATTTGTAGTTTTCTGGTCAGAAATGTAGCTTGTTAAAGTTTTATCTATGTATATTTATACCAGTCAATGACTTGTATTATGTTGTAAATTGTGCAACACATCACATAAAACAAGCAAAGCAACATTGCTCTTTTTGTTCTTTGATTTCACTTAGTTTACAATTAAGTTACTGCACCCAGAATTCAGTGATTTCAGTGTTAGATGTGGTAACACAATACTTATATTTGTTCATATAAATACATTTTTCATATGCCTTTTTCAAAAGATATATGTTTATTATTATATTAAAACATCATATAAGGCATATCCAAACAAGCTACATTAAATATTTCAAACGACACTGCCGGTCAAAAGTTTGTCGGATTTTATGAAATTAAAATAGATTAATATTTTTATTCAGCAATAATGCATTAAATTGATCAAAAGTGAAGAAATTCATAATGTTGTCAAATATTTCCATTTCAACAAAATTTTCAAACTTTGTAGATTTCTATATTATAAAAGAATGCTGCAACTGTTTGTAACACTGATAATAATCAGAAATGTTTCTTGAGCAGCAGATCATTAGAATGATTTCTGAAGGGTCACGTGACACTGAAAATGTATTTTAATGATGCTGAAAAATCAGCTTTGATAACAGAAATTAATTACATTTTAAAATATATTACAATAGAAAACACTTCCTTTAAACTGTAATAATATTTCACAATTTGACTGTATTTTTGATCAAATAAATGTAGCTTATTTATCAATTAAGTGTTGATAAGAAGATGATGATGATGTCCGGACAGCCTTAGTGTAATAATGAATGGATCCTAAAACGTGATTTTTTTTCGTTCAGGTTCTGATCCCTCTGACAAGATGTAACTCTCATAAAGAAACAATTCAGGGTCAGCTGAAGGTCAGGAACTCTGGAGAATATACTCTTATCTTCGACAACTCCTTCTCAAGGTTCGTACTGAGATCAGTCATCATTCCTGCAGCAGATCTTCCGTTGTTCTCTCTTAAACTCTGTTCATGTTTTGTTGGTCTTCCTGTTTGCAGGTTCCTCTCGAAGAAAGTCCAGTACAAACTGAGTATAGAGAAGCCAGAGGTCTGCAGTGGAAGTGATTGTTCTTCATAGGAAATAGAATCACGCACACTTGTGTCTGTACCAGGTCACGGGACGGCATGTCCAGGAATATGGCTGTTTATCAAGCCAAGCTTGTGATGCTGCTTTCAGTGATTTACATGGTGAATCTCACAAAACATGTCTAAATCCCCACAATCAAATGAAAGAAATTAGAAATTATACTTTCCCTTATCCTATTTCATGCAAAAATCTAATAACATATTTGCAAGTAAATACAATTTTTACAAGTATCTATTAAAAAATAAATAACTCAAACGAAACATCTAGATGCATAACATTAGTTAGAATTTGAGGGAGAAATGTGTGGATTTGTCAAGAAAATGTATATCTAAATAAATAAACAAATACATACATCTTAATGCTCCCAAGCTTCATTTTCCTTATGCAAAATAATATTTTCTTATTTTTGTTCATTTGATTTTGGGGTGAAATATGACCTGGACATATTGTGAGATTCACTCTCGATGTAATTCAAAAGCTACATTCCTCTTATGAATGATTGCTCTTTATTCATAACCTTTTATGAATGATTTGAAAACACTTTTGGCGAACACTAATAGCCAGAATGGTACAATATCTCTGACATACTTATCAAAGAAATGGACTCAATTAAGGAAAGCCCCCTGAAATGTGCTGTGGTCAGTAGATAGAGGAAGGTTTTTAGAGCATTATGCACTACAGAAGAGCTTTAATATAATACTGTGTTTTTAAATTAAATTAGTCGTATAGATATGAAGGATATGCTTATACTTCATCAGGTTACTCGCATCAATCTGTTTCTCATTTTTATTCCATCTATCTAATATCCATATAAGTCTAACGGATGTAAAATCATCAGGAATTTTAAACTGACATAAATAGAAAATAATTATAAATAATCTAATGATAGGAAACTAATCTATTTTCTTATGAGATTGCGGTGTGTCTCTCATAATTCAGGCATGGTAGATGGTTTTCAAAGCTTCATAAGTCAGCTATGACTTCTTTGCAGACATATAATCTGTATTCTGAAGGGACGAGTACACAGTGATAAGAGGAAACTCAATGTCCTGGCCGTCTTGTTTATTTTCAACCCAAAAAAATGCTTTTTCATTCGGCTGACACGAGGGAAAGATTTATAAGCAATAACTCAGTGACTGTGTTTTTTGCATAAATAAGATTGGCGGTGCAATAACAGATAACTCCAGCCTGAAGAAGCTGGACATTGATTCTTCACCGTTGCACTTTCTGAATGTGTTTCAGAGGCTGATGACAGCACTTTATCGGAGTACTGTAGCAGTCATGTTTTCTGTGCAGTTACTGTAAAGGGTTGTGATATAACAGTAATGTTATATTACAACTAGTTTGAAATGGAGCTGAATTAAAACTACTTGGTGGCGTGACAACTTTGACCCAGTGTACTGTGATCCATTAATTTCCCCCCTTAGGCATACAATTGATATCTAATAACTTACCGTATCTGAGGCATTCAGTGACAACAGAAAGCAGTTTTGTCTTTCAGTTGACCAAACACACACACACACACACACACACACACACACACACACACACACACACACACACACACACACTTTTACAGTAATGCACATACAATGGAGGGTATATATGTTATAATATTATAGCATTAGTAATGCTTTGAATTAGCTTAAATATGAGTAATGTTGTGCTTTTGACATTTTTGTTGTTTTTTAGATCTATTTCTATTTATTTTTCATTTTCTATTTGTCTTTCATATTTAATTTTTGTAATTTTAATACTTTTGTTAATAATACATATTATTTTTATGTCAATATTTAAATAATATTTTGAATTTGTTTTTATATTTTCAGTTTTCAATTTAATTGAAGTTAAAGGCTTAGTAATTTTCTAGTGGTTTTTTCATTGTTTTAATCTATTTTTAATGCAATATATTTATTTAATTTACATTTTTTTTTTTTTCAAGTTTTAATTTTAGTTATTTTAATAATATTTTAAGTTAAACATGTTTTTAGTTAAGTATAAAAACCCTGTTGCCAGTAATGCAACTTTTGTCATTTTTGTTGATTCATCTACAAACTTCCATTTTTTTATTTTTTTTAATTAACAAAACAGTTTTAACAGTTGTAATTTTAGTTCACCTTAACAATGCTCTTATACTTGTTGCAGAACAGAACACTGAAGACCACAGACCACCAGCACCTCTTAACCACAGTAAAATAACACACTCTCGTGGCACTGCCATCTGCTCCTGGAATATGTGTATGTTCTCCCCTGCGATGAGCTCAGTCTCTACATGTGTTCACGAAGGATATTGATTATTCCTTGCCAGGGCTGCATCCAGTCATGCTCAGATGCAGGTTGCCCGTGGTTACGGCTGTGCTGCAGAGGGCAAGTGCTGTTGAGCTCACAGGGAAGTCCATCTGAACACAGCGTGTTTGTGCTGCAGAGTCCAGACCATTTCCCAAGGTTAATGAACCCATTGTAAATCAGATCACATCCTGTGACTGGCCTGCAATGATCAGAGATTTATACACACATACAGGGAGAGAGAGAGGGATCTGGGGGAGGGGGTGTAGAAAAATGTGAGTTGAATATCAAGTCGTAGCTCACACACATATACACACACCAGCCTGCGATTACATATTCAGGATTCAGGGAAACAGATGTGATTATTTAAGAAATGACCTTTAAAAATGCATGTTGGTTTTTCAACAAGTAATATGAATCCGTGGCTGTGTTCACAATGGATTACTGCCATACTACTCACTATTTGTGCAGTATTTAGTATGTATACTGCATATCCCAGCTGGTACTTCAACATTTATTCACAAGTAAATCACTCTAGAACTTTGTTTCAATTTTACAAATTGATTCAGCGTTGATATTGTGACACTGTTTATGTTTCTAGTGCTGGGTTTAAAATATTGATTTCTTGGTTTTAATCGATTCTCATTTTGATAAACTGATATTGATTTCTAAATCCCCAAATCAATATTTTACTCTGCTGTTTTTAGTTGGTGTGAGCAAAACTTCACTCAGCTTTATTTGTAGCGTGCATCCCTTGCAGCATGCACTTTGTTACTTTTGATATAAAACTAAATCTCCGCTTTCAAATTCTATTTTATTACAAATTCATCTTTAACAGACTGATTCTTATGCTGTGTTGTCACATGATCCCACTACTCTGCATTATGTGAGTGAAGATCTTGAAAATAAATACAGCTGATCTCCATTTTTATTTTTACTAAAATATATTTTTTCACAGTCCAGACAAATAATGAGTCAAGATTTACACCAGAGCAGAATGCATTATGTGATTTAGTAGCCTATATTCTATACAGTGTGCTCTTGTTGTATACTGCAGAACTCGTATGAGTATGCCTACAGTATGGCGATCTGTTTCCAGACAATATCCATCCTTTATTCGGTGTAACAGCGTCTTAAGTGGACGGGATTCTTGGGCACTCATTGGCTGATTGAAGTGCTGTCCCATTTCATGAGGCTCAGTGATGCTATAAATCTTTTGCTCCTCACGTGTGTCCACAATGGCTCTGAAATATAATTAACACATATCTTACATCTGAACGATTTATCCTTTGCTGTTTAAGGTATTTTGGGTTTAATACAAGTGCAGCTCCAGCAAAGCCTATATTTTATAACTGCATGGAACAAACGTTGTTTTGAACCAGGAATATTTCCTGAAAATTGCTTCCTGTGTAGTTATTGTGACGCATGAAAATGACACAAAATACATAACATATGTTTAATGCGTAATTTATCAGAGTGAGGACATTCTCTGATTGTAAACAGTCAGGCTGTCGTTGATGTGCTGTATGTGTGGTTACGAGCACTAGGTGGCAGTCTCAGACTCACACATTACAACCATTACTGTCAAAAATCACACCCGTGAACTGCACTGATTTAATTTAGTATCTGATTCCTGAAACTGCATTCATAAAAAGTCAAACGCTGCTGAAGCATGACTTGAAAGATAATACATTGCCAATTTATGTCTGAAATCTGACTGCAAGAAAACAGAGGCAAAGAGCCTGTAAGTATCCAGATAACAACCTTTTTTTCTGTATCATAATTCTCTTTAAGCTATTTTTGGACAGCTATATTACCCATTAAATTCACCGCAGCTTTCATTCAGCCTACTGTTCCGAGGTGTAGCACTTTAGCAAGAGGCAAAAATGGAATATTAAAAATGCTAATTTTCTTCAGGAAAAAAAGTCATGATTTCCTTCAGACACTACAAACAGTGTTCTTAATAACCTCTGCAACCGGACAGGTGATGAGTAACAGGCATTATTCATAATATGTAAATAAGGGCCACAGTGACGCGTGGCCTCTGGAATCTGTTTACGTTCAAGTATGTGAATGTTATTAGCATAATGAACAACCGCAGAACGCTTTTATTCTCCTGAGCACTGTGAGTACACTTATTCAAATTCTCTGCTAATATGCTAGTGTTGCTAATCAATATTAAAGTGAATTTGTGTGTGTGTGTGTGTGTGTGTGTGTGCGCGTGCGTGCGTGTGTGTGTGTGTGTGTGTGTGTGTGTGTGTGTGTGTGTGTGTGTGTGTGTGTGTGTGTGTGTGTGTGTGTGTGTGTGAGAGAGAGAGAGAGAGAGAGAGAGCTGAAGACTATAACAGATGCGTTTGTGTCCCGTTTCTAGTATTTGTCGGTGTCAAGCACAATTTCATCAGAGCGGTTGCTTTAGTCGTCCTCGGAGGCCGTTCATCACGAACTTCCGCCTGTCAGGTAGCAACCGAGACCTCCTTGTTCATTTCAGCTCCCTGCGTCTCATCTAATTTCACTTCTCTCTTCCTCCTATTTTCTATTTTCTGTTTTCTTATCGACTTTAGCTCTTACTTTAAAAGTTCAATATAAAAAATAAATAAAAAAGTGTGGTTGCTAAGGTGGTTTTTAGCAGGTTGTTAGGGGCGTTTCTGGTCCAAATCAAAAGAGTTCTAGATATGGCTTGGTTCCCCTCCTTCAGTGCAAGTCTGTAAGATTTTTCAGCTGTTTTATTGACTTAGCAACTGCATAACAACACCCTGGAAACCATAAATACCCTAGCAACCGCATAGACATGTGTTAAAACCCACTCAGAACATCTTAGAAACCACATAACAACACCCTGGGCAAACAGGATAGTAAGTCCCAGCATAGAACAGCACAGATGAGCAACCACATGACAACACTCTGGCAACCAGAACATCCGACTAACCACATAGCAACACTGTAAGTAAGCCTGTAAGATATTTTAACTGTTTTATAGACTTAGCAACTGCATAACAACAACCTGACCACCAAATACACCCTTGCAACAGCATAGCAATGTGTTAAAACACACTCAGATGTCCTTAGCAACCACATGACAAGACCCTGGCAACCAAAACAACTGACTAACCACATAGCAACACTGTAAGTAAGTCTGCAAGATATTTTTTAGCTGTTTATTGACTTAGCTTAGCAACTCTATAAAAACAACCTGGAAACGAGAAAATACTCCCAGAAAAGCATATCAATGTGTTAAAACCCACTCAGAATACTTTAGCAACCACATAACAACAACCTGGCAACCAGAATCCCATACTAACCGCATACAAAACACTGTAATAGTGTGTGCTAACCAAAAGTGAATTTAATTGCATGAGATTGCATACAAAGTCAATACAAAGACGTGAATAGACACAAAATCGTGCAGGGCATTGTGAGGTGGGTGACGGGCAATATTAGCCTTAATCGCGTCTTCTGCTCAGGTTGAAAAATGTAACTCGAGCGAATGATGACACATCAGTTTCAATCAGAATTTTTTTTTTTGTTTTTGTAGATTTGTATTTGCGTGAGTGATGAAAAAAAAACATCCTGCAAGTAATCCAGAACGAGTAATGCGAATATTCGCTTCACTTTTGGTGTGAACAACATAAGTCTGTAGAAAAAAAAGAAACATCTGCTGTTTTATTGACTGTTAGATGAAAATAGTATGTATGATCTCATTTAGAGTAGTATTAGCACACCTCTCCTCAGTTAACCCAGTATATGAAATACGGATGTTTTCCTAAGCTAACAGCACTAAAGTGTTTTCACAGTGGTTTTGTGCTCACGTTTTTTGTCACGTCTCGTTTCTGCAATCCATCATGTTTCTTCCCAAGACTTCTGCAGTTTAAATAGATGTCTCTGAGATCTTATGTCATATTTCTGCTCGGGAAAATCCTCCGGTGGTTTGAAGACTTAGTTATCCAAGTCCCTTATTACAAGTACAACACCCTTTTTACTTTGTCCTAGTTAAATAAGATTTATATTTGATTATCTCCTGTTAAAATTTTGAAAATATGTATTCATTCATTCATTCATTGCTAGATTGATTTTTTTTTCACTTCTGCTTTTTTTATTTATTCCCGGCTCATTTAGCTTTCCAATTGATAGCCTTTTTATCAGTTGTTTCCATGACACATGCTGTAGCTCAAAACCTCTCCATAAAATGTCTAAATATGAGCAGAGTTTAACAGACAGCCCTGTCTGTCCATCTGCGTTGTTGGTAATAGGCAGCCAGCATCATGATGAAGAAAATATTGATAGTGAAATAATATTGATAATAATAGTTATTGCTGCTTGCTTTGAATAAACCCATAAGCATTAACCGTCTGTGAGGAGTTCATCCCATCGTGCAGCTTGTTGAAGAGAGGTGTGCTGTTAATATGAATTACACATTAAAGGGTTAAAAACTTGTTCTTTTTACTTTAATACTATATTTTCCTTTATTAGCAAACATATGACAACACCCTGGCATCCAGAAAAACCATAGCAACAGCATAGCAATGTTTTTAAGCCCTTTCAGAATACTTAGCAACCACATGACAACACCCTGGCAACCATAGCATCCTAGCATCTACATAGCAACACTCTAAAAACCCCTGATGAAATGTATAACAACACCTTGGCAACAAGAAATACCCTAGCGACAGCATAGCAATGTTTTAAAACCCTCGCAAGACACCTAAGCAAGTATTTGACAACACCCTCACAATCAGAAATACCCTAGCGACAGCATAGCAATAAAACCTCAGCACCTAAGCAAGTACAACACCCTACAATCAGAAATACCCTAGCGACAGCATAGCAATGTGAAAAACCCACTTAGAACACATTAGCAACCATGACAACACCCTGGCAACAAAATACCCTAGCGACAGCATAGCAATGTTTTAAAACCCTCGCAAGACACCTAAGCAAGTATTTGACAACACCCTCACAATCAGAAATACCCTAGCGACAGCATAGCAATGTGTTTAAAACCCACTTAGAACACATTAGCAACCACACGACAACACCCTGGCAACCAGAAACACCACAGCATAACACAATTTAGCAACACTGTAAGTCTGTAAGATATTTTTAGCTGTTATATTGACATAGCAACTGTATAACAACACCCTGGAAACCAGAAATGCCCTAACAACAGCAAAGAAATGTCACACTCCCTTCAAAAACAAAGGCAATCCACTGTGTCTTCAGCGGCTCAGATGTCGGGAGTAAATGACGACTGCTATGTTCATTACTACATTACAGAACTACGTCACTCTGCCAAGGATCTCAGAACAGCCTGATCTGAGAAAGTGATTATTATTAATATTGGGGATTAAAAAAAAGCCCTGGGTGGATTTTTGTCATTATAGGGTGGATGTGTACACACACTGCCAGCACACATTTATGTTCAAACAACATGTAAAAGTGAATTTAGCATCCGATGACCCCTTTAAGTGTATCCAAATATTCTCTAACCCCTTTTCACCGAAACGGTGCTAAATCTGAGCCGGTGATGGGCTGCTGTTCGCAGACTACCCCGTCGTATATCACTCGTAGCTGAAAGATGCCGTGACTGACTCCATAATCTGCCCTTAAACAAACACTACTGAGATTAGAGAACATATTTTTACATTAAATTAAATTATATTCAGTTTTATATCGAATAAAACCAGTTTATGTTATGCAAGGTAAAAGGCGTTTCCATCATGCGAAACGACCGCTGCTGATGCATTTAGCTGATGGATATCTCGTATCCTTGTATGTTGCGTTGCGTAAAATAATACATTTTACAGTAAGTAAAAACTTTATAAATGAAATCAAATGTATACAAACCTTTATTTCGCTGAAGGAGTGCACTAAATCGGCGTCGCTGAGAACCGCTCTCTCCTGTAGAGGATGAAAAGCCCATGCTCTGACTGTAACTCAGCAGCTGGGTTGAAGTAACCCCGTCCCGTGCTGGGTTGATTTCGGAGGGAGAGGAGGAGTGTATAGTTTCAGCTTTCAGTGAGATTGACCCAGCCATAAGCCCCACGGCTGCGTAACACCAAAACAACCCAGCATATGACCCAGCAAGCTCAAGCCAGCAGTTGGGTAGAAAAAATAACCCAGCAGCTTAGTTACAGAAAAACTACCCAGCACCTGGGTAAAAAATATATTAAAATGACCCAGCACGCTGAACCCAGCATTTGTATTTAAAAATTAACATCCCAGCATTTTTTTGGTGTGCAGAAAAACTACCCAGCACCTAGGTAAAAATATATTAAAATATAAAATATTAAAAACAACCCAATAAATGACCCAACAGGCTGAACCCAGCATTTGGGTAAAAAAATAATAAAAATAACACAGCATTTTATAGAGTGTTGCAATTGTTCAGAAAATACATTAAAATCTATTTATATTATATTGTTACAATTTACTATTAGTATTGATCAGTATGCTGTATTCGGTTACATTATAAGATGTTCGACATCGAACGAGACTATGAGTGTTCATGGTCAACAGCAAAGTGATAAATTGGATTTGTTTACACTCAGAGGTTGTGGCCCACCACATGTACTGCCATGTAGCGGGTGATTCTGACACGCCGGCGTGACGGCACACATGATATCATGTGTCACTTCACAGACGAGATGTTCTCACACGCCAGAAGGACTTGATTTAGTTGGAATTTGAATCAGGTCATGCGTAGGCTGCTCGTACTTACACGCGGATCCTTCAGACGGCTGTGATTACGACCATCACTGAGGGCTTTTTTTCCCGAGCGCAGAATAAATGGCTCTGTAATTACAATATATCGCTGCAGGCACTGGGACGGACATGCTCTCCAGCGCAGGTTTCCATGGATACTCCTTCTGTTCTGGAACCTTTCTAATGCGAGTCATTGACTTCCATTAGCCAGCCGAGCATCAGCCAGCGAGAGCATGCTTCAACAGAGCTGCTGCTGCGCTCAGCGTACCTGTCCGCATCCTCCTTACGTACAGAACTGCATCCAAATATACATCACTGCCTTTAATTTAGTGGCAATCATGAAGCTAATAGTGATCAACAGCCTACATTGGACAGCTAATTGAATGTCATTTTTTAAAGGAAGCAGCTGATCTTTGAACACTTGTTTAGAAGAACATCACAGAGTTCACTGCTTGATACATCTCATGATTAAGACTTAGCAGAAGACATCTGCATTGCTGCCATTAGTGTGTGTTTGTGTGGGCATGTTCAGAATAACAATATAGCATGCACATGTTCTGTTTCTGCAGTATTTATACTGTGGACAGTATGCAGATTTGCTGTATGCATGTAATACTCAATGGTCTAATACAATGTTTTAAAATGTGCATTATTCCTGATTTATATGCACATGCACATTCTCATTTGGAATAAATACTGCATTCCAAAATGCAATGTTCTTGACTGCGTCTTCGTTTTCTGTTTTAAGAATAATTAACAGTCTCATTGAGTGTGTTTTCAAACACATATAGATGCCAATTAATTTCAAAAACAGTCATTTCTAAAGGAATTAAAAAAACATATAATGCAAGGAAATCTTACATTTGAAATCATTTAAATAAATTATTATACATTTTTTTTTTAATAGGTTTTACTTGCAGAGAAATCTGGGTAATCTGGACTTAAACTATTCATGGCTTTTACCCAATTACAAAACACTGTTTAAAACATTTACATGATTTTATATGTTGTTTTTCTTAAGCATAATTAGTGTAAGATTTTGCATGTAAACAATATTTTATTGGACAACAAAAAAATGCTTTTATTTTAAAATACATGTTCAGATTAAAAATGCTAAATAAACGTTTCTATTTGAGTATATTTCAAACTATATTTTATTCCTATGATACAAAGCTGCATGATCCTTCAGAAATCATTCTATAATATGATTATTTGCTGCCGAAGTAAAAAATTTTATTATTATCAATGCTGAATACTTTGAAATGCTTAATATTTTGTGGAAACTGTGATACTATTCAAAAGTTAAATATGTTTAAAATGAATATGTTTATTTTGCAAAGATACACTAAATTGGTCAAAGGTGACAGTAAACATTTTTACAATTGTTACAAAATATTTATAATTCAAATAAATTCTAATTATCAAAAAATCCTGGAAAAAATGCATCACAGTTTACACAAAAATATAAAGCAGCATAACTTTTCAATAATAATAATTGATAATAATAAAAAAAATTATTGAGCAGCAAATCAGCATATTAGACTGATTTCTGAAGGATCATGTGACACTGAAGACTGCAGTAATGATGCTTGAACATTCAGTGTTGTATCACTGGAATTAATTACATTTTAAAATACATTCAAATAGAAAACAGCTCTTTTAAATGACACTGTTTTACAATATTACTGTTCTTACTGTATGTTTGATCATATAAATGCAGCCTTGGTGAGCATAAGAGACTTCTCTCAAAAACATAAAAAAAAATTATTCCAAACTTTTGACTGTTAGTGTGCTATTTTAATAGTAATTTGTACCACTATATAGTGCACAGTATCTAGTGAGCACTAGTATTCCGTCCTGAACAGTCTAATGAGTCTAACTTTGACATCTCGCCTCTGCACTCCTATTCCATTATTGTGAACAGGTGCAGCACTCTCCACCTGCTCTCAGTAGAATTCAAATATCTAATTGAGAAATTACCGTAAACATTAACCCAGCTAATTAGTGTGATTTAAACCTTGCAGACGCGGCACACGTATAATCTTTTCATTTGTCAGACATACTGACTTAAGAGGAAAGCCGTTGTACTTTCTCTGAACTCTGTCACCAGTTTTAATATGCTTTGATGCATCAGATAATACAGTGCATGCTTGTGTTTTTGTGTTTACTTGTGAATGCAGGTGTTTATGAACTCATCTCAGAGAAATGTGGAGGTGGCTGTACTGCCACTTTCCTCGAGGAAAGAGGTTGGATCTTACCGTCCTGATTGAAATCATGTAAAGCGGGTCATATTGGTAAGTAGCTCATTTAAAGTGATACACAGGTCTCTTGGAAACAGATCTCAGGAAACCAGAGATTATAAGAAATTGGACATTTTGATTTAATTACATTTCCAATTACAAATGCTTCTGAGTCTATAATTAACAAAGTACCATTAAAATGCTTAATCATTTTACGTTTTCATGCTATTTCTGCCTCTACTGTCATATTACATTATATAAAAAAACTACATTCTTCATATCGTAGTGTTCTGGATGGTTGCCAGTACATTGTGAGAAACAAAGGAAAATAGAAATAGAGTTGTAGAAAAGTCACAATAACCTTTTTTTGCAAACAAAAAGCAGAATTATGAGATGTAAACTCAGTATTTAGAGAAAGAAATTGCTAGATGCAAACTCTGTAATTAATTACTTATTTAGAGAGAGAAAATATGTGAATTGAAACTTGGAATTACTTAAAATACTTAAAGTCTTAATTGTGACATATAAACTTTATTTCCAGAAACAAAGTCTGAATTGTGAGAAAATTCCCAATTACCTTTTTTATATACAGTGGCAGAAACAAAAAAAAAAATAAATACATGATTGTGAGAAGTAAACTCAGAATTCAAAAAAAATAAAAATGAATCGTGAGAAAAGTAAAAATTATTAGTTTGTCTCACAATTCTGTGTTTACATTTTTTCTCAGAATTGTGGGAAACAAAGTCCCAATTGTGAGATAAAAAATACAACTGCGAGAAAAAAAGTCAGATTTGCAGAAATAAAGTCAAAATTACCTTTTTATTTTTTATTCTGTGGTGGAATCAAAAAACAGAATTTTGAGATGTAAACTCTGTATTTAGAGAAAAACTGAATTGCAAGATGTAAACTTAGTATTCCTATAGAAAAAACATTGTGGTCGGCACTGATAGCCACATGGGCAGCGCGTCAACATGTAGCGCCGTTGTGCTTCGGGCGTCCCGTGTTCGAGTCCTGGCTCGCGGACCTATTCAAACATTCAAAACAAAAGATTTAAAGCCCCCCCCCCCCCCCTCTCTCTCTCTCTCTCTCTCTCTCTCTCTCTCTCTCGCGTCAACTTCGCTTCCTGTCTTCTTGCTCTTGTAACAAATACTACACAATTATGTCCTATCAAATAAAGTTGAGAAAGAAATAGGATGTGCAAAATGCATTGTCTCTTAAAGTATCCTTAAAAATGAAAGAAATAAAAAATTGTAAAAAAAAAAATTGTGAGATGTAAACTTGGATTTTTACCCAGAAAACATTACCCAGCTACATTATAACGCTGAATTTGTTCCTGTATTACATATATAATGTGAGAAATGCATTATTATGCGGCTTCAGTATAAATATTAATAGTGATGCCTTAATAAATAGCGAACTTAAATTAAACTATTAAGCAGGGCCCACTTTTCAAACCCCAGCTACGGCCCTGTATTACATATACATTATTATGCGGCTTCTATAAATATTAATAGTGATGCCTGCCTTAGCACCTTTTCCTGAGTAAGTGGCCTGGGATTTCTCTGGGAGTCTGACAGGACAGAGACAGGTGTGTTGTGGATGAAGGGTCATTGAATCTCTTCTTCACACTTTTCTGGTGAGAAGGGTCCTTACAGATCTCACCCTCCCGCTGCTCTCTACCACTCATCATTACTGTACGTCTGAATCTGAGCGTGGAGGACAAAAGAGTTTATATAGTGTGTCTCTCTTCCGCTGGTTTTCAGTGATATCTCACTTTTGTTTGACATGTCACTCGCTGCTCTCTGTTAGGAGCTCAGGGACATTATATTATGTTCATGTTTGACTGCTGCAGACCTAAAGGTTAAAAACCTTTTCCTTTTGTTGTAGTTTTTTGTTTGCTGTGGAAAGATCACTGTTACTGTTGCTTATACTTATGCTATTAAGAAATAGATTTGACTTTGTCAGTGTAGTAAAGGTTTGGTTCTAATATTTGAACTAAAGATTCCTGTTCCTGTGGCTCAGTGGTTAGAGCATTGCGTTAGCAGCGCAAAGGTTGTGGGTTCGATTCCCAGCGAACACACATACTGATAAAACAATGTATAGCCTGAATGTACTGTAAGTCGCTTTGGATAAAAGCATCTGCTAAATGTCAATGTAAAGAGGACATTTTAAGTGTAATTGTATTATTCTGTTATGTTATTATAACAATATTAGTATTCTGTTATAATAATATTATTCTTTCTACACAATTATTACATTATTATATTGTAAAAACTAAATATTTATACACTTTTCAAAAGCTTGAAAATGTTAAATGTATTTTATTTATTCATTTATCTACATAATTATAAAATAACATTCTTTCTATTTACATTTACAAGAAAAATTAATGAAAATGTTTTTAAATAAAAAATGCATGCATGAGATGTTTATTTGAAAAGTATCAACATATTATTAAACGTTTAATTTTTTTTTTTGTTATTTAATAATTCATTATAATGTTCAACCTGTATATTATAATTATAAAATCATTTAAAAAATATAATATTTTGACACTTTCTACAGAGCTAATACGGCTCTGTAAATGTACAAATACATTTTTACATTTTACATTCTTTAATTAACTTTAACATTATATCTATATATATATATATATATAGAGATGTGTGTGTGTGATGTTTCCATAATTAATGAAAATGTAAAATTTATAAAATATATAATAACAATATTTAGTTGTATTACATAATATATAAATATAAATGTATATTAATTGCTAATATCATATATATTAATATGAATGTATGAATCATATATATAATAATATGAAAAGGGCTTGGTTTCTTCATGCACATAATCACAAACTACAGATGTGTGTAGTGTTGGAGCATCAGCTCATGAACTGTCTGTGCTGGAGAGTCTCAGATCTGCATCAAGCTCTTGGGGTTTATCTGATGAATAGATGACCTGGTCATAGTCACCATGGAAATTGTAACCACGAGACGTTTGTGATCTGTTGCTGAGACACAGAGGGCAGGTAAAGCTTGTTTTGGTGAAATATGAAGAGCAGTGAAGTGTTGACGGTTGGATGTGAAAACACACATAGTCTATATTTTTTCTGTAGATTGCAGCTTCTTGTTCCTTCCTCGCCTGCACACTGGAAACAGATGGTTTCTCTGAAATGACAAATATCAGAGTTTGATGACAATATGGCTGACAGAATGAGGCTGGAATGCATGTGTGTTTGTAATTACTGTGATGTTTCTAACTACAAACACACAGCAGCAGCAGCAGCAGCAGGATCCGTGATACAGGAAAGAATAGCCCCAGTACAGCAGTGAGGTGTAGGAGCTTTTACTGTATTCAAAGAAACATTACAAGAAAGCACAATATTCCAGAAATCTTCTGGATTCAAACTATAGCATTTCATGAGCTGTTGATATTAAAGAATTATGATATGATTCAGTTAAGATTTGTGTATTTGATTTCTGTAAATCCAGGTTTAAAGCATCTGGCGTCAAAAGGTTTGAAAGTGCAGAAGGACAAATGAGATTTGGGAGATATGGTGTAGATATGGTGTAGATCTGCAGTTTCAAAAGACTTGAAATATAGTGCAGAAGTTGTATGGACCAACTGTGTTTCAGGGAAGAAAGTCATGAGTTTGGAGCTGAACGTGGCGGAGTAAATGAAGACACAATTGCAAATTGATCAAAATGTCAATCAATACACAATGTCACTGATTTATATTTGAAATAAATGCTATTCATTTGAAGGTTGTATTCATAAATGGATCCCATTTTTTGGGGTTTTTTCATGGTTTCCACAAAAAAATATTAAACTGAACAAGTGTTTTTCAACTTTAGTAATAATAAATGTTTCTTTAGCTGCAAATCATCATATCAGAATGATATCTGAAGGATCACGTGATACTGAAGACTGGAGTATGATGCTGAAAATTCATCTGTGCATCACATATTCAAATAGAAAACTGTTATTTTAAATTGTAATACTATTTTACAACATTTAGACAAAACAAACAACCAACCATAAACTTTTTAATTATAGTGTATTTTTATAATAATTTTTGTATAATTTTTCACCAGTTATTGATTCCATTGGAGTGACACACAAAAAAATACATTTTAAAATTGGGCAATTCTAAAAAAAAGTATTTAGGTAAAATAAAAAAAAAAAAAAAACTTATGTAGTATGAGTCACAAGAATTACATAATACATGTTTTAGCTCCTGCCATTAATTAGATCTATACTGTTTATGCTGATCTTTTATGGTTATACATGTTTATTTATTCGGTCTGAAGCCTCACAGAGATTTTTAGCATTAAATGTTATATAGATTTACTGATTTGTGGATGTGAACATCGCAATAGCAGGATGTCAAAATAATAGCTTGAATATCCTACTGTCACGATTCGGCTGCTGCTGGGTGGGAAGCGAGGAGACGTCAGAGATATTCACAAGGAACAATCTTTATTCATCCAAATAAAGAGTAAGAGACAGGCATGACCGCACACATAGCACGGGGAACAGACGTTTAACACCAGACGCGGGAGACAGGGAAACACAGGGCTTAAGTACTGAGAGTAAGTTTTCTTTCTGTGTTTTGGATAAAATCAAATCAGATAGGTTGGATGTTGTGAGCATTAATAAAAACAAGACACACAGAGGCATACTTTTGAACTTTTTTTGGCTAAGATTGACATTTCTTGAGCTCTTATTGAGATAATACATGACATATTTGTAATAAAATAAATACCATGTCACCATTGGATTACTAAACTAAGTTGCAAAATGCTAAATAAGTTTTAAAAATACATTGAAAATGGTAACCAGTTACAGCAACTAAAAATATCAATATAATCTTCCCCTTCTACATTTGTATTAATATTATTTTACTGGTGGTTTTGTTCTATTATTTCAGCAGAATGATCCCGTTTGCATGACTCCAGGTTAATGTGGGATTAAACGGAAGGAAACCTGAGGTTGCTGTCAGGTCATATCCTGGAAGGAGCTTGTTTTCTGTCATGGTACTGTACATTAATAATGCATACTTGTCTGAGAAGACAATCTGTGCTGGGTGACATGTGTTTTGCTGCTGACAGGCTATAGACAGACTATTACCCTCTTTATCTGTATAGTGACTAGCTGGTTTACACAACGAAACAGTCTTTACGAGTTTATTGTGCAATGCATCGTCAATGTATTTTCCAATTGAGCAGTTTTCTCTCTCTCTCACCCCCCTCTCTCACGCTCTGCATCGCCAGGAAATGACAGGGTACATGCAGAACGCCCACTTGACTCCAAACTCTTCCCGGCAACACTGTACATCACTGTTTTTTTGGACGGTGTTTCTCACAATCATAACCACGAAACGGACATGTGCTGTGTTGCGCTTATCATGTGACTCATGCATTTGAGTGCAGCGTAACCATGACAACCGCAAGACATACTGCATGGTTTAGTGAGCGTCGATTCAGATATTAGGTGGTAAACATACAAATGGATAAATATCTGAGAAAGAATATTAGAAACATTTGTACATATGGAGTATGGAATTTGCTGAAATTTAGCATTACGTCACTGGCTCACCAATGGATCATTTGCAGTGAATGGGTGCCGTCAGAATGAGAGTCCAAACAGCTGATAAAAACATCACAATAATCCACACCACTCCAATCCATCAGTTAATGGTGTTTTAACTTCATACTCTCTTTTCGGGAAAAATATGTGTCTATAATCCATAATAATGCTTCCTCTAGTGAAATAAACCATCTCAGTTGTCCTATCACATCAAAATCAACCAACATATTTGTTTACAACTGTTTTGGACTAGTTTTGCTTGTAAGCAGTGCTCGGTCTGTGCGTAGTTCTCTCCTGATTCAGAAGAGATGACTTTTTCTCTGGAGGAAGTAATTTTATGGATAATGGACTTGTATTTTAGCTGGAAGCAATGGTCTAAGGTTAACAACATCTTAATGATGGATTTGTTTCTTACAAGCATGCAGCTTTTCACTTCACAAGATGTTAATTGATGGACTGGAGTGGTGTGGATTATTGTGATGTTTTTATCAGCTGTTTGGACTCTCATTCTGACGGCACCCATTCACTGCAGAGGATCCACTGATGAGAAACTGATGTAATGATACATTTCTCCAAATCTGTTCTGATGAAGAAACAAACTCATCTACATCTTGAATGGTCTGAGAATGAGTAAATTTGATCAAAATTTTGCATGAACTATTCCTTTAAGCAACACTGTTTTCAACACTGATAATAGTCAGAAATGTTTCTTGAGCAGCAAATCAGCATATTAGAATGATTCTGAAGATCATGTGACACTGAAGACTGGAGTAATGATGCTGGAAATTCAGCTTTAATCACAGCAATACATTACATTTTAAAATATATTTAAATAGAAACTTTTTTAAAATTGTAATATTTCACAATATTATAGTTTTTACTGTATTTTTAATAAAACAAAATGCAGCTTTGGTGAGCAAGAGACTTCTGACAAAAATATTCAAAGGTCTTAACGAACCTAAACATTTCTGGCTGCACCAGTCTGGTTTTTCATGGTGTAAGTAAGTGTTTGCATGTGCATGTAGTCACGTCACACACTTTAATCAGTATACACACATTTACTTAAGAACCATTCATTTTTCACTGACTATTAACTTCTGCTAGTGAAATCCTCCAAGAGGCTAATAACATGGAATTTAATATTTGTTGTGAGAATGGACTCAATCACTCCCAAATGAATTAAGGCTTTTGATAAACATGAACCCTGAGCCACATGTGACTAAAACTTGGATCCAGCTGAATACCTGACCTTGATTAGCCTCAAAAAGACATTTCTGAGGAACCCTGCCAGACCACAGCGACATGGGAGATCACCACCAGCTGCTTTAGTTTTGGCCTTTTTTGTTAGTGGTTGTTCACATGAGAACAACTATTTACATGTCTGGTATTTTTGGGGTACAGTATTATCGGGGGACCATTGCATTTTAAGAATGTTTTACAGAAAACATCCAGACAATGTGTGAATATTGCTTTATGGAATTATATGGTAAAGTCTGTATTCAGAGTTTTAGAGCCTCTCAGAATCTCACAATCATCTGCTGGATGCCATTGAAATGCTCTTCCCACACAAAACATCTTGCCTTTTTTTCTGACGGGAGTATTTTCATCCTGAAAGACTGGACACATGCCCACAATGTTCTAAAGCCTGCATTCGCGGTCCATTTTACTGAAGTAATGTGACATTTCCCAGAAATAAGAAACCTGGGAAACAATAAGAAACGAGGGAAATTTTCTCAGTGAGATACAAATGTGGAGACTTGTTCTTTCAGGAATTGATTTCATGGTGAAAAATATCTCTATATAACAGGACTTTAGTGGAGAGGGGTTGAAAAATAAGAGAAATTGGTGATTGTTAGCTTAACATACTCACTTTGAACCCCATTTGACCTGCACTGTATTGACAAAAATCACAGTGTGTGTGTGTGTGTGTGTGTGTGTGTGTGTGTGTGTGTGTGTGTGTGTGTGTGTGTGTGTGTGTGTGTGTGTGTGTGTGTGTGTGTGTGTGTGTGTGTGTGTGTGTGTGTGTGTGTGTGTGTGTGTGTGTGTGTGTGTGTGTGTGTGTGTGTGTGTGTGTGTGTGTGTGTGTGTGTGCATGGTGTGTGCGTCCAAATTGTATAATGTGGGTATACATAGGTGGAAAGGTGATATGAGGACATTTGTGTCCCATATGTGTGTTTTTTTGAGTGTGAAATGCACCGTCTCCTGTGAGGGCCAATGCACATGTTTTGTACAGTCCATTGCGCCTGGAACGTCCCCGTAAACCATCCAACGTGCGTGTGTGTGTGTGTACAGTATGCCATGTACTGTATTTAGTCTCTCCATCATTTTTCATTTCTTACTTACATAAAAATGGAAGCGCACACCCTGCTGACACTATATTGTGAAACAACTTGTTCTTTTAAGCACAGACAAGAGTGAAAACACAATGACACGTGTCAATCATGTCCCTGTGTGTGTCACTGATTTCAGTCGTGCTGTAATTATATGAGAAAAGGTTTTCACAAAGTCATTCTTCTGCATGTCCGTCGGCTCGCTGTGAGACGGCTGTGGAGCGGGCCTGTCAAAGACAAATGGAACAAAATGAAACAGACAAATTGCTGTGAGCCTGAATTGCGAAAAGATTCGCAGCCTGGACACGAGGGCCTTTTGCCCCGACATGTGTTAGGCTCTGTGCCAAAATCTAGTGAACAGCCTGCCGACTACATAGGCAACTACCAAAGTGAACTGAGTGTTATTCATAGGCAACTTGTCCTATACACAAAGTACTTGACTAATCCTCTTGAACTGAATCTGATGTTGCACCGTCTGGACCAAACAAACTCATAACAGACTAATACTAAGTGAAATAAAATGAGATTTAACTGCTTGTGTTTGTATCTGTTTAATGTCTGGCTGTGAGTGTGCCTCGGATGCCTATAATGCTGCCTGTAAAACAGATGTTGAGGCCGAAAGGCTCTATGCAAATATATAAGCACAATTGTTTTGAAAGCTTTCAGGGTTTCGTTGCAATCTCAGCATTAAAGTGAGCTAATTTTCTCTAGATATTTTCTTTTTCAGATCAGCTGCTGTCAGGGAAGAGCAACAGTTTGAAGAGAAACTTGCTAGGTAAGTTAGTTCATATTAGTAAACACTAACAGTATTTTTGGAGCTAATGACCTGAATGTAAACTGAACAGAAGTTCAGAACAAGCGTGTGGCCTGTATAACTGCACACTTGCAATGTGTTGGACTTGCGTTCAGTACATTTCACCACATATTTAATAAAAATGGTATCTTGACACTAGATCTGGTACAAAGTTTAAATGTAAGCTATTTTATGTACAAGTTAAGTTACACTAAGTTTGGGGTCATTGAGATTTGAAAAAAGTTTCACCAAGTGCTCACCAATGCTGCATTTACTTGATCAAAAATACAGAAAAAATGTGAAATATTATTACAGTTTAAAATAACTGTTTTGTATTTGAATATATTTTAAAATGTAATTTATTTCAGTGATGCAAAGCTGTTTTCCAGCATCATTACTCCAGTCTTCAGTGTCACATGATCCTTCAGAAATCATTCTAATATACTGATTTGCTGCTCAAGAAACATTTCTGATGATTATTATTAATGTTGAAAACAGTTGTGTTGCTTGATTCCTGAAAACAGCTGATTCCTTCATGAATAGAAAGTTCAAAAGAACAGCATTTATTTCAAATATAAATCTTTTGTAACATTATAAATTCACTTTTGAACATTTACTGCATCCTTGCTGAATAAGTAAATTATTAATAGTATAAAATAAGTATTAATTTGTAACTCAAGTGTGTTTAACTTTTCACTCTTAAAGATGAAGCTGCATTGTGTTTCTGGAGTACATTGACAGACTTCATTGCAGTGAACTCTTTTTGCGTTTGGCATCGTCTCACACGTATAAGCGTCAGTGCTCTCCTCCTCTTAATGAGAGTGGATGCTGATGGCCATTATCGAGTCCTTCCCCACAGCGCGCTCTTCACAGGGGGCCGCAGGAGTTCAGCGCTCAGCCCCTCAAGTATCTGATCAGCTCTGCGTCACCGCTAAATCACCATGCGATAGCGGCGCTCAGGGCCCTGAATGAGGCACCCGCTCGGTTTGAGACGTCTACAGAGCCGCGAGGATGCAGCGAAGAAGCCCTGGAACAATGCAGGGAAATTAGACATCAAAAAAGCTTTAATTTAACATTCTGATGCATTCTTCTCAATAATGAGTTTTTGATGCTGTTGAGGCATATAGTGCTCTGCTGTGAAGGACATCTGATTCTGGTGAGGTCTTCAAGGACACGCCTCTCTCAGCCTGCTGATGTACAACTGGAAATGAAGTGTTTCGTGTTTTTCCTCCTTTTGCCATGAAAACACTTCATCAGCTGTTGATTTTGAGATGTTTTCCTATCTGTTGAGAAGAACATTCATATAACATTCATAATAGTGCTTTCCAGGAATATGCTACACGTTGGTGCTGCATTTTTTAATCATTAAATGCCCAATGCCCTGTTTTTTTATATTATTACATTTTATTTGTAGTGAGAGCCATTAGATATGTTAGATAAATTAACCTAGCAGGAAAACCATTTTAAACGCATACCAAAGTGATGATTTTGACTTGCTCCACCTTAGAGCAATATAATAATAAGAAGAAATAAAGATTTAAAAAGTAACATATTTATATATCAATATCTTTTTATCTATCTTTAATATGTTTTAATGTCATACATAGTAAATCATCTATATATGAATATTTTTATTTGAATACATTTAAAAAAAAAAAACGAAAATTAGATATGTAATTTTATATATTTAATGTCATAAAGAAATTATAAATAATGATTTCTTTGAATCATAAATAATGTATATATCTTTTTATTTTAATATGATTTTTTTAAAGAAAATATTTAAATAATGAAATGTATTTATTACATAGTGTGCACACACACACACACACACACACACACACATGTTCACACACACTCTCACTTGCCACTTGACTTGGGTAATGCTCATTGCTTTTCCAGCATTGATTTCATTGCTCAGTTGACTTTTGAGAGCATTGACTTTTGTTAAGACCAAAAGGGTTTAGACTAAGCCAGGATTAGGCCTTGGTTCAATTAGCACATTTAAGTATTTATTTTTATAAAACATGCCTTATAAAAAACATTACTAGTGTGCATCTTGAGACAAAACAAAGGCACTGATATATTCTAAGATCAGTCAGTGCAAGTTTCTTTCAGTTTAAACAGTTTAGGATTATATTTTAGTCTAGGACTAGGCTTAAGCCTTGTCTGTGAAACCGGGGAATTAACTTTTAGAAATTGTAAAGAAAATGTTATCATTATTTACTCATACTCTTGTCGTTCCAAACCCATCTTTCTATGTGTGTTTTCATGTTTAGATGAACACTTCCTTTAATCTGCTCCTTTAATCTATTAACAGATGGAGAAACTTGAGGCTGATCCTCTCAGAGGATCATTTATTGCTCAAAGATTGCTCTTTTAATGGATATGTTGACATTGTCTCCGATGTTTTTCTAAAAAAAATTTGGAGGGATAAAAATAGACACAAAATGTTGACACAGTAATGAAGCTATAAACTGTGCATAGCAGCTCAGATCTTTTTTAGGTACATCTTAAGTTCTTTTCATTGCAGACTTTTCTGAAAATCTAGATCAATGTTTCTCAAATAATTTTGTTTCAGGTGGTGACCTGTCTTTTATCCACCAAAACCTCAAGACACAGCTAAGTTTACTGGGGTCCAGAGAAATATCTGAGAAGCTGGAGATTTTAACAAAGGTATATTTGCTTCAAACGGATATACTTGCCTGATTTTTCATATTTTTATACTATACCTGATTATCCTTTTCTGCATTTTTCACATTCTATATACACTAACAGTTAAAAGTTAAGTCAGTAAGATGTTTTTTATGTTTTTGAAATAAGTCTTTTATGTTCATCATGCTTGGCTGCATTCATTGGATTTAAAAATAGAGTAACAATTCTAATCATTCTTATATGCTGATTTACAGCTCAAGAAACATTTGTTACTATTATTAACGTTGGAAACAGTTGTGCTGCTTAATATTTTTGTGGAAAACATTGTTTTTCAGGATTTTTTGATGAACAGAAAGTTCAAAAGAACAGCATTTATTTAAAATAGAAACCTTTATAATATCATAAATGTCTTTACAGTGACTTTTGATCAGTTTAATGCATCCTTGCTGAAGAAAAGTAAAAAACAACATTGGACCAATAGTGTGTGCTGAATGTTTCGCCACAGTTAGAGAGGCAGTGACCGAGAGAATCTCTGACTCCTGCACAGCTAGACAGAACTTAAAGAAGACAGCACTCTCTTATGACTGATCAGAGACTGTAAAGCCCAGCCGGACCGCTGTGATCCGCTCCGCTTCTCTCCACATGATGGATTCCTGCTTGTCCAGATTGTACAGCCTCTTAATTCTTGGACTCGGTGGTGGAACAAATTCCAGCTCATACATCAGCCACTTTGAAAAGAAACCTCAAGACCCCTATAACTAGACCTCACACAAATAAATACAAACCTGCACTGCAGCAATCTGTCTTTGTTGTATTATGTGCAGTATGCTTGTGTTGGTAGGAAAGCAGACTAGTCACATTTACTCACAGTGAACTGTGCAAACTAATAATATGTACACGATACGTTAACTGGTTACTTTTGACAAGTGATGGTTTAAAATGGTTAATGATGGTGAGTAATAGTGCATAATGTTTACTGTTGTTATAGATGGTTCAGTGATGGTGAATGATGGTGAATTGTGTGTGATGGTTTATTAATATGAGTGATTTTCAGTGTTGGAGAGTACTGTTATTAATGGTAAATAATGATGAATAATAGTAGGACTGATCACTATAGTTATTGGACTGCAAAGCAATTAGAAACTAGCAAAAGAGTCGTCAGAGAAACGGCGTTGAATGCATTATGCAGATTGGTGGAAAATTGAGCTCTGTTGGTATATGATGGTATATAATAGTGAGTGATGGTTTATTTATATTAATGATGTCAGGTGTTGGAGAGCAATATTAGTGATGATGAATAATGGTAGGATTGTTTACTTGTTAAAGGACTATAAACTACTTTTAGAATAAAACAGAGATCTGAAATCTGGTTGTAGAGATTGGCCGAGGAGACAATGATGAATCAGACACAAACTGATCTAATTCGTTCAAAGCTCAACTTTATTATCAGGGCGGTGGGTATATATAGTAAAGCAGAAGTACAATATTGTGCAATATAGAATCACACCATTTGCAGAATCATCCGAATATGGAAGTTTGTCTGTTTGGTGACACACTGAAGTCCATGTTTTATCTTGAACATCAAACTAAGCCGAAAACAGTAGACACAGCATTTTCCTTCTTGGCACAGGGTGTTCTCAGAATCTCACAATGGCCACTTTAAGACACAGAGATGTCCTACTGAACACTCCTGTGCTATTCAAATCAATCAGGTATATACAATCATCACATTATGGGGATCCACAGGTTAGATCAACTTTGTTACATATAGTGAACAAATCAAAAATAAATAAATCACTCTGGTTACACTCATCTTGGTTAGTTCAAATATGATCCCTTATATGTCAAAATATAGTTAGTAAAGATTTACACTTTATACTCCTGATTCTGTATGTCCTTCAGGTTCTAATGCATAGGTATGAGCATCTTCAGTGTAGGTATCAGCGTCTGACACATGTTCAACCTGCTCAGCATGCTCTCCTGAATGCACGGTTGGAGCAAATGTAGCACGTTTTGTACATTCATCATTACTTGATAAGTATCTCTTGTTGTGATAGCTGTAATTGAGCGTGTGACAAGACACTGCATTAAACATGGTGATATCAACAGTAAAAACAAAGCCAATACAACAATAGGTATAACAGACTGAAAAATCCAGGTTCCCCATCCACCCCAGAGGCTCGGCCAGCTAAACCAAGAGTCCTCTTTCTCCGTATAGATTGCAAAGCCTGCTAGAGACCATCCTGCGGTTTCCCATGGAGATGTCCAGGCACTGACTGTCTTGTACCCGTTGTAACGATTAGGCATGTTGTGTATATCTCGCTTGCTTCGATATTGCTTTGCTTTTGCGTCATTCACATCAATGTCTTTGTTTGTCAATACTGTGGTTCCTGTAGAGAGCAGAGCTGGGTAGCAGCATCCACGCCAGTCTCCCTCATCTAAATGGTAATATGCCATTCCTCCACAGGTCCAAATCATTCCTGGGGCGCTGTCGAGGTGTGAGAATGGACACATGAAACTCCCCGCAGTCTGATTAGAGTACTTAATAGTACAATTGTAATTAACAGCTGTTCGATTCAGTGTTATTGTGTTTCTACAATCGGTCATTCCTACATAAGCCTTTCCTTCATTTGAGCAGATACATAAGTCTACCGGATGAGATTGTACGTGAAAGGCTGGTCCCTTAAATGGCAATCCTATACGAACAATTGTAATCTTTGATAACAAATGTTACTATATTTACTTTTAGATTGTCCATCATCAGCAATATCTTTGACGTCTGCTTTAAACTTCACATTTATTCTTTTCAAAACATACCGTTTCTGGAGTTATCGGGTATGTTGTCCATGCTGAGTGGAATTGCATACAAATCCAACATTCTCCATCTACCTCGCTTTTCAGAACTTCTCTCTGTAAAAACGTTAATGCACATGCATAATTTCCACATAAAATGCCCTAACTTCCTTAATAGTATCACCCAGGTCTGAACTCATGATCAAATCTACATCCTTCATTGATGCATCTTGTGGTAAAATGCTAAGTGGGTTCGGAAACAGGCTAGCTATTATTCTTTTCATTATCGTCAATTCTGCGTCTACTTGGACTACATGAACTTCCTGGTATGCATCCTTTCCCCTTATGGCCCATCCGCAGTAATACACTCCTGTATCAGAGAACTGCACATTGGATATTGTTACATTCAGGAGCCGTAAGTATCTCTTTCCTCCGTCTTTCCAAATTTGACCATATCTGTCTCGTATTTCTTCCCGGTTATCGTCCACTCCCATAATTGTAGATATAGGATTGCATAGAAAACTCTGGTCTTTTCCCGGTTCTAGGGTCATTCTCAGTGGATTGGTGTTTGGTGGACTTCTTCTTGGCCCTTGCTAGTTCTCTTTTATGAGGGGTTGTGACATTCTGTCTAACTTGCTCCACTCTCGTAATAGAGTTATTGACACAGTTATTACTGCTATTGTCACTATAGGACACGCATTGTTCCTCTTATTCCACACATACCTGACCTTCTAAATGGGTGCCACGGTCTTGAATCTGTATTTACTCTTCTCTGCATAAGAAGTAATAGTGTGCTTCAACCCATGATTTCCTGACTTTATCTATTCTATATAAGATCAGTGTTCCTTCTTGCTGTGCCTCCTTATTACATGTACTATAGGGCAGTGTTTGGATGTCTTCTTGCTAATCTGGATTGTAATAGTGCACACGCATCCGTTCTGTCATCCGTTGGGTACGTATATACTGTGGTTACTGCACCAAAAACAACCTTTTCGGCTGGGCAACCCGAGATTAGCTAATGCTTTTAAGGTTACTTCACTCCACGTCTGTCCTTGTACTATTGTCTATTCATTTAACAAGTCCAATACTGACATTAGTAATTTAGTATATTCTAATCTATATAGCTTCGGGGTCCCAGTATACTTCGCTTCTGTATACTTCGAATGTCCCGTATTTTGCAGTGAACAGATAGAATGCTATTCTTAAATAATGGTGAGTGATGCAATATTAGTGATGAATAATGGTAGGGATTAATCACTAGTTAATAGATTATAAACCAAGATTGAAAAACTCACTAATCAAAGAAAGACAAGAAAATGCATTGAATACATGTCAGCTGGGGAAAAACTGTGACATGTTCACTGTCAGTGTATGATGATAAATAATGGTGAGTGATGATTTATTTATGCAAGTGATGTCCAGTGTTGGAGAGCAGTATTAGTGATGAATAATGATAGGACTGTTCACTGATTAATAGATTATAAACCACAGTTAGAAACTCACAAATTAAAGAAAGATAAGGAAATGCATTGAATACAAATTGGTGAGATTCATTTTTGGTGCAGTGAGGGTAAATACATGAGTGATGGTTTATTTATGCAAGTGATGTTCATTGTTGATGAGCAGTATTAGTGATGAATAATGGTAGGATTGTTCACTTATTAATAGATTATAAACCACAGTTAGAAACTCACAAAATACAGAAAGACACGAAAATGCCTTGAATGCATACTACAAATTGTTGATTTTTTTTAATAGTGTTCACTTTGAATGCAATGAGGGTAAATAATGGTGATTCGTGGGTTTATGTAAGGGATTTCCAGTGTTGGAGAGTCTTTTTATTGAAGAATTATGGTGGGATTGAAATAGTAAATAGATTATAAACCACAATTAGACTCTCAGAATTCAAAGAAATGCAAAAAAAAACGCATTGAATGCATAATGCCAATGGGTGAAACATTCAATGTTAAGCGTGTGATGTCTTAATAATGTGAACGCTGTGCTGTGATGCTCAGTGGTGCAGGTGATTGTCAGCAGCAGTGAGGGAATCACTCTCACCCTCCTCCAGAGCTCCAGACCTTCATTGCTCCAGTCTGTCGATGTGAGACGCGGAGGACAAAGTTGAAATCGCAGGTGCACGAATTGAACCGTCCATTTGCAGACGTTGCAGCGAAGACGAGGGATTATATCACGAGCCATTCTGTGATGGTGAGTTTGCGCTTCTTCTTTCTTCGCGTTTCTTCAGTCATTAATCGCAGTCTAACGCTACAGCGATGCATTGAATGCGGGCGACCTCCGTTCCCAATAATACACGGTAGTGAACGGCGTGTTTCTCATTCGCTTCACGCGTGTTCCTATGGACGGATTCATTATTAATATGAGATGAGTGAATATTTACAGACAGCGGAGATTATCCTGTAGCTTTGTTGTTTATACGTTCAGGTTCAGGAATTTAAAGATGATTTGTGGGTTATAATGTACCGATTCATCCACATTATCACTTTAAAAGGATGCATTTGAATGCATTCAATCCTGGTTGAGCATGCGCTGTTTTTCATGTAAACTGTAAATTAATGAAGCTTCTCCAGAATATGTCACATTTCACTCCAAAATTAAAAGATAATAATACGAAATTATATTTGCATATATATATTCATCTCAATTATTCACGTTTCCACTGACTAATGCAGAAAATAATTATATATGATTTAAACAGTAATATTGTTGATTATTAATATGTACCAATGCTGTTGTTTGATGTACTGCCTTCATAGTCTATTAATTTTAATACAAACAAACTGACCAGACAGGATGATTTCATTACTCTGTTACAGTAATGAAAGTCTTATGAGAGCCATCATTAAGAATAATGAGAATTACAGCCAAACCTCAAAAGTTAAACATCGTGAGACTTAACAATGAAAACTTGGGAGAAAATGGGTTGAACTGTACTGATAATGATGCAAAATATATATAAAGCCAATAACATTAAGCATTTGTTTTTATTTTGGGGTGAAATATATTCCTGTTCACTTATATGCACCTCATGAAGCAAACTTGTGTCTTGAGCCAGAATTTTTTTTGTCAGTGTCATTTACAGCAAAGCACCTGTGTAAAGCCAATAATCAGGCAATTCTGATGGTTTCTCTCGTGCATTAGGTCTGTTGTCTCTCTCCAACGCCTCCCACCATCATCAGTAAATCAATCCAGATTTCTGCAGTGAATATGAAGGCATGCAGTGAGTCACAGCACACATTAATGCTTTCATATTCATGCAAAACAAACCCAACCACTGTACATTCCCATTCAAATGACTGCCTCAAAATGAATCAGGTTTTTAAAAAGTGTTTGTGATGCAATGACCTCCATTTTATTCAGAAGCCTTACACACTTTTGACCTTGTAATGTTTGGACATTGTGAACCATTTTCAATCATTTCAATTCATTAGGTGCTTAAAATGTGATGCTTTTCTGTTTGTGTTACATTGTTGCTTTTTGTGTTGTGGAAAAGATGCATCACCGTTAATGGATTTAATGTAGCAATACAGTAGGATCACAATAGCATTAGCGGTATAATAATACACAAGAACATGCAATGCTAAATGACGTTATTATTATTAGCAGATGCTGTTGTGCCTTCAAGAGCACAGAGCCCGTTCAGAAACAGAGCCGCGTTCAGCCCAGTGCTTCTCATTATGATGGTTATCAGAGCCACAGTGTGTGTGTTGCATCCATAAAAAAAACCTTCTGTTTGATTGACGCTCAACTGTCTTTCTCTCCTTGAAGTGTCTGTTTGTTTGCATCCCACAAGGGTTGCAAAAATAGCACGGAGAAGAGAAAGAATGTGAAAGAAGAAACGTTTAGATGTATATTTTCTACTGAAATGGGAATTTCTAGACTTGAGAGCTGCAAAGCATTCACATAACAAATCATCACACGTTCATTTGAAGGAAAACAGTGCAATATCTGATTCTTTTCGGCACTGAATCGTCTTGTTTATCTGAGCATGCAAGTTAGGAGTCCTGCAGTTGCATGTAATTGAATCACTGCTCGTTTTTGTCTATGTGTGTGTTTTATTCCCTATGATTCATCCATTTCCTTTTTTGGGGAGATAATAACAATGAGTAAGACAGCGGGGGCTCGGAGACCGTTCGCTAGCCTCGCACAGGTCTCGTCTTAAGGGATCTTATACCTCCTTAGATTCACTGTGTATCATCAAATCTGGCCGACACACATTTCCCGTCTACCCCTGCCCGCTCGCCCCTCCCTCCGCTCCGGCCCTGCGCACTTCAGCGATCAGAGTTGATTATTTTGGATGGGGTTGTATATAATAAAGAATGTTAGGGTGATTCGGTGTTGTTGTGGGTCTGAGCATCAGCCACTGTGCTGCAGTTTATTATGATGTGGCCAGTAAGGCAGCCCTGTGTGTGTGTGTGTGTGTGTGTGTGTGTGTGTGTGTGTGTGTGTGTGTGTGTGTGTGTGTGTGTGTGTGTGTGTGTGTGTGTGTGTGTGTGTGTGTGTGTGTGTGTGTGTTTGTGTGTGTGTGTGTGCGTGTGTGTGCGTTGTGTGTGCGTGTGCGTGCGTGTGTGCGTGCGTGCGTGCGTGCGTGCGTGTGTGCGCGTGCGTGCGTGCGTGTGTTTTTAAAACAATGTTCCTTCTCTTTTAGGCTTTGAGGTTGTGTGTGAGATCTCTGGGAACAATCGTGAGCAGAATGCATAGACACGCGTCAAGAGAGACCTTCCTCATCCTCTTCCTCATCATCAGCCTGGTAAGAGCAGAGACAGGCTTGTATTTGTGTGCTTAGGGCCTGTATTCACATGGATTTACATGATTATATTTTACACATGTGACCATTATTGAAGTTTGATAAGGCAAGAATCACTATTACAGCTGCCTGTTTAAAATTAGTTTTTGAATAACCCCCTAACCCTCATTATTAAACTTTGGGTATCAGGATTTTGCCTATAGTAAATAAATAGATATATAACCATATTTAGAGATCAAAGACTTTAAGAAACCATCCAGAAAACCCTAGAAAGCAGCTACCAATGTCCTAGCAACCATTTAGAACACCCTAGCAACCACAAGTGTTATTTTAGTATTATTTATATACTTTATAGTTTGTATTAATGTTTTGAATTAGCTTTTTTTAATACTTTCAGTTTTAAATTTAATTTTAGTTTCATTTTTTATTAGCTTTTGTTTACACTATTACTATTTAGGTTTCATTTATTTTTATTTCAGTTTTAGTTTTTGCTAATTTCCCTTTTCCATTTAAAAAAACATAATTTTTTTTGGTAGCACTTTACAATAGCCTTCCTTACTTAACCTTAGTTAATGCATTAACTAGCATGACCTAACAATGAGCAATGCATTTGTTTCAGTATTTGTGCATTTTCGTTAATGTTAGTTACACATAGCAATGCAATGCATTAAAAGCCATGCACCCAGGACACCGTAGACACAGGTATTAGCACTAAAACAGAACTAGTTTTGGTATTTTCTGTTTGACTGTTCACAATACTAGTGTGTTTCACCAGAGCTGAGTAGCACCGTGAACAAGCTGAAAACACGAAAAACTGTTCTGTTTTAGTGCCAGTTTCAAAGCATATCTGAAAGGTTGACTTTTAAAAGAAGAAGAAAAACACATCCTGAGGTTTTGTGATGACTGTTGTGAGATAAAGGTCTTGTTAGTTCTTGGTCATTTCCCTACAGTGAGGAAACAAACAAGAGCATCTTATCTTTAATCGAAATGAAAAGAAAGCCCATCTGAATGGTGGGAATGGAGGGTTTGGATGATTTGCATAATAAGTCCATTGAAAATTATTGCTCAGATTTTGCTCTTATATAGTTTAGGAAATACAATGTATGTGATTTGCCTAAAATATCAACATTGTCTCAGAAGTTTATCCTAAAGTTACGGACACAAATGAGCCAATTATTGATATATAGAGTATAGAGCTACAGTATAAAGTGAATATGGATAGATTAGATCAATTGTGACCCTGGACCACAAAACCAGTCTTAGGTCGCTGGAGTATATTTGTAGCAATAGCCAAAAATATACTGCATGGGTCAAAATTATCGATTTTTCTTTTATGCCAAAAATCATTAGGACATTAAGTAAAGATCATGTTCCATGAAGATATTTAGTAAATTTCTTACCGTAAATATATCTAAACTTCATTTTTTGATAAGTAATATGCATTGCTAAGAACTTCATTTGGACAACTTTAAAGGCGATTTTCTCAATATTTCGTTTTTTTGCGCCCTCAGATTCCAGATGTTCAAATAGTTGCGTCTCAGCCAAATATTGCCCGATCCTAATATACCATACATCAATGGGAGGCTAATTTATTCAGCTTTCAGATGATGTATAAATCTCAAATTTGAAACATTGACACTTAAGACTGGTTTTGTCGTCCAGGGTCACAAATGATCTTAGAAGAGTTAAAACCCACAAAGCCTTACAATTGCACAAAAAAGATTTATAGTGGAAAAAAGGTTCTTTAGTTGTTTTTTTATGTTCTTCATACAAAGAAAAAATGGTTGTCTGTGTATTTTTTCCCATTTTTGAAGGCCAAAGTGCAGAATTTTACATGCATGTGTTTTTTGATAAAGATACATTGAGTCAAATTAAAATCTAGAATTTGAGTCTATAAAAACAATACAGTAGAATATAGAATCCAGATGGCACAGTGTGGTCAGAAGCAACACAGGGAACCATCATTTATTTGTGTTTCTGGGAAGGTTTTTATTTTCGTTGGAATCCAGACCGCAGACAGGATCGTTTTAGATTGGTGAATTTGAGGTCTGACCCCTGACCCCTCCAATTTAGGCCTGAACGTCCCAAAGGGGGCAAACTGAAAGGTTTGGAAAGGAGGTCAATTGTAAATATCTAAAATATTACATGCTTCATTTTACATACAACATTTTAGGACTTTCACATAACATTTCAGTAACCACAAACATTAGATTACAAGTTATTTTCAGTAAGTTGCAGGTGGAGGTAACATAGCAACAGTTGGCTGCTCAAGTGCTTTCCATTAGGATCAATGGACAGTAGATGACGTGATGTCATTATTTGGTACTTTATTATAGATTTAAATTGATCCCCGTCAGTTGTGCTGTATAATGCACACCCTACTGCAGACAAATCATTGTTTAGCATTTTTGACACCGCATTTGTTGTTTATATCTGTGCGTGTTAAAAGAATTTGCCAACAGATGTGTGTTAAGAAACCTCAGCTCCACACATTTCTATACAATTCAAAGCATATTTTACCCCAAAATTACAATTTGCTGAAACTTTACTAACCCTCAGGCCATCCAGATGAGTTTGTTTCTTCATCAGAACAGATTTGGACAAATGTATTACACCACTTGCGCACCAATGGATCCTCTGCAGTGAATGGGTGCCGTCAGAATGAGAGTCCAAACAGCTGATAAAAACATCACAATAATCCACAAGTAATCCAGACCACTCCAGTCCATCAGTTAACATCTTGTGAAGAAAAAAGCTCTGAGTTTGTAAGAAACAAATCCACCATTAAGACGTTTTAACGTGACATCTTTGCTTTGGGTTAAAATATGAGTGCATAATGCATAATAACCGTTCGGCCAGTGAAAAAGTCTATCTCCTGTTGTCTTCACACATCAAAATCTACAATGTATTGTTAGAACTGTTTTTGGTTGTTTTTCGCTTGTAAACGGTGCTTGATCTGTGCATGTTTCTGTTTGATTCAGACGAGATGACTTTTTCACTGGAGAAAGCTAAATTATGGATGGAGGATACTTTTAAGGTTATACATGTCTTACAGATAGATTTGTTCCTTACAAACACACAACTTTCACAAGACGTTAATAGATGTACTGGAGTGGTGTGGATTACTTGTGGATAATCGTGATTCTTTTATCAGCTGTTTGGACTGAAAAACAGAAAAACATTCTGACGGCACCCATTCACTGCAGAGGATCCACTGGTAAGCAAGTGATGTGATGATACATTTCTCTAAAACTGTTCTCATCTACAATAATTAATCTACATCTTGGGTAGCCTGAGAATGTTTTTTAGGACAACCAGTTTTAGCTGGATTTTTACAGCGATGGACATTCAATCCGACCCAGAAACAAACCCTATAGATGTCAGAGACAGAAATAACACAACTTCTATAAAAGATAAAGTCTGTGAAAGTTTTTTATTTACACCCAGAGGGATAAACAGACGGGACCAGCACAGATTTTGCGGTTCGATTTTTCATCTTGTTTATATGCAGGCAAGTTATTGTTATTGGAAACATTGTGTGGTTTTTGTGGTGCAAATGTGTCGTGTTTGTTGCTGCTGTTTATTCATCCTGCTCTTGTGTTGTTCTGGTTTATTTATGCGTTTTATCTGTTTGTTGATTCAGATGTGGCCCATACATTCAGAGATCTCCAACTGCGTCATCAAACGCGAGGAGGAGAGATGCTTTGAGCGAATTGCCCTGCAGGACCCTAAAAACGAAGAAAAGTTTGGTAAGAGAGAGCAAAGGCTATCTAACACATTTACAGTGTCTAGTATATACACTATATAATATGTATACAGAGTATATCAGGAATAATCTGGAAAAATGTGAAGTAATGTAATTCTCTTACATAAACCAGTGCGTTTGATCTTCCAATTACAGTGTGAAAGATGAACAGAAAAAGATAACAGCTAAAGTTTCCCCGCTCTAGAGTAGTTTTCAACTGCATCAAACCGTGAGAGCCGCCTCTTTTGCACATGTCTGATTCACAATGACCCGTGAACCGATGAGCGAGCTGATAAAGAGCATTTTTGTCAACAAAGATTTTGACTAATGGGGCAAAATAAAGATAAGTTACTTTCAATTACAAAAACATTATTTCATTAAATTACTTTTTTGTACGCAACTGTTCTAAAGTTTGGGTTCGATAAGATATTGTTATTGAAAAAAGAGTCTTATGCTTACCAAGGCTGCATTTATTAGATAAAAATGCAGTAAAAACTGTAAAAAAAAAAGGGAAATATTTTTCTATTTTAAAATAACGTTTTCTATGTAAATATATAATAAATTGTAATTTAGCTGAATTTTCAGCATCATTACTCCAGTCTTCAGTGTCACATGATCCTTCAGAAATCATTTTAATATGCTGATTTTCTGCTCAAGAAACATTTATTATTATCAATGTAAAAAAAAAATTTTTTAGTGGAAATTTTGATACATTTTTCTTTGGGATTTTGTGATAAACAGAAATGTCAAAAGAGACTTTTTTAAACATTATAAATGCCTTTACTATCACTTTTAATTAATTTAATGCATTTCATTTCTTTAATAATTTTCCTAACCCCAAACTTTTGAACAATTTTGTAACTAAATTGTATTTTAGTCACTTTATACTTTATTAAACTGAAATGGGATACATGAAATGACAACAAGCCCTCTGATTATTGAAAGATTTACATTACATTTACTTTTACATTTATGCATTTATCAGACACTTTTATCCAAAGCGACTTACAGTGTAAGTCTATAGTAAGTCTACAGTGTAAGTCTATAGTAAGTCTACAGTGTAAGTCTATAGTAAGTCTACAGTGTAAGTCTATAGTAAGTCTACAGTGTAAGTCTATAGTAAGTCTACAGTGTAAGTCTATAGTAAGTCTACAGTGTAAGTCTACAGTGTAAGTCTATAGTAAGTCTACAGTGTAAGTCTATAGCTATCCTACAGTGTAAGTCTATAGTAAGTCTACAGTGTAAGTCTATAGTAAGTCTACAGTGTAAGTCTATAGTAAGTCTACAGTGTAAGTCTACAGTGTAAGTCTATAGTAAGTCTACAGTGTAAGTCTATAGTAAGTCTACAGTGTAAGTCTATAGTAAGTCTACAGTGTAAGTCTATAGTAAGTCTACAGTGTAAGTCTATAGTAAGTCTACAGTGTAAGTCTATAGTAAGTCTACAGTGTAAGTCTATGTACCAAGTTTTAGTCTACAGTGTAAGTAAGTCTACATAAGTCTATGTAAGTCTACAGTGTAAGTCAGTGTAAGTCTATAGTAAGTCACAGTGTAAGTCTACATAGTAAGTCTACAGTGTAAGTCTATAGTAAGTCTACAGTGTAAGTATGTCAGTTCATAGAAGTGTCATGTAATATGCCCGATGAGGATGTCAACAACCATTTTTTAACTGATTCATTGAATTGAACAGTTCGATTCATTCATAGAAGTTACCATGCAACATTTCATCTCGTGTCTTCCCATCTCTCGCTCTCAGTCCTTCTTCTGAAAGAATGAGTCATGATTCTCCATCTCTCCCAGAGCCTCACTAAACTAACTAGAACTTGCATTCACTGGGTTCATTTCGCTCGGCGTGTACTAAATGTGTCATCTGTCCCCTATAGAGGTATTCAGGTTTTGTGGTAAACAGGAAGCAGGACTGTGACACCTGTCAGCAATTACAGAGAAGAGGGGTTCTTTTGGAGAGCTGGAGGACTCATCCAGCGGGATGTGGATAAATGGGCCGAGTGGAAGATGGAGAGAAAGCACTTTGACTCTGACTCATGTGTTTGCAGCCTCAAGGACACTCCAGATAGTTCTGACTGTTTGGAGCAGAACATAGCAGATTATAAGGTGTAAAACAGCTTGAGTTGCTCGAAAGACACTTGGGGGTGAATTCCTGAACAGTAAAAGTTTTACATGGGGAATTATTTCAGTGCCAAAACCTGCGTGTTTTTCATCAACCAACCGCAATCCAAATCCAGATGTGCTGTGTTGTCATTGCTATTCTTTTCAGAGCAATCAGCAGAATAGAGTCTGCTGCATAAATGGCTGCCCACTGCTCCGGTGTGTGTTCACGGTGTGTGTGTGTCACGGTGTGTGTGTGTGTGTGTGTCACTGCACTGTGTGTGTGTCACTGTGTGTGTGTCACTGGTGTGTGTGTCACGTGTGTGTGTGTGTTCACACTGTGTGTGTGTTCACTGCTCCGGGTGTGTGTTCACGCTGTGTGTGTGTTCACTGCTGTGTGTGTGTGTTCACGGTGTGTGTGTGTGTGTTCACGCTGTGTGTGTGTTCACTGCTCCGGGTGTGTGTTCACGTGTGTGTGTGTGTGTGTTCACTGCTGTGTGTGTGTGTTCACGGTGTGTGTGTGTTCACTGCTCCGGGTGTGTGTTCACTGCTGTGTGTGTGTTCACTGCTGTGTGTGTGTTCACGGTGTGTGTGTGTGTGTGGTGTGTGTGTGTGTTCACGCTGTGTGTGTGTGTTCACTGCTGTGTGTGTGTGTTCACTGCTGTGTGTGTGTTCACGCTGTGTGTGTGTTCACTGCTGTGTGTGTGTTCACTGCTGTGTGTGTGTTCACTGCTGTGTGTGTGTTCACTGCTGTGGTGTGTGAAATTCTGGGTCGCCATACTTGGCTGTATGTCACGTCACTTTCACTTTCACTTATTTCAATAGGCGATCCTTTTGTTTTAGTTTGTTTCAGTTTGATTCAGCGGTCAGTGGGTGAGATTTTTTATGGTTCTTTAGTCATTTTAAGGTGTACAAAAATGGCAAAATATCTCAGCCAGAAGATGTGCTGGTTTAAATGAACACTACCTGTCAAAAGTTTGGACTCAGTAAGATAAAAAAAATACTTTTATTGAACAAGTTTAACAAAATTAAAGTAGGCATTTATGATGTTACAAAAGATTTATATTCCGAATAAATGCTGTTCTTTTGAAATTTCTGTTCAAAAGACCTCACTCGTACAAATTCATAAGACTTTTGCTAAATCGTAAGTATTTTACGAGTTGCCAATTCGTATGAATTTGTACGAATGACCGACACCTAACCCCGCCCCTAAACCTACCCGTCACTGGGGCTTAGACAAATCGTACTAAATCGTACGAGTGAGGTCGTACGAATTAGCCACCTCGTAAAATATGTATACGAATTGCCATGAGATAGCTTTGTGTTTTCAGCATTTATAATAATAAGAAATGTTTCTTGTCAAATCAGCGTATTAGAGAATGATTTCTGAAGATCATGTGACACTGAAGACTGAAGTAACGATGCTGAAAATTCAGCTTTACATCACAGGAATAAAATTACTTAAAAAATATATTTAAAAAAGAAAACAGTTGTTTTAAATAGTAAAAAGATATTTCACAATATTACTGTATTTTTAATCAAACAATTGAAGCCTTGGTGGGCATAAGAAAAAAATCTTATTGACCCCAAACCTTTGAACGGCAGAGTATATGATCGTAAAAACAAAAAAATAATTTAAATGTTTTTCTTAGCAGTTTTAAATTGAAAATGCACTGTAAGGTATGAGGGACACATCATTCTAATAAACCTGATGAGAAGAGGGTAAAGTGTTTGACTATATGTGTTCAGACATCTCGTCTTTCAGCCTCGCTTCAAAGCCATTCAATTCTTGCCAAATTTTAGCCGTCCAATCAGCATCCTCTGGGGGCGGTTAAGCTAATTAGACGACAAAAGTACCCTCAACCGTAACGGAGAGCATCATGCTTACCAGCAGAGAATTAAGCGTCAGTTTCAGGATATCTGCAAACCATTAAAATGCCAGTAATTAAAGCCCTTGTTAAACTCAAAGCTCTCATTGGTGGAGAAGGAGTTTGTACAGCATAGCTGCAAAATATGGATTTAGTGAAGTCAAGGTCATTCAGAGCACAGAGACCAGTAATTTATACCTTTACACATATTTAATATATTGACTTGATATAACAAACATCTTTTGTGAAGTATTTATTTTGAGTCGTGTGCTTGTGCTGAGTAAATGCTGCTTGCTTTGGTAGGTTGTGCATGTAACGCAGTGGCCTTTTAGCGTGCGACTTTAGCGTCTCTGTGTTTTGAACTGGGAGTATTTTGGAGGAATGACCTCTGTGTTCAGCCTGTTTACATCTCCTTCATTGATCCTCGTCCTCTCCTGTTCCTTAAAGCACAGCAGGCTCATCGCTGCGCAGACAGAAAATCATTCAGCCGGAAATAAAACAGCCACGTTTGCAGGAGGGCTTGAGGAAGAGATTGACAGATGCAGGCGGAAAAAGCACAAGTGTGTGGGAGAGAAACTGAGACAAAGTGGTACTAGTGTCATTTAGAACATGAACGTAAGCAAAAGAACACAGATATTAATAATCACTGAACTTTTACGTCTGTCAAAGAAAGCAGTATGAACTGCAGTTTTCATCTTGATTAATTATTGAATTGGACGGCCAAAAGGTCATATATTTTACACAGAATTGGGTTAAAAATGCTAAATAAATATTTACAGTACATATTTATTTTCAAAAGATGATAACATGTTGATGATACACTTGTTGAATTAAACTTGCAATGTAATGTGACTGTTATTTTAGTATTATTTATATACGTTTTGTTATACTATTATAGTATTTTATTATGAATACTTATAATATTAATATATTATTAATTATAATGTTCCTATATTATTGTAAAATAATAATATATTATAATATTAAAATATATAATTAATATTTATTATAATAAACATATTATATTATTAATATTTTAAATTAGCTTTTAATTTTAATAAACTTTTCCATCACAGGAACAAATTACATTTATATATATATATATATAAATATATAAATATCTGTGATTTACTAAAGTATTTTTGTGATTTATAATAAACTCATCCTTCATAAGGAAAAACATTCTTTTTTAAATTACAATAATATTTTTAATTATAGTGAAATTAATGATTGAAATCACTTTGATGCGTGTTATCTCATAATGTTTTTGAGACTTTAGCCTGGATTTCACAGAGAGAGTCACATATGTATTATTTAATATTTCACAATATTGATCAAGTAAGTGCAGCCTTGGTGAGCATAACAGACTTTAAAAATATACAAATCTTATAAAAACTTATTTTGAATGACCCCTTTATTGTCTTTACCCCCTTTTGAACTATTAAATGCATTTGTATAAAAATGTTGTATAATTTGTTTTCCAATTATGATTTACATTCTAGAGACTTATATACGCTCCCCTCCAAAAGTATTGGAACAGTGAGTCCTATGCTTTATTATTGCTGTAGACTGAAAACATTTGGGTTTGATATCAAAAGATGAATATGAGACGAGAGATCATCATTTCAGCTTTATTTCCAGGTATTCACATTGACATCACCAAACTCTTGCATTCTTCTTTGGATGCTTTTCCAGGCTTTCACCGCAGTAGTTTGGGGGGTTTACTCCCTTCAGTCTTTTCTTTAGCAGGTAAAATGCATACTCTTGCATACCAAATTAACTTGGCCAGTCCAAAACCTTCCACTTCGTGCCCTGATGATCTCCTTTGTTGCTTTGGCACTGTGTGTTGGGTAACTATCTTGCTGCATGATGAAGGATCTCCCAATCAGTTTGGTTGCATCTCTCTGTAAATCGGCAGACACATTATTTCATATTTCATGGAGTTCATTTTGCTGCTGCCGTCATGTGTTACATCATCAATGAAGATTAATGAGCCTGTCCCAGAAGAAGCGATGCAAGCCCAAGCCATGACATTACCTCCACTGTGTTTCAGATGAGCTTGTATGTTTGGGATCATGAGCGGATCCTTTTTCTCCAAACTTTAGCCTTTCCATCACTTTGGTAAAGGTTGTCTCGTCAGTCTATAAAACCTCGTCCCAGAACTTTTGAGGCTCGTCTCCTATTTTTCTTGCTAATGAGTGGTTTGCATCTTCTGGTGTAGCCTCTGTACTTTTGTTCATGAAGTCTTCTGCGAACAGTAGATTGTGATGCATTCACTCCTTCGCTCTGGAGGGTGTTGCTGATGCCACTAACAGTTGTTTTAGGGTCTTCCACTACAGCTTTCACAATGTTTCTGTCGTCATCTGCTGAGGTTTTCCTTGATCTACCCGTTCGAGGTGTGTTAGTACACCAGTGGTTTCTTTCTTCCTCTGGAGATTCTAAATGGTTGTACTTGCTATTGCCAATGTCTTCACAATTGCTTGTTTTTCACCCATAGACATCTCTCTGGTTTTCATGTTGGTTACACGTCTAACTAACTATAAATGCAGTCTGCACAGATCTGAAACTGAGTGCAGACATTCAGTGCTATTTATTGTTTGAATAATCAATTAATAAGAAAAAAACACCTGTCAGTCACGTTCCAATACTTTTGGTAACATGAGCAATATGTGGGTTCAAACAAAAGGTGCTATCCTCTAAGTTGTGTATCAGATCCAGATGAAAATATCTGTAAATAAAAGCTGAAATGTCGATCTCTCATCTCATATTAATCTTTTGATATCAAACCCAAATATTTTCAGTCTACAGCTAAATAAAGGAATTGGCCTCACTGTTCCAATACTTTCGGAGGGGAGTGTATATATAAGACTTATATCATATATGTGACCCTGGACCACAAAACCAGTCTTAAGTCGCTGGGGTATATTTGTAGCAATAGCCAAAAATACACTGTATGGGTCAAAACTATCGATTTTTCTTTTATGCCATAAATCATTAATATATTAAGTAAAGATCATGTTCCATGAAGATATTTTGTAATTTCCTACCGTAAATATATCAAAACTTATTTTTTGATTAGTAATATGCATTGCTAAGAACTTAATTTAAACAACTTTAAAGGTGATTTTCTCAATATTTAGATTTTTTTTGCACCCTCAGATTCCAGATTTTCAAAATAGTTGTATCTCGGCCAAATATTGTTCTATCCTAACAAACTTATTTATTCAACTTTCAGATGATGTATAAATCTCAATTTAGAAAAAAATAACCCTTACGTCTGGTTTTGTGGTCCAGGTTTTTTGTGGTCATATATATATAATCTTACCAACTCAAAAAATGTAAAAATATAATATATATATATATATATATATATATATGCAAAGGTGAAAAAATGGACACCACATTTAATTCTGTGACATTGTTATTTTAGTATTATTTATATACTATTAAAGTTTTGTTATAGTATTCTGGTATCTATTAATATTTTGAATTAGCTTTTATTATTTGTTCCTAGGTTTTTTAAGTTAAAGTTTTATTAATTTTGTCATTTAAAAAAAATATATATATTACAAATATTTTATATAGCTTAGTTTATTTTTATTTCAGTTTTAGTTTGAGTTGATTTTAAAACTTATTTCACTCATCAATTTACAGTTGAAGTGTTTTCATTTCAAATTTTTCAACTAATACTGATATGTTAATTTATTTCAGCCTTTTCCCAATTAAAAGTCATTTTTATTAGTCTTGGTTAACAGTAACAACACTAATATGACATACTGATTGCATACTGCATGCTTCTTTGCATGTTATGTTTAGTAAGCATAGTGTGTTCTAACATCTGTTTTAAAATGTAGTTTAGTATGAATAAAGCTGTAATGATGTTTGTGCACATCCTCAGGGCTCCTGACGTATCAATGACGTCACACTTTGATTAGTCTGTGAGTCCAATCGGCAAAATCTCACCAATAAATCTGATGACGATCTAGCAATGGCCTTTATAGCAGTGAGTCAGTCTGAGCACATGTGTTCATCTGAAGCTGTATGCTGCTAGAAATGATTCAGAGAGGCAGTGTTCGTGTCAGTATGAACACTTTCATCTGCATCTGGTTAGTTTGCTATTTCTCCATCTCTCTCTCTCTCTTCTGCTGGTTTAGAGAGTTCTCGTTTGGCCTTTCAGATAATTGGCTTTGTGTCCGGACCGATTTGAGATGTGTGAGAAAGAACATATCCCATCAGACAGAGAAAACCTACTGCTCTCCACCTTCACTTCACATATTCACTCGAGCTAGAAAGAGCCGACCGGCTGCAGACGGAGAAACCGAACGTCGCTCCGGAGACTTTAATCAAACTCAATGTACAGCGTCTAGTTAATCAGGCTCTCGGCCAAAGTAACTATGACTTCATTCCTTCCTGTGAGTTTGCAAAGCATCTAAGCTCATGTTCATGAATTATGTTATTGTTTCAGTGATCAATTCTGTGAAATGAGCTGCGGAGAAATGTTCTTTTGCCTTGGAGAGTTCGCAGAGGATCATGATTGCTGAAACGTTGCTTCAGTTATGATTCAAATGCAACACAATATCTGAGTCAGAGTAATATGAATCTGGAAAATAGCCATTTATTCATTCGGTTGTTTACTTTTTATTTAGGTTTTGTGTTTATTTGTTTATATAGTTAGTTTGGATTTATGGTGACAATATTGAGATGCAACAGTATTATTTCATTTGTTTATTAGTTTTTGTTCATTTTTATTATTTTAATATTTATTTGAATATTAATTAAGTAATTTATTCATTCATTTGCTTTTTTTAAGTTTGAGTTTACAGTGTTCATATTAAGATTGAATAGTATTAATTTATAGAATTTATTAACATTACTTCATTCATTCATTCAATCATCCAGTCATTTAATTTGTTTATATTTATAGTGTTCACATTGAAACTCGATTATATCTTACAGAATTTTTTTAGAGAATCTGGGTAGTGTTTTTTTTTTTTTAATAGCGTTCATATTGAGACTGAATAGTATTTATTTAATTTATGTATTTATAAAATTTTACTTGCATTCATTCAGTTATTCGTTATTTATTTATTTATTTAATTTAATTTGTATTTATATTGTTTATATTGGAACTCAGTAGAATTTATTTATAGAATAATATTTATTTTTTTATATTTTTTGTTAGTTTTTATTCTGCTTGTATTTACAGTGTTCATATTGAGACCAGTATTTGTATTTATTCATTTATTTGTTACGTTTTATTTAGTTTAAATGTATTTGAATTTGAGACTTGATCATATTTATTTGTTTACAGTGTTAATGTTGAGACTGTTATTTATTTACAGAATGATTTATTGAATCTGTGTAGTATTTATTTATTTGTTTTTAAAGTGTTCATATCTCTGACTTTAGTTAGAAGTCTCTGAGCATAGATGAAGACAATAATATGTCTTCTAAACCTCTGAAGATGTTTTAATTTGCTGTCTACAGCTGAAATATAATCGTTTCACTCTTGATTTTTATTATTCCGTAAAACTAAACTGTTTACAGAAGAATAAATGCATGTATCACACCATTTTAATGACCAGAAATAGACACATCTGTACTCTAAATCTGCCCACAATTCATTCCTAAATCTGTAGTTGATGTTCGGACACTGTCAGGTATCTTTTGCATCATTTTGCTGGTTGCCACCAGATTGAGTGAAAGTCATTTCTGTAATTAATTCCAGAATCATTTCTGTAATGAGCTGAGGAAACGTGAAAGTGATCCACATCACCTATTGCTCATGTTGAAGTCCTCCTGCTGGTCACAGTCACGCTCACCTTGGCGTCCTCTCACAGGCTAATCTTAGAAAGACTTCAGTATAATCGAGAATTAAACGGAGACATCTGTTATAGTGTCACAAGTGCAGATGTCATTTGGCTTAATGAGATGTAGTTTTATATGCAAAAGAGGATATTATTGGTGCTGTGGTACAGGTATTGTTTCAGTTGGCAAAAGCATGATATTTCATTGTCATTATATATGCTTTTGAATTATTATTGTAATTCTCTGCCATTTACTTGGCACTCTAAGGAAGTTCAAATAAAACCATAGTAACTGTCCAAAACAAACAGGCCTCAAATCTCTGGTAGAAATAGTCCCAGCGAGACTGCTGTGAGATGTGAGGTGTACTAATGAGAGTTTGCTGGTGGTGTTTGCAGAGTGTCCGTGGGAGTGGGACAATCTGACCTGCTGGCAGGCGGCCAGTGTCGGCGAGGTCGTGAAGGTCAACTGTCCCGAGCTCTTCGAGTTCATGAGTCCAGAGGAGGGTGAGAGACATTGCACGCCGACATTTTTAATGCATTGCTGCTAATATAAATGTAATAGTAATATCATTAATTATATTCATATAACTAATTATAGTAATATAAATTAAAACTATTAGTAAGACTTGACAGTAAGATGACATTTGTTAATATTACTTAACCACAAATAATTAGCAATAGCATGAACTGTTAATTTAAATATTTACTAATTCATTATTGAAATCAAAGGTTTGTATCGGTTAATATTATCTAATGGACCTGAGCTAACAGTACCTAACAATTCTATTTACCAAAGATCAATAAGTATTGTAACAAATGTATTGCTCGTTGTTATTTAATGTTAGTTAATGCAGTAATGGGGCCTTATTGGAACCTTTTTATTTATTACATTTATATATATATACATATATATATATATATATATATAATATATAGAGAGAGAGAGAGTTATGTTTTTGCATTTAAAATGTACAATTTAAATATGTTTTAAACTTTTATTTTTGTATTTATTAATATATTATTTATTATATTTATTTATTATAATTTATTTTAATTAACGATGAATTTTCAGCATCATTACTCCAGTCTTCAGTGTCACATGATCGTTAAGAAGTCATTCATATATAAACATACAGTAGAATCTCTGTGTTCGACCATGAAACATGGTTTTACCATGGTACTTTATTTTTAGCGAGCTTGGTATGTTGAGAAAAATAAATAATATAAAATAAAAATGAGTTTAAGGTATAAACATAAACAAGAGTTTCTGTGTAATAAAAATGTCTTTTCAAGTCAATCTTTTGAAGGTTTTGGTTGTATTTGTGGTTTAGTTCAGGTTTAACAGCAAACACTGTTGAAGCAGGCGTAAGATCTCACAGAAACACTGAACCTTGGGCTTTACATGAGATCATGAGTCATTATAAATGCACATGTGATGTATGTACTCTTTTGTTCTTGCGGTTCTGCTGACAGCAGCATATTGCAGCAGCTGCTTGCAGTATGTTTAAAGCGGGAAACATGTTTGATTTATCGTTGTTCTGCTTGTTGCTTGGCTGATTTTCAGGGCTCGGCGAGATTAGCAGAAACTGTACGGAGTTCGGTTGGGCTGAACCGTATCCACACTATGTTGATGCCTGTATGTTTGGTTACAACACAACCAAGCCTGTAAGTATCTCATGTGACTGAATATAAATCATCTGGAGACAAGCTCAGAACAACTGTATACTGAGAGAATATGAGGGTCATAAGCACTACAGTCATTTAGGAGACCATCGTCATTACAAGAGTAATACATTCTAATGTATGGTCCACCAATATGACAGATTCTTAAAATCGTAACATTTTCTAATTTAACTTTCTGATTTTCGCAATTCTGACTTATTTTCATTAACAATCCTGTGAGGGAAAAAGCTGGATTTTCAGCATCTGACTCATTTTCTCCAAGAAAAAACTGAATTAAAAAAGCAATAGCGACTCTTTATCTCATAATTCCGACATAATAAGACATAAACAGAGACATTTTTCTTGCAATTCCTAACTTTTCTTCTCAGAATTGCAAGTTTTTATCTCACAATTGCAAATTATAAAATTAAAAGTTAATATCTCAAAGTTTATATCTCGCAATTCTGACATTTATTTTTCAAAGAATGTCAAGTTTATAATCTGCATTTGTGAGACGAAAGTTTTGATAAGTTAGAACTGTTGATAAAGTCGCAATTGCCTTTTTAATTTTTTTATTCCCTGCAGAAACAAACATTTAGTCTCGATTTGCCCAATTCTAACTTTTTTCTCTCAATTGTGAGTTTATATCTTGCTGTTCTCAGAATTGCGAAATAAAAATCTGAACTGCAAAACTGTGATTGTGAGATTTTGAGAAAAGTCAGTTACCTATTTTTTTTTCTTGTCGGAAAAAAACATTCAAAGTATTGCACAAACAGAAATGATGGAAAGCTGAAAAGCTCTGCTAAACTGCTGCTAACCAAGACTAATGTAGTTTTCTCTTCCCTTCCCAAGGACATGTACTATGCGTCTGTGAAAGCTCTCTATACGGTGGGCTACAGCACGTCTCTGGTGTCTCTGACCACAGCTATGGTCATTCTGTGCCGCTTCCGGTCAGTTTAACATATACTGATGAAACTCTAAGTACAACCCGAATTCCGGAAATGTTGGGACGTTTTTTAAATTAGAATAAAATTAAAACTAAAATAATTTAAAATCACATGATTGCCAATATATTTATTATTCACAATAGAACATAGATAACATATCAAATGTTTAAACTGAGATTTTTTTTAATTTTATGCACAAAATGAGCTCATTTCAAATGTGATGCCTGCTACAGGTTTCAAAATAGTTGGGACGGGGGCATGTTTACCATGGTGTAGCATCTACTCTTCTTTTCAAAACAGTTTGTGTTTCGGGAGTTTTGGTGTTGGAATTTGGTCCCATTCTTGCCTGATGTGGTCGTCTTTGACTTATTTTTGTTTAATGATGCACCAAATGTTCTCTATAGGTGAAAGATCTGGACTGCAGGCAGGCCAATTCAGCACCCGGACTCTTCTACTACGAAGCCATGCGGCTGTAATAGCGCAGTATGTGGTTTTGCATTGTCCTGCTGAAATACACGTCATCTGGAGGGGAGCATATGTTGCTCTAAAACCTTTATATACCCTTCAGCATTCATAGTGCCTTCCAAAACATGCAAGCTGCCCATACCGTATGCACTTATGCACCCCCATAACGCTGGAAGGTCTCCCTCCTCTTTAGTCCGGAGGACACGGCGTCTGTGATTTCCAACAAGAATATCACATTTGGACTCGTCTGACCATAGAACACTTTTTCACTTTGAAACAGTCCGTTTTAAATGAGCCTTGGCCCACAGGACACGACGGCACTTCTGGACCATGTTCACATATGGCTTCCTTTTTGCATGATAGAGCTTTAGTTGGCATCTGCAGATGGCACGGCAGATTGTGTTTACCGACAGTGGTTTCTGGAAGTATTCCTGGGCCCATTTAGTAATGTCAATGACAGAATCATGCCGATGAGTGATGCAGTGTTGTCTGAGGGCCCGAAGACCACAGGCATCCAACAAAGATCTTCAGCGTTGTCCATTACGCACAGAGATTTCTCCAGTTTCTCTGAATCTTTTGATGATGTTATGCACTTTAGATGATGAGATTTGCTAAACCTTTGCAATTTGACGTTGAGGGATGTTGTTTTGAAGTATTCACATCTTTTCCCATCTTTACTTCTGAGAGACTCTGCCTCTCTAAGACATCCCTTTTATAGCTAATCATGTTATAGACCTGATGTCCTAATTAGATGCTAGATGTTCTCCCAGCTGAATATTTTCAGAATTTCTTGCTTTTTCAGCCCTTTGTTCCCCCGTGCCAACTTTTTTGAGACCTGTAGCAGGCATCTAATTTTAAATGAGCTCATTTAGTGGATAAAAGTGTAAAGTTTCTCAGTTTAAACATTTGTCATGTTCTCTATGTTCTATTGTGGATATAATATTGGCTAATTTGATTTGAAAGTCCTTTAGTTTTCATTTTATTGTAATTTAAAAAAATTTCCGGAATTCAGGTTGTACATGATGCATGTCAAAACATGGTATTACGATATTATTTTTGTTACTTTATTGGCAGTGATTTAATTATGTAAGAAAAAAGGAGTATTTTACTAGAAATATTAACTGCAGTACAAGAACTGCGACTTAATTTTCTTCATGCAAAATATCATTTTATTTGATTCTTCTTCTTTTTTTTGGTGTGTATTATCGCCCATATATGAGATTGGCCTTTTAACTTTTTGAAGTACAGTTTCCTAATTACAATGAAAAGGATTTTACAGCCTGATGCAAATGAAGACGCTTTTTGAGTACTTTTGTTTTCTTTAGTTATTTAGAAAAGCATCTGTGTAGTGGTGCTTTAGAGTGATCTGAAGAACCTGTGTATGATGTACATTATGATAAGATGCTGAGGACTTCAAAGAAGCATTGATGAGTGTTTGCACATTGATACAGACCCTCAGCTTCCCACCTGAACACATTAGAATTTCAATCTCCTAACAACACCGTAATCCTGCCTTTGAACATCTGTCAACAGGAAGCTTCACTGCACCAGGAACTTCATCCACATGAATCTGTTTGTGTCCTTCATGCTGAGAGCCATCTCTGTGTTCATTAAAGACGGGGTCCTGTATGCTGAGGAGGACAGCGACCACTGCTTCGTTCATACTGTGAGTAATGCACATGCACAATGCACATATTTTCTTTCACTTCACTAAAACTTTTTAGCTTTATGCCTGAAGAAATCAACATGACATATTTATTAAAAATTATGTTTAAATTAAATTAATGTAATATGTTCTATGTAGCAGATTTATATATATACCACTAAATACTAAATATACCAATACTAATAAAACAATAATAAACTATTACTAAATGATATTATACCATATTTCTTTCAGTATTTATTTATTTAACTATTATAAATATTTATTTATAACAGTTTTACATTTTAAGGTACCATCAGCATATAACACTCTTTGGTTTTAATCTGGTAATAGCTGTTTTGTGTGTGTGTGTGTGTGTGTGTGTGTGTGTGTGTGTGTGTGTGTGTGTGTGTGTGTGTGTGTGTGTGTGTGTGTGTGTGTGTGTGTGTGTGTGTGTGTGTGTGTGTGTGTGTGTGTGTGTGTGTGTGTGTGTGTGTGTGTGTGTGTGTGTGTGTGTGTGTGTGTGTGTGTGTGTGTGTGTGTGTGTGGTTTAAAGTGTTTTTATAGGCTTTGCTTTCACAGTGAATCACTCATAAACGGAAACTGTTAGTAGGACCGGAGTTTGGCTGGATGCTATTTGCATGTGAAATCCAGAGACTAATAATAACTCCTTCCATTTATGTTCAAGCCTTCGCCCCACGTTCAACAGCAACTCGTTCTGTTTCCCCTGTCTGTGCCTGACAAACAGCCGTAATTATCATGAAGCCGCTCTGGAAATATTCCATTATTTCCGAATTAGCATCTGAATAGCTTATAAAAACGTGCACGCTCTCATTATACACCTGCATGAGGGCTCTGAGCTCTTTCCCCCAGCCAATCAGAGGCCATGTTAATGACATCACTTAGCACCGAATTTGATCAGAGGGTAATTGACGAACATGGTTAAAGACTTTAGGGTGTTCTGACACACAGCGGGCAAGAAATTGTGAATGGAAAAATACATGCAGTCTGTCAGACGGAGGGATGCATCATGGATCCAGTTGATTACAGCTGGCGTCACTAGGCTTGGTTAATTAGCTAAACTATGGACCAGCAATAAATCAGATGCTATGTTCTAAAAACCAGCTTGACCAACTTAAACTGGTTTGACCCAAGAAGGCCAATAATACAAAGAGAAATCTGTCCGTTTGCATTCATACATCAAATAGCCAGTGTCAGTTTTTGCACTTAAATAATTTCCTACAGGATGAAGTCCTGTGATTTATTATAAACGGTTTCATCAAATATGTCAGAATAGGGATGTAAAATGAAGGTGGCTAGATTTATTAAATAGAAACAGAGACTTTTCCTTCAGTTTAGTGGTCAAAATATCATTGAATTGTCACTTGTTATAATCTTGGAATTAAAAAATGAGGACAATTTGTATGTTTTTGTTTTCAGTTGTTGTGCTTTTAACATAATTTTATTATAATAGTATGATATTTGCAAGTCAAACTGAGCCTAACTGGTATTAATATAATTTACCAGGAATCATGCTATGAAAAATAGAAAATTGCAAATAGCATACAGATCAAAATAGTATATTATATATACTATATTATAGCACAATTATGACTTTACAAAAACATAATTAAAGAAATATAAGAGCATATGATAAAACTGTTTAAATAACAAATATGTTTAACATTTCTATCTTAATAATAATAAATAATCTTCATTTTCACAACTGAATATATTTTGTGTCTTTATCATATTATTTAAGCATATTATTTAGCATTTTAAGGTCATTTTAGCTTAAATTAGCTATTTGCATTCCGAAAAAGGACTTTTGCAATTGTTACTGTTTGTATAATGTGTGATTATTACTGTATTTATTCATATTGTGGTATAGTTGTGGTATAGAGTGTTTTGAATGTGATGAACATTTCCTGCAACAGGACACCAAAAAACAGACTATTCCCAGGAAACAGGATGATTAAATTAAAAATATTATATATTAAAAATAAAGGTTCCAAAGAAGGTTTTTACAGCATTGTGATAAGAACCACTGTTTTTGGTTCCCCAAAGAATCTTTCAGTGAACAGCGAAAAAAAAAAAGTCTTAATGTGAGGAACATTTTAATAATCTAAAGAATTGTTTTTACTACGAAGGACCTGTTGTGGAATGGAACGATTCCATGGATGTTAAAGGTTCTTCATGGAACCACAGATGCAAAGAAAGAACCTTTATTTTAAGAGTGAATGTAAAATGGATTTCTAACGGGATCCCCTGGATTTTAACCTGAATGTGTTTCTCTGTGTTCAGGTGGGGTGTAAGGCAGTGATGGTCTTCTTCCATTACTGTGTGATGTCAAACTACTTCTGGCTCTTCATCGAAGGTCTCTATCTCTTCACGCTCCTGGTGGAAACCTTCTTTCCTGAGAGACGCTACTTCTACTGGTACACCATCATCGGCTGGGGTATGTCACGGTGATGCATCATAGAAAACTTGTATTGTTTATGATTGATTATGTGTCACAGTCATAGATATTGCGGGAAATGGAGTGTGGTGTTTGTGTATTAACTGGCCACTGGCTCTTTATGATGTGATTTGTTGTTCTGGCATATGTAATGCATTCATATTGATGGTCTAAATGCATTGGAGAACAGCTTTGAGGTCTGACAAATGTCCTCTTCCTCTCGCGCTTTCAGGAACGCCCACCATTTGTGTGACCATATGGGCCGCTCTGCGCCTTCATTTTGATGATTCTGGGTACGTGCAATGCCGCATAAACAAAAACCGATATACTGTATTTGTTGCTTTGATACACAAATGCTGGCACTGAACTTCAGTGTCACTAGTCACTAGAATGAGACTATGTTTGGAAAGGACTACATTATATATTGTTAAATGTTTTAAATAAGAAAACACTGCTTTGATACATAACCTCACTATGTTGATTTTTAATTCGGGTGCTATCTGTTTATCATCTCAGAAAACATATGGTTTAATCCAGTTTTGTGTAGAAATGTCTTTTTGGAGTTGGATTACATAAATAGTCAGTAACGAGTTGAATGTGATCAACATGAAAAGGTGTGACTCATACATTTCTAATTACATTTCATTACTGTTGTGATATAATCATGCACAATCAGACCAGGGACATCTATTAACCTATATCATATTTCACATGCACATTTCTAAAGCCTCTAAATTGGCAACAAGATCAAACTTTGTTAAGAAAAACTTACTACATGCTTTCTGTCATCTGATTGATAATTGAGAGTTTTTTATTAAGTAAAAGGCCTTTAAGTGCATTGAAAAAACGTCCACTTTCATGTTTTGGTTCACATGTATTTTTGCTGTGAAATTTTTAGGTAAATGTAAACATAAATGTAACAATACATTTTATATTGTTAGTTATTTTTCAAGAGGAACAAGAGGAACTTTAACTTGATTGTCCATACATCCTTTTTTTGAAAAATTGTGTTAAAATATGAGTATCAAGTAAGATCTTCAGGCTTTTGAGGAGCATTTATTTATATAATCATAATTTTATCGTATTGCATTATATGTTTTCCCCACGATAAAAACTACAGAGCTATGATCATAAAAATACATATTACTAAGACATATTATTGGGAGATATAGAGACAACTGATATTTACATGCATTTTATGTAAGTAGCTATCAGAATTTCATCTTACTTTTACTATTTGGCCATGTAAATATCAGCATCTGCACCAGATTGCATATTTTTGCTCGGTTTGAGCCTAAAACTGAGGTTTTTCCTCCCTCAATATGAGCTCTATATTCTCACAATATCGTTCTGCATGTGCCATAAAAGCCTGATGTATCAAATATGATGCTCAACAAAAAATACATATGCAAACTCTATATTTTATTTATATTATGTCCGATAAAACTGTTCCGTTTAACATTTCCGACTATTATTTCATATGTCAGGCTTCACACGGTTGGGAAAATAAATAGAATACATTTTGATTGCATTTTGTGACAATTTTCCAGACAGTGTGTGCTGTTGTATATTGTGCTTTTAGGGAAATGCAGGAGGGCATCTGGCACACACTGAATGCTATTTTCTTTCAAAAGCATGCAGTTTATTATTCTGAACTCTTAGCTGCTAAATCACGTGACCCAGCCTACCAATAGCAATACAGTGTCTTGCAGTTAATCAATTGTTTTTCTGCAGTTGCTGGGACATGAATGATAATACTGCCCTCTGGTGGGTGATCAAGGGACCCGTTGTGGCATCAATCATGGTAGGCAAAAATATATCTATATATATGTTATGTTTTTAGAGCTAAAAGGTGGATGAATAAAACATGAATTAATTTGCGTACTGTATGTGAATGGAGCCATGTTCCATACTATAACAAACGCATGCATTTCCTTTCAGATTAATTTTGTGCTCTTCATTGGAATCATCATAATCCTGGTGCAGAAGCTGCAGTCTCCAGACATCGGCGGGAACGAGTCCAGCATCTACCTGTGAGTGTGTTAGTCGCAGTCACCGTGGAAACAGAGTGCTGTTGTTGTGTTGTGTCTGATCAGTTGATGCAGTGTATCACACGATGGTGGCTGAAATGAAATAAAAGTCTTTGATAGTATCCAAGCAGACACAGAACGTTCACCTAACTTTAGCATATGTGACAAACCAGTCTTAAATCACTGGGGTATATTTGTAGCAATAGACAAAAATACATTGAATGGGTCAAAATTAACCCTTTTTATTTTATGCCAAAAGTCATGAGGACATTAAGTAAAGATCATGTTCCATGAAGATATTGTGTAAATGTCCGAAATATCTCGGCCAAATAATAACAATTTAGAAAAGTTCTCTGTAGGTTTTGTATCCAAAATCTAATCTTGCCAGAACATTTCGTGACAACCTAATTGGGCGTTCTCTGTTATTTTTGGGAACTAAAGAATAACATATATAGCAACGTTCTCTGTAAGTGTTTTAATCAAAAACTAATGTTGCTGGGAGGATTTTTGTGACAACCTAGATAGAATCTAGAAAGAGTATTCTCTATTGGCTATTTTTAGGTTTTGTTTATTATTTAACCATAAGGATTCCTGTTCTGGTAACTGAAAATTGTTAACTGGGATAAGTGGAAAAATTCATTTTGTATGCATACAGGAATCCTTTTGGAATTTCCATTTACATTTGTAGCAATCTGACTGGGATGTAACAATAGAATGTGTTATTAATACAGATTATATAATCTATATAATCTAGAGCACAAGACGTACTGTATGAACCACTTTTTGCATCCTTTTTGAAGCTTGAAGGCTTCAGTCCATATTAATTGCTTGGAAAACAGTATCATGCAATGTATGTGCTTGAGCTATTAGAGGTCCTTGAGTTCTCTTGGTGTTGAGGTCTGTTGTGTGTGGTCAGTTTCGTGTGTGTGTGTGTGTGTGTGTGTGTGTGTGTGTGTGTGTGTGTGTGTGTGTGTGTGTGTGTGTGTGTGTGTGTGTGTGTGTGTGTGTGTGTGTGTGTGTGTGTGTGTGTGTGTGTGTGCGTGCGTGCGTGCGTGTGTGTGTGTGTGTGCGTGCGTGCGTGCGTGCGTGCGTGCGTGTGTGTGTGTTCTGTCCTAAAGAGTGTTGTCTTTGTCGTGTTTAGCAGCTGTGCACAGAAATGCTTCAGTGAGCCCACACAGGCTGTCCAGCATTCGTGCAGGATGTCAGAGCTTTCTACCATCACGCTGTAAGTGTGTTTGTGTTTGTGTGAAAGTGTGTGTGCATCTGCTTCTGTGTTGGCCAACAAATGTGCATTTTTCATTTTTAACCGTTGTCCGTTGAGGAAAAAAGGCTGTGAATATTCACTGCACACAGTTTTGTGGTCTTGTCTGTAGTTTTATTACGTGCACACACTTTTTAGATGCTTTCATCCAAAGTGATTTACAGTACTTTGCACTCATGTGTAAATGTATTACTATCTGTTGTATTCTCTGGGAACTGAATCCATGCCTCTGATGTTGTTAGCATCATACAACTTTTATTAAGTTCTACCTGCTGGAAAATCCAGTTTACAGTTGCCTCTTTGTTTTGGAGCTGGTGGTTGAGGCCGGTCCAATCTGGTTTAGGTGGCTGGGAAGTTATTCTTGGCCTTGGCCTGCTGAGAACAAAACAGGTTTTCAAAGGATGATGTCAATTAATTTAATATTTTTTTATTTCACAAAAACTTTTATTGAACATAATATTCACTATAATATTTTACAAAACTCAATTTTAAGTGTTATTCATCCACTAAATACATTTTGGATTTAAAAAAAAAAAGTTTTTTAGAATTAAAAAAAAAGTTTTTTAGAATGAAAAAAAATGGGAACCAGATTTTGGATTTTTTTTTTTGGGAGCCATATTTTGGAATCCAAACAGGGTGGACTATAGCACAGCTGTTAATCATCCAAGCAGTTTTTATTATTGACCCACTTTTTTTGTATTATGTCTACAGTTTTAATAAACTTTTCCATTAAAAAATAGATATTTCTGACTATTATTTCATATCTTAGGCTAGACTTTAATTGCAGACTTTCTATTTCGGTAATGCCCAGCCAGACATAGTTGAAATATCTTCTGAAAGTCTAGAGAAGAGACACATGTGATATTATTGGGATCTGTTGCTCAGGAGAAATCTGAGAAGCATCTGAGAAGGTCTCGATTTGCTCTTCTGTTGTCTAGAAGAGATAATAGATAAATCAAAGAGGCCTTCTTTCCCGTGGAGCAGGATTGTTGTGGAGGGCTCTGATCTTCAGTGCATTACAGTAGCTGTGTGTAGACATGTTGAGATTTAATCAGCCGTCTGAAGCGCCGCTGTGTGTGCTGTGTGTTGACAGGCGTCTGGCGCGCTCCACCCTGCTCCTCATCCCTCTGTTCGGAATCCACTACACTGTTTTTGCCTTCTCCCCAGAGGATTTCAGCAAGCGGGAGCGACTGGTCTTTGAGCTGGGCCTGGGCTCCTTCCAGGTACTGAGCGTCAGCTTTTATAGTAGCAACTTTAGCGCTGTATTTTAGAAACACCTCCGTGGACACTATTTCTCTGTTCCAACCCAGTGAGCTGCCAGAAATGGCATCACACAGTAGGTGCGATCCCAACACAAGGGCTGTTCCAAACATAGGGCATTAATATTAAATGCTGCCAGAATATAAGCTTTTGTAGATTAGACAACTTCAGAATGCATTGCAAAAATCCTAGTGAAAAGTTTATTTCAAAATGGCAGATGGAATCAAAAGAAAGCATATTTTATTCAGTACTAAAGATCCAGTATCCAGTTTTGTATTAAAATATACAACCAGTATTTGTGTGAGTATGACGTGTTTGTTTGAAGCCATTAGCTTAAGCTCTGTTGTAGTCAACTCTAGTTTTCACTCTACTTTTACAAATTGCTGCAGATGTAGAGCATTTCAATTCATTACATTTTTGCTTACAGTGTTATATTTGTATTACTATGCTGCCTAAGAAGGTAGCCTATGTAGACAGCTCACCAAGGCTGCATTTATTTGATCAAAAATACAGTAAAATGGTGAAATATTATTGCAATTTAAAATAGTTGGTTCATATTTGAATATATATATATTTTTTAATACATTTTCTTGTGATGCAAAGCGGCCATTAATCCAGTTTTCAGTGTCACATGATCCTTCAGAATTAGCTGTTTATGAAAATTTCTTCGTATTATCACTGTTGAAAAGAGTTTCAGATGCCATTATACATTTTTAGGATTCTTTGAGGAATAAAAAGGTCAAAAGCGCTGCATTTATTTGAAATAGAAATCTATTGTGAAATAATAAATGTCTTTACTCTCACTTTTAATCAGTTGAATGCATCCTTGCTGGATAACAGTATTGATTTCTACCAAACTTTTGAACTGTAAAGTACTTTAAAATGAGATCCACTTCACCACATACTCACTTTAACTCTCCACAGGGGTTTGTGGTTGCCGTGCTGTACTGCTTTCTGAATGGAGAGGTAAGAGCTGTCGTTTTGATATTATCAAATGCATGCAATCAGCTTTGATATTAATTTGACATATGTCTTGGTTTGCTCAAAAAATATTATGTTTCCACAATAATTTATCCAATATTTCTACATAAAAAAACATTTTGAGTTACTGCCAAGGAATGTCCTGACCAGGTGTGACGCGATTAAGTAAGAAACAATCAGTTTCTTCCATGTTAAAGCAATAATTCACACAAAAATGAAGCAACTGTATATTGCTACAAGACACAGTTTGTGTTGCATTGCTCTAAGTAGCCCCGCCCACAATGAAATCTCATTGGTCCAAACATAAAACATCAAATATATGCTCTGATTGGCTATTATATTGTGCAGTATTTTGCTTTCTGTGTCCACAAACGTGTCACGTCTGGCTTGGACATGGTATAAAGCATGAGAGAGAGTGTGGACTGGTGGAGAACGCGTGCACCTTTACAGCTGAGTACATTAAAAAATGACCTTTTCAAGTTTCTCCCTAAAGGTGCAGTCGGAGATAAAGAGGAAATGGAGGAGTTGGACGGTGAACAGGTACTTTGCTGTGGACCTGAAGCAGCAGCGTCACCCTTCGCTAGCGAGCAGTGGGGTGAACGGGGGGACGCAGCTGTCCATCCTCAGCAAGAGCAGCTCACAGATACGCATGTCCAGCCCTCTGGCCGAGACAGTCAACCTCAACCTGCCCACCTGAGCGCCTGATTGGCCCGTCCGCCCATAAGCCCCGCCCTCCATCTCACCCTCTTCACCTGCAGTAGGGCCGACCAATCACTATTAGAGAAGAACTAGTAGGCTAATAATTAATGACATCTCTGGATAGTATTTAAAGATTCCAAACAAGATCCAGACCATGTCACCCATTATCGGTTAGAAACGATTCGTCCAGGGGAAATAATTATAGTGCCAAAACTGTTTCGAGCTTAGAAGCTGCAATTCAGGTTAGGAAGCTTTTCGACCATAACACTACTTTCTGAAGGCTTTCTAATTAATCTAATGAGTAAATAACAAAATAATGTTATTTTTAATCAAGAACAGGGGCTGTATGATTCACACCACGGCGGTGGAAATTAGAGTGAATTTTCATATCGCATTTTGAGCCATAGAGAATGTGAACGGTTTGTGGTTAGAATGTAGTCAGAGAAACATTAATCCATCCAACAGCACATTGCGTTCTAGTTTAAGTGTAAATCAGAAATCAGAGATCAGAGAGAGAGACGGGTTACATTTCAGTGTTACAGTAAAATATAATAATATAAAGTGCCAAAACATGAATATTTCAGTATTGTTTTATCTGCAAGCTACTGTGTTTATCAGATCTATAAAAGAAAATGTACAGACTTCGTGTTGCTCGTTCAGATGCTGTGTATTTGATTAAATGTTCTCCACAGAGAGATTGTAAAACATATTTTTTTACAATCAGCCGTAAGTACAGAGTATGTCAACAATATAAAGACTTATGAATGACTCGTGAATTTAGATTATATGTAAATGTTGTTATGGCTTTGTGATTTAGCTTTTGGCCAGTGTTTTCTTATTGTCATGCGACTGGTTTGTAACTACACAGAGCCAATATCAGCAAATCAAGGATTGTCAAAAAACAGTTACCGGAGCGAGGAGGCTATTCCACAATTCCCTCTGATTTATTCTGAAGTGCCTGATGGTCACAAAAATAGCTTTGATGGATCTACTCTAAACAACCAGTGCCATGCAGTATTGATTTAGTTATTAGTCATTTAGTAGTGTCGATTTAATTTCTACATAGTAGGAATATCTTAATGTATACACAGTATTAGAGAGCATATAGACATTTCCAGAGCTTTGAGATGCGCACATCAATGCCATTACATTACTATCAGGTGCATTATAAATGCTTTTAGGGCTGACATGTTCAACTGTGAGAGGAATGAGATGTTTGAGTGAGATGTGAAAGTGTTAAAGGATATTTCACCCAAAAATGTTGATTGTGTCATAATGTACTCACCTTCATGTCATACCAAACCCGATATTTTAAATGTTTGTACTCTTAAGGCAAATTCACACCGCACAGACACACTCCAACAAACTAGTCTGTTGGAGTTTGTTGGATCAGTGTGTTACCCTTGGCGTTGGTTTTTACCCGACTGAACATGCTTCTAGATATAGGATCATGCATTTTCTCCCCGGTCAGTGAGAGTTGGTTTTTACCTGACTGAACATGCTTCTAGATATAGGATCATGCATTTTCTCCCCGGTCAGTGAGAGTTGGTTTTTACCTGACTGAACATGCTTCTAGATATAGGATCATGCATTTTCTCCCCAGTCAGTGAGAGTTGGTTTTTACCTGACTGAACATGCTTCTAGATAGGATCATGCATTTTCTCCCCGGAGTGAGAGTTGGTTTTTACCTGACTGAACATGCTTTAGATATAGGATCATGCATTTTCCCCGGTCAGTGAGAGTTGGTTTTTACCTGACTGAACATGCTTAGATATAGGATCATGCATTTTCTCCCGGTCATGTGAGAGTTGGTTTTTACCTGACTGAACATGCTTCTAGATATAGGATCATGTGAGAGTTGGTTTTTACATTTTCTCCCGTCAGTGAGAGTTGGTTTTTACAGGATTTTCTCCCCGTCAGTGAGAGTTGGTTTTTACATGAAGATTGGATCATGCATTTTCTCCCAATAGGATCCACTGAACATGCTGATATAGGATCATGCATTTTCTCCCAGTCAGTGGAGTTTGTTGGCTGCATTTTCTAGTCTGTGCGACTGAACATGTTCTAGAATAGGATCATGCATTTTCTCCCCGGTCAGTGAGAGTTGGTCTTTAGAATGGTAAAGAATGTTTTTAGATCCAAAATGGCCTATGGATTCATATCATATTAATTACTTTTATTATGCTTTTGTTGTGGTTGTTGTTCATATGTTGAGCTTCACAGCCAGTGATCACTATATGTTGCATGGTAACAAGTAAAGTGTGCCAGTTTGGCATGAATGGCATGAAGATGAGTAAATGATGACAGGTTTTGATACATTTTTGAGTGAAAGCTTTTAATACTTGAGAGACAGGTAACCCCCAACCCTTTACAAGTACAATATCTGATGTCAATCTATGAATCCAACCAAATTTACTGCATCACCACTGACTGACAATCATAATTAATTATCATCACTCACATTTTACATGTTTGATCGCGAAAATAATGTGCAACAGTGTGCAAAGTGGCAAGAGTCTCTGCTAAAAGTGTTGTTTATTTCCAGTACAGTATTATTCTCTGCCGTGAGTGTAAATTATAAACGTTAAAGATGCACATGTGCCAGTAAATAATGGATGTACCAGCACTCTCTCTTTACTCAACACTTGCGGTCATAAAGTATGTATGCACAACTTCTGTGTGCCAATTTTGAAATGCAATATGCTTTTGTTGCAGCTCATAGTTGTCTGTGAATCACATGGCAGAGTTGAGGTGATTATTGAAATGTACAGTAAAGTGATGGTCTTGTAGATCGCACAGATCTTTTAAAAATGTGGGGGAAATGTATACATTTTTCATTTGGATGTTATTTTGAAATAGAAGTGTGTAATTGTGAGCTACTAACATCATCAGTTACGAAAATGCAAAAATAATGACATGACAGAAGGTTTCGAGTGCTCCTCATCTTTCATTGGCTGGATTAAACATAGCCCCGCCCCCTCAACCAATTAGTTGAAACTGCGTTTTTATTTAAACAAATATTTCTGATGTAAAATACTGGTTCTGTACTTAATATGCAGAGGCGATTATAAAATCATGTGTAGCTGGATTTTTCTTTAAAAAAAAGAAGAAAAAGTGTAGGCTAAACACTGTGGCTCTTTGGTGCTAAAAGCTTGTTTGGTTTGAGCATCGCGAACTGCAACATTAGCTCAAACAATGGCGTGAGTTTGGGGCGGTAGGCTGGGCTACTGTCTGTTTTTTTGTTTGTTTGTTTTTTGGGCCAATGGCAAATGAGGAGAGTCATTATGTGTGTTCGACTTGAAGCGCGCTGCGCAGAATGATCGGTGTATGACATCAAAGTGCCGCGAGAGCGATAGGAGAGCAGATGTATCCTTGTGCTTTAGAATCGCTCTCGCGGCACTTTGATGTCATCATTCTGCGCAGCGCCGCTTCAAGTCGAACACACCTATTATTTTTGCAAATCCGCTCGGTGGGGCGGGAATTAAACACTTAATTTCTCATCATTGGTGACTAAAAAATATATTTTTTTAACCTTTTTATTTTTCTTATCGTCTTTATCTTTCAACCTGTAAATATTAATGATCTTGAACAAGCTCTCAGTGATAGTGAACTTGTCTGTAGAAATAAATGGTGAAATCCTGAACTAGAGCGCCAGATGTTGCTTGGATCACGTGACCTTACTGCTTCATATGTGTTTGGGTATACGAGGGGCCGAGCTCCCTCTGTGGCTCTTTCTAGATATATATGCATGAATAAAGACAAAAAAGAGAGTTATTGCTGCTTTCTATGTTCTTGCCACCAGCCGTCATTCTGAGTGTGAGCTCAGAAGGTAACGACCATGTCTCAAAGCTGTTACAGTGTTTTCTTGTGCTTGTAACTTATCTGCCTGCCAGTAGGTAACGCTTTTGCTTTGATTGTATATTTGAGGAACGAAGGGATTTGATGTGTCTCTCGTGTAGATCTGACATGTTTCATTGTGTCACTGAGATGTCTTCATATTGTGGACGAACTCATTTCAATCTGAATGTAACACCCAACAACTGTATCGTACATTCAGCTGCTCTGTGAAGCTGCCTGCTGTTTCTTCTGCTTTGATGTAGAGATGATGTCCATGTTTGACCTGTGAACATTTTTGTACGTGTCTGAATTCCATTCTTGACAAATAACTCTTGAATTTCTGTAGTTCTTTCTGTGTTTCTGTGTGCGTGCGTGTGTCTGTGTGTGTGTGCGTGCGTGCGTGTTTGTGTCTGTGTGTGTGTGCGTGTGTTTGTGTCGTGCGTGTGCGTGTGTGTGTGTGTCGTCTTTGAATGAAAGAGAGATATAGAGATTTAATATTACATATTAAAATAGCTGTAATTCGATCAAATAAATATTTAACAGAAAACTAAAACAGTGTCAAGAGAGACATAAAAAATGAACTGTCAGCATCTCTAAAAGGGGTACAAAGTTAAAATAATTTAATTAGTATAACAGATACAGTACAATTTTAAAAACTGTAAACATTGTTCTTAGTGTAACATTACAACATAACTTGTACAACAGTTGAAACAAAAGAAGTCAGTGCTATCCTGCATTTTATTTTACATTAATTTTGCAATCTGATTGCTCCAGTTATTGGTATTCAGCTGTAATATCTGCAGACATACTAGAGACATACTCAATAAGATTTTCACTATTTATTTAATAATTTTTTGAAATAAATTAATACTTTTATTCAGCAACGATGCATTAAATTGACCATGTGTGGCATTTATAATATTACAAAATATTTATATTTCAAACAAATGCTGTTCTTTTGACCTTTCTATTCATTGATTCCTGAAACATTTTCAACATTGATAAAAATAAATGTTTCTTGAGCAGCAAGTCAGTATATTAGAATGATTTCAGAAAGATCATGTGACACTGAAGATTGGACTGATGATGCTGAAAATTCAGCTTTGCATCACAGGAATAAATTACATTTTAAGATATATTAACATAAAAACACTTATTTTAAATTCTAATTATATTTATGGTTTATACTGCACTGTATATTTAATAAATGCAGCATTGGTGAGAATAAGAAACTTCCTTCAAAAACATGAAAAATCTTACTATCCCAAATACAGTGTACTGTACCATGAAACTCAAACTGAGGAATGAAGTCATATCCCAGAGTACCACTTAAATATATCTATATATGCTGAGAAGCAATATTATTCAGTTTCTATCAATGTTCAAAGTTGTTCAAAAGTGTTAAGTTAAAAGCAGCTATATAAAGCAATGGCATAAGAAAATTCAAAGCTGTATGCTGTATATGTACGACGCATCCTCAGCACCATCAGCTATAATAAATGTATCACTTTAAAATTAAATGCCTCCAAACTGATGAAAATTAATCGTGTTACCTTGAAATTTATGACAAATAGCTCTGTACTTGGATGGAATGAGGATTTAAAAAAAAGTTTGAATATTTCATATCTTTTGCATACCACTAATCTAAAATACAACCAGAATGTTAATGAAGCATTTGCTACAGCATGGGCTCCAATCAAATCTGTACTTTAATCAAACCTCCACACACTTACACTGGCTGTGTCACAGTCTGCTTGTAGTTCTGCAACCTGCACATCTGCACATGCTAACTGAACTCAAATTACATCGGCCAAATCCAGAACTCTGAGGTATTTGCAGCATGACCTTGGTAATGCCGTACAATGACCCATTTCCTCTTCTTTGAACGTCTTCCTCACTCCAGAGCCGGAAGTGAAGCTCCTGAAGTCTTCTGCATCATCCAGGTGTGTTCACACAGACGTGATGTAGCCGTTGCAGACGGCAGTCTGTGAATGAGTGGAGTCATGCATCATGATCTGAGTAACAGTGACCCGATGCTTTTTACTGGGGCTCAGATGAGTCTGGGTCTGCCACGTCCATAACCTGCGCTTTAACTCAGTCTGTACCTGAAAGAGAAAGAGAGACACTTCAGTGACAATGCTTTCATATCAAATGGTTATACTGATTGCAATACTCTCAGAAAAACTTGCACGGCATCCCAAATGCAGAAAAGCTAAAAGATGCATCTTTGTATCTTACTTACCCTATATTAGTACCTAAAGTGTATTTACTGTATTGGTACTTTTGAAAGTGCCACAATGAAAGTTTAGCATCTTTTGTTTAAGGCCCCGTTTACACTTGTGCGTTTTCGTTTTAAAAGAGTGTTGCTCATTAAACCTGAAATATATTTACACAACCTTTCCCCCAGATTTTTGTCCCAATTATAATTTGGAGGAGACAGAGATAACCAATTTCACAAGAAATAGTGTAGGGGTTGACACAGGCTCTGATTTGTTTAGCTTCACACTATAAATCAATCTAGTCAGAAGACATCAAACTGATTTTAGAACACACAAGGGCTTTTCACGCTTCAAATAGTTAAAAGTAATTTCCTTGGTAAAAAAAAAAAATCCTGCTTTATCGCTTCATGTTTCAAACTGCTCATAATTTACCCGGAGTTAAAAACTAATCCTGGATATTTATAAAGTGACGTTTCACGCATTCCTAAACCCCGGGTTAACGTTCTTATGAGTCGTTGTCAATGATTGGACAAACGCAGCACGTGACCTGTTAGCTAACGGCTCTAGCATTGTTTATCCTGTTAACAAGTTTTTCCTGATTGGACTTTTCAAACTATAAAGGTAAGAATTAAAGTCTTTACGTGTTTTCTGTCATCATCTGACATTTTTATCTGCCCAAATGCTAAAAATACTGTTTATACTACTCGCAGTGTTTCCATAACACATGAATGTGAGGTAAGCTGCGCGATTGGCTTTCTGTTGCATCTGACGTTAGCTAACAACACCGCATTCTTTCACACCTGGGGCCGGTTCTTCGTACGTCGCTAACTCGGTTAGCTGGATTTGATTGTTGATGATTTCGCTTGATCTTGGATCATTTAGTTTTACGAAGCTCATCCTGTTGTTGCTAGGTCCGTTAGCTTAAACCTGCTCGGGAACAGGCTTATATTTCATGTAAGCAGCATTAGATTGCATATTTTTTACAAGAGTGGGCCTACCCTACTGGTCCAGGGACAATTATTTAAAACAATAATTATTTAAAATGTATTTGAAAGTGATATAATAATGTTATAGAGTCTATAATACTATGGACACAGCCAGTTTTACTCATTGAAAGATTTATGTGATGAAATTATTGGTTTATAATTGTATTGGAGTCTTACATTACAGTTAATCTGAATTGTACATTCATTTGAGTGGGGACAGATATTATGGGTGTGGCTTGATGGAGCGCAGGAGATGCAGATAACTTAAGAAACTTTAATGAATGCTGTCGCGTTATCTGCTTCAAAGATCAAATTAAATGAATTGCTAAATACAACATTGAAATACAAATGTAAAACCTGTACAAATACTAGAAATTGTGAATATAAATAATTGGGAATCATGTAAAAAAAAATTACAAATAAATTAAAAACAGTGCACATTTATCTATTATAACATTTATGTAGTTTTGTTCACTTGGCTGTTTCCTTATAAAGGTCCAGAAATGTTTAAACTTTTTCTTCAGGTGTCTTTTTTAATGATATGATGTCATAACATGGCTGTCTTGCCGCCAGCCAATCGCTGCATTGCTGATCGTTATCGATACATCTGCCCTTTTCGGGGAACACGAGAATGCGCAGTAATCTTAGACAACTTAATCCAGATATTTTAATCTATTACGCAAATACGTTTGAAGAACCAAATTAGCCAGAGATCAGTTATCAGGATTAGAAGATATGATCTTTCAAATAATCTCAGATGTAATAAGCGACGTACAAAGAACGGGCCCCAGTTCGGCACCGCAAAAGCCGGGGCACGGTTTCATATATTTGGGTAAAAGTGGTTCTGAATTACAAGTATGAACCGTTCGCTGCTCGGGGGTTAAAAACGGAGTGATAAACCAGGATTGCGCGTTATTGTTTTCATTTATCACGCATCTCGTAACACAATGAGGTACATGCTAGTGTTTGATGCACAGTTTTTTTTTACCCATTTAGCCTAAAATGTGCCTAAAAATTATGCCTAGTGTTTTAAAATCAGATTAAGTTCAGATTTAGCCTTTGCGGTTAGGGATTTTAAAACCCCATAAAACGTTATATTATACTGTAGTTTTTCACATTACTCGTTTCATTTGTGTATGGGCAGCTTGTTGAATTGCTTTTCCAAGTGATCAGACTTTCGATTTTCACCTGGCTGGGAAAAAACCCACTTTCGGTGATAGGAGAGATTGGCTAAAGAGTGCTTTGTTTGACCCAGAAAGCAATATAGTAAAACACTCAGAACAATGGCATAGCAATGCCCTTGCATCCTTCTAGTATCATGGTGGTTGTAGTTTTGCACATTTTCTTTAGGAAAAACTGTTCAAATGTAGTTGAAACTGTCAATATCATGTTGAATGTTTCCATTATGAGAATACTTACATCTCCATTGAGAAAACAGTAAAGGAGTGCCACCACAAAGCCCTAGAGAATAAAAAAGACTTTCAGGAATACAAGAAGACATTTCCTCATTATGGAATCTGTAAACTGACACTAAGCAGATCATTCCTACATAAAGAAATGAACTCATCTGTACCTGGAAAGAGCCCAGACCGAGTTCGATGTAAAACCGAACTATTTCTCCGGTGTTTTCTGGCAGGAAGGCAAACAGAGTGTAGTGCATCCCAAACAGAGGAATCAGAAACAAGGTGGACTTGGCCAGTCTCCTGTGTAATGATTATCAAAAGTGATCATGAATCAGAATTAATGCCTTCACAGTCACACAAACAATTCAGAGCACAGCTAGATCTGTGTCATTTTAGTGATTTATTTCAGATGAGTGCGTAATTTGTAACATGCATAAAACAAAGATTATTTCATTTTAATGCAAACATCCCTCAAATATCACGGTCAAGCCCAGAGCCAATATAAAGTTAAATGGCACAGAATCAAATTTGCAAGACAGATCTGTGCTTCCAGAAACGAATACGGCTCTTGATAATGAGCTAAATGCTATTTCTCTTTGTCTTTGCATATACATCATATCATCAGGAGATGCTGGTATTAAGACACAATAGCACCTAAATAGAAACTCACCCTAGCGTGAACTGTTAAAATAAATATTATTCATGCATGAAGCATGACCTGGCAGTGTGTATAGCTGTATCCTAATGAACAGACATTGCAGAGAAATGAAGATATGTGCGTTTCTCTGACATTAACACATGCCATCTGTCTGATTCTAGACTAACCAGGTTCATCTGGAACAATCATAACTTACATAAACTGTTTGTCAAACCTGGTGTGTTGTATGCAGGGTGTAGAATTGGCTTTCACTATGTAGAAAATAAGGATTACATTTGCACTACAATTTTTTTAACCTGGGCCAGTAAATCACCTAACAACCCCAAAATATAGTTTTTAACTTTGACTGTCATAACGTCAGCACGTTCTGTAGTGAATTTTTTTTTTGCAGCATTAACAGGGCTGGCAAAGGTTCATTTTCCAGCACTTCTTGCACATTAGACTCACATGAAGTGACCTGTGTCATTGCCTCCAACTCCAGGACTTTTTAATTTCTGCACCAAGATCCGAATCACATTTAGGAAGATGATGATATTAGCCTGACAGACAGACAGACAGACAGACAGACAGACAGACAGACAGACAGACAGACAGACAGACAGACAGACAGACAGACAGACAGAGGAAGATGATTAATAACAGAAGAGCAGGGGAAGTCTCATGCAAGTTTTCTGATTAACTTAATCTGCTGATAAATGTGATTTAACTTTATTAATATCAAAAAATGACATACAATAACATCATAACTCACAAACAGGGATGCTGTGATCGGGCCTTTAATGATCCACCAGATGTTCATATTATCTGTATCATCCCAACATCTGCAAAAATATGAAAAATGTATGTTAAAAAATGACATAATAACATTAAATCCCGAATTTGTGTGCCTGCCCATATAATCTTAGCATTAGTGGTAAATAGATTTGGCTTGATGTCTGCAACGGAGGGCTCAGAGAGACTATTCTACTCGAGCTCCGATAGCCCCCCTATAGACAGAAGGATAAATGAAATAAATATGCATAAAAGAGGAGATGAGGAGGTGGAGGGATGCCGAAAGAACTAACAGCGGAAGCTGTTTTAATACTCGGATATTAATTGTAAGATTAGATGGGCGTACTCCTCCCGAAATTACGTTAATAACTTCATTTGCATTTGCAAGTCAACTTAAACCTTAAAAAATGAGTACTTGAAATAATATACACTTTAACTGAATAATAACTTCAATTTATTTTAATTTAGCAACTTTTTAATGTTCATTCAACTGAAATAACAAGCTAAAACTGAAAAAAATATAGTAATACTAAGAACTATATATTTAAAAAAATAACAAAAATGAAAACACACAAAAAAAATTACTAAAACTACTAAAAAGGCAGTTTTTTCAGTTAGTTTATCTTAATGTACAAAAATGACTAAAACTAACCCTGAAATAAAAATATAAACTATAAAAAACTACTAAAGAAATAAAATCAACATTTCTCATTTTCATTTAGTTTAACTTGATGTACTAAAATAACAAAAACAAAAACATAAAGGTTTATAAAAACTATAAAGACATAAAAAACTATCTGACATGACAAAAAAACACAAGAAAATTAGAATAAAAAAATCTAATATTAATAAAAACTATAATAGTATGTATATGATACTTAAATAATGCTGATATGTCAAGCCGAATGTTATTTGATGAAATACTTAATATGCATACAATAAGAATATGCATTAAGAGAGGAAACCGGGTCGATTTAGTTCAGTTTCATGATAATTGTAATGTTGAAGATGTGACATACCCTCTGTTATCATAGAACTGTCTGGTCAACACCCACACGATCAGCACGACTGATGGGACACCTACAAAAAAACACACAGTGCACAGAAAAACAACCCACAGATTTATAATACATCTTTTAGAAGAGATCTCAATAATGCGACACAAATGCTGCTTTCTGTATGCTCATAGTTGCTCTAGTACTCAAATCTCGGCAGACTGCCGATGTTCATCTTTTAATCTGTTCACACACAGCCTTTCTCCTGAAATCTGTTTTTCCGGATGTACCAACCCCATCCTATTAGAATGTACCACCAGAAGTACTTCCTCTGCGAGACGAAGGTGAGGGCGAGCAGCGTCTGCAGGTACAAGCCTTCCACCAGCAGCCAGAAGTAATTAGTGAGGATGCAGAACTGGAAGAAGGTTACAGCAGTTTTACACGCCACCTGTGAAAAACAAAACACACACGGGTACAGACACAAAACAAGAGCACGACCATAACCTGCCCCGGAAGTAGCATTATTCTAGAATTGTTTAAAATAAATATGTTTGTCATATTTTATAAATATTTTGAATTGTTTTAATTTCTATATTTTCTGTTTTCATTAAAATGTTTTTTTTTTTAACAATTGAGTAATTATTTGTGTTTTTGTCATTTTTATTAGTTTTGCTACTTTTAAGAATAAATCTATATTGTTTTTATTAATTTTTATTTCAGTTTTAGTTTATTCTTTTAGTTCATGCAAGTTAGGAAAGGTTAGTTTTAAGAGCAGTGTTAAAAAAATGGTAATTGAAATTAAGCTAAAACAAAGAATAATTTGTGGATAAATACTGAAAAATATTTTAATTACTAAAAATTTAAATGACTAAAACTGTAAGTGAAAATGTATTAATAAATACTTATTAATACATATAATAATAAAACGGTTTCATAGTGTACAAAGTTTTAATTTTGTTTAACATTTTCATTTAAAGGACTCAAATTCAAACTTCTTTTCCCATCAGTCCTATAAAGTACAACAGTAACAAGACCAGGAACTATTTTCCTCATCCAGTTCCTATTTCTGCCATAGCAAGTTATAAACAAACCAACCAACTGAGACATTTGATGCAAAAATACATAAATAAATACATTTGGAACTTAAGAGTTTTTTATTAGGCTACACATCCCACAAAGCATGATGAATCAGAAACAAAGTTGTAAAAAGCAAATATTCAACTATAGTACAACTATAAAAGTGGTTTCAGAGTGCAAGGACGTTAATATCAAGACATTTTTGATTGGAAGGTTTCCTGGATAATAGGTAGTTAAGTCCTCACAGTTAAGTTTACATGTATTCATTTAGCAGATGCTTTTATCCAAATACACACAGCCCTGAGTGAGAAGCTGTGTCCGCCAAATGAGGCGACATTCTGTATATAAACAAGTGCGTTTTAATGCACTAATGAACTGGAGTATACTCCCCCCATCTAAGCTGAGGATACTCTCTCAAGGAAATATCCAGAAAAAATCACATCCTCTAAATGTGAATCAATACCAACGACATTAAACAGTGATCCTGAGTTTCATCTGAGAACAGAACGGCGTCTTTGATGAAGACTGCGCTTGCCCGCAAGATGAAGGAAATAAACAGATTGATGTGTATGTAGTTTCTGGTACAGTGGAACTTCCTGTAATCACAGAGCATCATGGGTATTTATAAACATAATATATTCTTATACTGTTGATTGCCTACTGAATATGCAGATATTTTCATTCACCCTTTCTGATTCTCTTTGTTATGCATTTTGTGTATCATAATTGCATTTTGATATCATTATCACACAGCTGTGAAAAAAAAAGAAAATTCAGCTGATTTGTCAAAAAGTTCCTAATAAAGATTTTTCAAATTATAAATATATATCAGCTTTAAAGGGGTCATATGATGCGATTTCATGTTTTTCTTTCCCTTTGTAGTGTTACAAGCTGTTTGTGCATATATTAAGATCTGTAAAGTTGCAAAGACTAAAGTCTCAAACCCAAAGAGATATTATTTATATAAGTTAAGACTCTGCCACGCCTTCATAAAATGACTAATATAAACACGCCCCCATTGGCTTCCAAATGAGTACAACTATAAATCAGTGTTTAAGTTATATTTACAACACTTTCCAGAACAGACAACGCAAATATTAGAGTCGTGTTTCCTGATCCTGGGAGAGAGTAGTCACAACGCACTGTGAGTGGAGCAATTCATCATCGCAAGCCTGGTGCTTCTGACTCACTGTAAGTACGCTTCGATATTTAAAGAATCTTCTACTGACTATTCAAACCCGAGTTTTGAGAAGTGTAGAGTAGTGCATACATCACAAAAGCAGACATGGTGTTATGTTTACGCGGTTTATGGGTCATTATAATCAGTCATTATGTCCCCACTGGATGCAACAAATGCCTCGTTTATAATGGGTTTTATTGTTTTAGTCTCGTCGCGGCATCACAGCATGGTAAATGGCGTAACATTTCCGTCACACGCTTGAGGTAATCGGCCAATCACAACGCACTGGAGAGCTGGCCAATCAGAGCATACAACAATGAGCTTTGTTTAAATACGCGTTTCAGAAAGGTGAAGCATAGAGAAGCAACAATAATGTACAGTATGTGGAAAATAATGTGCTTCGAACCGCGTAAACACATTGCATTACACCAAATACACAAAATAATGTTCTTTTTAGCAACATAATATGACCCCTTTAATGCACTTATCAAAATATCAAAAGCAGCCAAATGTCACAAATGTTGGTTTTAATGATAAAAACAAGTATTCAAAATGTATCATTTAACTTACAATCTGCAGAGGGTCAGAAAAATATGTTCAAATACATTTTGACATTTAATGGAAAACAAATTAGACATTAACATTTGACATCAGGTTTAGGCATATAATAATATCACATATACCAAAATCAGCTGAGAATTAAACAAATGGTGGCAACTGGCTCAAAGCAAGAGAAATCATGTTTTGGCAGTTTTTCTGCTGATTAAGGGATAATACAAGATTTCTTCATCTTACAAATGGTTGTTGAATGCAAAACTGCTGTAAAATCATATGGATTTAATTCAGTGAATATGATGCAGGCCGGTGTAATATATAAGTGTGACAGAGCTTTACCTGAAGCATGTGAATATGATAACGGCAGTAATAAGCGATATAAGTGATGTTGCATATCCAGCAGTGTACAGCTGTTTCAAGGTTGACAAGTTAGTTGTCTGAAAAAAAAACAGTCTGAGAGAAAAGTAGTTAACATCCCTAACAAACAGTATGTCAAGCTTAAGTTTCAACAGATTTATATTTCAGTATATGTCAATATTTAATATCTTTGGATTAAAACTGATTATAGTAAAACTCTTCCAGTTCTTAAAAGCCGAAAAAATACTTAAAGATATATTTTTTTATTCTTGATTTTTATTTCAGCAGGAATATAGAGGTCAATGACCTGCTTAGTTTTTAACTAATCCTAGACAGTGTTTCTTGATTTAATCAAAAAGAAGAACAGTTAAAGCAAAAGCATGTCGCAGAAACAAAACAGGGACCACTAGTGGTCATCATGGGAGGCTCAAGTACACACTACACACACTGGAAGCCATTCATCAAACTGAGCCTTTCTGCACAAGTAATATTTATTGAAATATGGGCATTACTGACAAATATGTATTATTATTTACCACAGTCCCAGATTCTGAATCATCTTCAAATGTACAGGCTTCCTCGTACGGCGGATATGGGTCACTCCAGCCGTTAGACGTGCAGTTCCTAAATATAAAACCTGCCGAATAAACAGCAAAGCGTATGGTTTAAAGATGACAAAACTGCAACATTTGTCCCTGAAGGGCTTTGTAAAATTTCTCCGAACCATACTGCACTTAAAAATCAGTAAAAGGGCTTTTGTCCTGATCACATAATGAGCAGTCATTAAAATCTCTAAATGCTTGAGTGCCAAATATGTTTGTCAGTTGTTACAGACTCCTGCTGATCAGCCCTAATTTCAGAGAGCAGTAAGCACAATTCCCACTTCATAACACTTCCGAAAATACCCAGAGACGCCTGGAGAATGCTTAGTGGAAAACATGCACAATCTGGGACAGAACCTGCTGCTGGGTGCATTTCCTGGGGCAGAACGGAACAGGTGTCCCACTTCAGCCTTCATAAGTGCATAAGTCACCTGCTTTAACCTCAGCGGCAGCGTGAGAGAGTCTGACCAACAGCTACAACTCTGGCTAAATTACTTTCAACAAATAAGATAAATAAAGCGTATATGGCTATAAGGCTCATGCTTATACTGTATATATATATATGGATCATTTATGTTTTTTTTTATTCAAATGTAAAATAATTTTTTGTTTATTTTTATATTTTTGGGAAATGTCTATAAATATGTCTAAGAATATTTACACACACACAAACACATAGCATATGAATGCATTTTGGAATGCAGTTACAAACACTGTGATTTTCATAATGAATTAAATATAGTGAATTAATTTATGATTATGATTAATTTCATACTATGATTACTTTCATAGTGAATTAAATATCAATTCATACGTCAATCACTAGCTTTTTTATAATGTGTTGATTTTGATTAGGACCGTTGTTATATATTTTATGTGTGCATCAAAATGAAATATGTAATTTGGGGCCGTGTTCCAGCGGGGAAGTGACGTCAATGCATTCCCTCTACTGGAACAGTAAGTGTCTACTGATATCAGAGCATTCTGACCTGTAAGCACTTCCAAAGGATTTAAAACCTAAAACCAGTGAGTCTAGATTAATCCAACATTTCAGGTTGCTGTCTGTTGTTTAGTTTTTAGGGGCAGTCACAGATGTTACAATTTATTCTTGTAAGACCATTTTGATGAAATTGTATGGATTATAAAAAATACATCCTCTTTTTGTTGCCGAGGAGACAATCATATTTCTAAAAACATAACATGATTTTTTTATGAAGCACAGTGCACCATTAAAGGAAGCAGGAACGACAAGCAGAGAAAGAAACAAGTTAAAGGTCAGTCTTATATAAGGTACTGTGTAGATATTTTAACACAAATTGCAATCTTCATTTGATGTCAATATCGATTTTCAAATCCAAAGATTGGTCTTGTTTCCTTCACAGCTTCTCAGTGCCACCCTAACACCACTGCTGAATCTATACCGTGGTGAAGAGTTTGCAGTCTGAATTGAATCATGATTAGGATTATGCATTGTATGAACAATTTCATTTTATGCATTTAACACAGAATAAAAATGTAAAGGACTGAGCTGGGTTCAAACTCTGGTCACTTTGAATTTTTGGCTTTTTACAAACATTAGCTTTTTTCTGACATGCAACAAAGTTATTAACTATTTTAATTTAGTAAAGCACTAAATCCCTGCCTTTTATTTCTATATATGCAGTTATGGCCACTGAAAATTATTCATGCATTCCCAGTGGAAATGGATTAAGTAAATTTCCATTTCATGAATTTAAATAGCTTGCATGCCATGAAATTAAGCTGTGAAGAAAGCTAAAAATTGTGATGCATTAGCAAATTTAATTAACAAAATTTAGCCTATTGCAAAAATCCATTATTGAGTGCATACATATATACAGGTCATCTCTGTGCAAGCTGAATCCCAATATCTCTAGGGCTCTGCAACTTTCTGTCTGCATATTCAAACATTCAGCAGAATAACAACCCTGTGACTATAAAGACTACTGACCCGCACAATATTACAACCCCTAACTGTAAACTAGAAGTGTGACAGCTTTCAGCCACGGTTACTGCGCACCAGCCCTCAAGAAACAACTCATCTGCTGCTGTTTGACAAACCTTTCACCAGACACAAGCCTGAAGCTCCGTCACAACAGCCGGGTATTAAAGAATGACAGCAATGATAATGAGGCTGTGAAAAACAGAGAGAGAGAAAGAGAGGGACAGGGATGGAGGGATGAAAATAAGGATGTATAAGTGGATGGTAGATGGAAGGGTGGATGGATGGATGATGATAGATATATGAATGGATGGATGCAAGCAAGGACAAGTGGATATAGGGATGGATAGATGGTTAGATAAGTGATGGATGGATGGATGGAACAGATATGGGGATAAAAAGGTGGATATATATGGACAGATAGATAGATAGATAGATAGATAGATAGATAGATAGATAGATAGATAGATAGATAGATAGATAGATAGATAGATAGATAGATAGATAGATAGATAGATAGATAGATAGATAGATAGATAGATAGATAGTCTGACCTTGAGTGTTGGAGATGTGCTGGAAGACGTCTGAACAGGACACATTAATGAGTTGTCCAGTATTGGCAGTACGCCAGCAGCGGATCCCGTCCCAATCCGTCCCACATCCTGAGACAGGAACCACAGAGCAGCTGTCATGACACTGTCAACAATATATGTCCTGCACTGGTTCATATGGATATTATCTAATGGACATTTACGGTTTATCCAAATGTATTTTATCATGCTGTGCAGGAAAGCGTTAGCATTCCACAGCTCGTCCATGTAAAACATTAATTCCAGCACACAATACAACTCTTTGACAACTATCAGTGCCCTTATGATATCACTAAATATTCATGAGCTAGTCATGCAACCACTTTTGAAATATCACTAAGCAATATTAGTCAATATGTGCATGCATTTGCATGTAATACAAATTCCAGTCTATTAAAATTATATAAATCTGGAACAATAAAGTCGAGCAATAAAGATTGGGAAAGCTTTACACTATATCAGCATCTTTAAGACACTCAAGACCTCTGCTGCAGAATGACCTAGATGCCTGCAGCTATTTATAGCATCGTTCATTTTTTATTCTCAGTTTGGGAGTATGACAATACTTTGAGGAAAAAAATAGAAGGTAAAAAAAATTCAGGGCATGAATTCATTGCAGATTTACTCATGAATGCAGTTTGTGCAGTTGTGCAAGTCTTCAGCAGATTTTTTAAAATGTGCAGATATGAAAGGTGACGGAGAAGTGATGCTTTCTGAAATTAATGAGGCCATTTTTATCTGAGCTGTAAAGTGAAAAACTGTAGACGGGGGGGGGGGGTAATTAAAACCTAACCCACATTTGAATATCTTCTGAAGATGGTTAGTGATAAATGCCAATAAGAATACTCTTTGAAACCAGATGGTGTGATAACAGATTCTACCAGCAGGGGCTACCGGGGTCACGATGAACAGCCAAACCGTAAAGCCTTTATAGAGATTGTATTTCTTTGTTTGTTTGTTTTAATTTCTTACATACAAGTTTTATCCAGTTACTATAATTTAATTGTATTATTTTTTAGTTATTACCAATTATTATTGTATTTTTTTACTTAATAAAAATGTTGTTTGTTTGTTTGGTCACTGTACTATTTGTTAAAGAAGGTAAAATGCATCCCTCCTGGGTCCTATCATTATTACATCTTTTAAAGGTTCTTTTATGACTCATCAGACGGGAAAACCTTGTTTGTAAGCTTTATTTTTTAAGAGAGTACTGCACATTACCTTCTAGACATAAACTGCTTTGTTCCTGTATGTCACTGCTGAGAGGAAAACATGTCCTTTCAAGTCTGCAGGTCACATTCGGTCAGTCTGTGTACGTGGATCAGTGATTTAAAAATGCTACAGACCGAATACAAGAACTTGTCGTGTGTGAATAAGCCCCTAAAGACTTATCTGGTGATTTTCCTGCAAATGTTGATGTACAAGATGTACAAATGTGATTCATTTAATTAACTAATTGGCTAATTATGTAATTAATTTGATTAAATTGTAATCCTTCAAATCACAGTTTTATTTTTATTGAATATCATGCAGTGAAGCTTTCCTGTTCTGCTTTTAGTTTGAAATCGAACAGAGAATATAAAATGTCCTATAAACCAGCATGGATTCCTTAACTTGCATAACAATATTGCTGAATTTGAGCATATCTGAACACATACCGCAGGAAGCGACAAGCAGACCATTTCACACAATCTCCTTTTCCTCTCTCACACATGTCAAGTTAGGAACACAGACCTCCGGAGGTTCAAGCTGCCTCGTAACATCATTATCATCTGTCCCGTGGGTTGAACCGTCTGGCTGTACGAGTCTCTTTCAACAAAATTCTATTCATGGAACTTAAACAAGTCTCAGGGAGGAACGCAATCAGAACCCCAATCAAAACTCATTTCAGATGAATAATACTCTGTGGAGTATGCTTGACTGCTCTAAAGAGCGTTTGTGGGGATATTTCCCACAGTGCAGCTATTCCCAGACTATCTATCAGTTATTTAATAGTTATACATTATAACAAATACTTTATTCGTCGTAATAATCTATTAACATGACACTAAAGAATTGCTCTTAGAGGAATAGTTTACACAAAAATTTAAATTTGGTGACAATTTTCTCACCCTCTTCTGGCTACTGTTTACAATGAAGACAATTCCAAAATGTTCTAAACAAATATGTGTGTGAATTTTGGGGGAACAATGGGGGAAAGACTTTTCCACTGAAAGAAGTGTTATTATGGATTATGGCCTCATATTTTGTCCAGAAGAGACAGTTTAAAGTTAAAATGCCTTAATGATAGATTCATTTCTTACTCATATGCAGCTTTCCACATTACAGGACATTAATTGATGGACTCTGTTTGGACTCTCATTCTGACGGCACCCATTCGCTGCAGAGGGTCCATTGGTAAAATCTGTTCCCATGAAGAAACAAACTCATCTACAGCTTGGATATAGCCTGGGGGTGAGTACATTTTAGGCAAATAAAAATGTTGGGGTGAAGTATTTCTATAAAACAGTAAAAAAAAAAAAAAAAAATTTGTGATCCAGAAATGGTGTGATCTGACAGAATCAGAAACAACAACAAAAACAGATAATAAAATGGAACTAACTTCATACTGGCTGGGAAATGGAGAAGAAAGCACTTATAAATCCTTTTCCTCTTAAAAACCATTTGAGAACCACCGCTTTAATGTGGGTAAATGCTGTAGGTCTGCTCAGAAAACCATTTCCTTCCTGTCCTTGACTATATTCAATTAAAGTAACACGGTTAAGATTTCCGCATGGCAAACACACATAATCATCTTTAGATAAGGCCAAGCTGAGCATGAACACATCAGCTGCTGACCAATGGACTCCCCATCTGTCCACCCACAAGAACCATATATATATATATATATACAGTATATACAGTACCTGTAAAAATGATTCATACCCCTTAATTTTCTTCACGTTTTGTTATGTTGCAGCCTTATGTTAAACTGCTTTGAATTACTTTTTTTCCCACATTAATCTACACTCCATACACCATAATGACAAAGCAAAAACAGAATTGTCACAACTTCGTAAAAATGAAGCATTTTTTTATTTTAGTACATTGCATAAGTCTTCCTACCCTTAACTCAGTACTTAGCTGAAGCGTCTTTACAGCCTCAAGTCTTTCTGGGTATGATATGACAAACTTTGCATATCAGAATTTGGCAAGTATCTTCCATTCTTCTGCTCGTTTCTTCGCGTCTCAAGTTCTGTCAGGTTGGATGGGGGCATTTCAAGTTTCTCCAGAAATGTTTGATTGTATTCAAGCCCGGGCTGTGGCTGAGCCACTCAAGGACATTCACAGAGTTGTCTAAGCCACTCTTGCTGTGTGCTCAGGGTCACTGTCCTGTTGGAAGGTGAACCTTCTACCCAGTCTGAGGTTCTGAATGCTCTGGACTGGGTTTTCATTAAGGCTATCTCAATATTTTGGTGCATTGAGCTTTTCTTCTACTCTGACGAGTCTCTCAGACTGAAAAACAGCCCCACGGCATGAGGCTGCTACCAGCACACTTTACTTTTGGGATGGTACTCTGCAGGAGATGAGCAGAAGCTGGTTTCCTTCAAACATGTTGTTTGAAATTGAGGTTCATCAAACCAGATAATCTAGTTTCTCACAGTCTGAGGGTCCTTTAGGTGCTTTTTTGCAAATTCCAAGTGTTTTTATATGTCTTCACTGAGGAGAGGATTGTATCCGGCCACACCAGCACTAAGCACAGATCGGTGGAGTGTTGCAGTGATGTTTGTCCTTCTGTAGGTTTCTCCCATCTCCACATATGATCATGGAGTTCAACTAGAGTGACCATCAGGTTCTTGGTCCCCAGTCTAACCAAAGCCCTTCTCCATCGGTTGCTCAGTTTGGCCAGGAGGCCAGCTCTAGGACGAGTCCTGGTTGTTCCAAACTTATTCCATTAAGGGTAACGGAGACTACATGCCTCTGTGAAACGTCAATGCAGCATTATTTTTTTTCTGAACTCTTCCCCAGATGAGTGGTTTCAATTGAATTTGCCACAGGTTAACTTCACTTGAAGTGCAGTAACATCTACAAGCAATACTGTATAAATGCTCCAGAGCTAAATTTAAACTGTCCTAGATAAGGGTAAGATTACTTATGCAATGGAATCATTTAAGTGTTTTTTTTTTGCAAAGATGTTAAAAAACAGTTTTTTTGCTTTTCCATTATGGTGCATAGAGTGTAGATTGATGTGGGGAAAAGGTAATATAAAGCAGTTTAACAGAAGGCAGCAACATTATAAAATGTGAAAACAAATTAGGGGTATGAATACTTTTTATAGGCACTGTATATATGATTATGTTGTCACAACCTGTTTGTTGGGACTGATTCTTGATCTCTCTCTTCCTAGTCTGGATGCAGATCTCTTGGTCTTGTATGAGCTGGGAGATAATAGCACAGTCCGGATGGATAGCATGCACCTGATGGGGGGAAAAATATGAATCCATATGCACATTAACCAGCATAGACTACAGACTAGATTAAAAGATGTTTACATGAGTGACATTGGATCATCAGCTTTTTAAAGTAATCCTCAATTGTAAACTGATTTCAAACAAGTCATGCTTCTCATCTTTATTGCTCAATATGACTTAACATAAAGTCACACTTGTCTACATTTTTAGGCAGGAAAAAAAACCTAAAGGAAAGTTGTATTATTATATGAAATCAATTCAAAATAAGTGTAATGGGATGAAATAGGAATCAAACGGTTTATACAGTTTTATTTTTTTATTAAATATATCTCTAGTGGAAAAGAAAGGATGCGGTTTTTGTCAGAATTCTACCTTTAACGCTATGATAAAAATGTAAATATGATTCCTTTAGGATTTTTACAAGAGACGCATTCGTGACCATATTACCATAAGCGTCTAAAATGTGTTCTTCCAGATGCGCGCCAAACTGAGCAAGACATTAACGACGACGGTACAAGTTCTGATCGTTCTGACAGAAATCTATTATAATTCGTTCTATATAATAGTCACTTGTATATATTAAATACGTAGAAAATGTTTAACATTAAATAGCGTACTTACTGCTCTCCAAAAAGTCGCGAATAAACACAGGTGTAGAACAGTCATATTAAAGAATATCCCTGTAACTCCTCAAACAGAGAGATCTGCTCTCCTCGGACAGACTGAAGTCACCCTCGCTATCACTGTCTCTTCGACTGATGCGCGTCCTCGTCACGGGGTCGTGGAGCGCGCAGTCGGATTGACTTTAGCGTGTAACCCAATGTCACAGCTGAACATGTGAGCAGCTGCTGGTGAAATGCGTCTGGAGACATGCTGAATGCTCGTTTCAGAGATGTGAGGATTTCTGTCTAGGTAAGTTACTTTTGTAGACAAAAGCTTGATGCACATTATTTAATATAACACCTCGTTTTAGGTTGTTAAAAAAGGGGCAGATGTTTCAGGGGAGAGGAAATGTCGCATGTTAAATGTGAATAATTGAACACAGCATTGGTAGAAACACTGAGCCATGTCTAGGGATTTTGTTGGGAAGACCAGGATTGGTTGGCACAGTTTTCATTCCTTGTTGAATATCTCTGGTGGTGGAGCAGACTGTAAGATTACACGAATACACAAATGAAAGCAAAGGTTCATAAAAAGACTTATAATTGTTACCTGAATTTGTATAATCAATGACTAAAGTTATGCTGTGTGATTTTGCCACTCATCCCCAGCTGGAATACTTGGAACAGGTTGAAGTACAGTGCTTAAAGAGAAGCAGCTAATAGAAAACTTAATGCTTAAATAAATAAATGTATAAAAAAAAAAAAAAAAATAAATAGTACATGAATAAAAATAAAATACTAACTAAAATTTAACCCACATTTGTCATATATAATTATTTTTGTGTTTAATGTGATATTTGAGTGATTTTAACATTTCCTACTTTCATTTAAAATTGTTTTCATTCACTATGGTAGACTTTGCTTCTCTATATTATTACATCAAATATTTTTCTCTTAATTTGTGACATTTTAGATTAAATGGTTAATTTTTTATTTTATATAGAAAACTTTATAAGTTGTCATCTCCTTGTTTAGTTTTTACAATTTAATGATAGAATACCTCAAGATGCTGACTTTAACACTTTGGAGAAGTTGCTCTCTGAGACTCTTATCAATGTAAAACAGCACTGCCACTTTGTCCAGATCAATCAGATGGAGCGGTGCTATGAGCACTTTATGAATAATTATTGATCTGCTTTGATACACTCTTGAAGAAAGATTTGAAAACCCAAACAACATATAGTTCGTAACAATACCAAAAAAGAACAACACAACCCCCCCCCCCCCCCCCCCCATTCCACCAGATGGGAACAGTTAATGAAAAAGTCTGTGAAAGTGATTTTGTGCCTCTTTGGGATGGTACAGTAATGCGTCGTTCACTTGCAGAACGCAAGCTTCTAGAGGGCATATAAGTCTGAAGTAATGAATTTAGGTAAAGGGGTGCAGAGCCAGAGGTGGTTCTGTAGGCAAACATTAATGCCTTGAATTTAATGCATTGAGCAGCTATTGGTAGCCAGTGCAAATTGATGAACAGAGGTGTGACGTTCATTCTTTTCGGCTCATTAAAGATGCATCTTAGATTATTTGATGGAATTGCTGGAACACCTGCCAAGAGTGCATTGCAATAGTCAAGTCTGGACAAAACAAGAGCCTGAACAAGGAGTTGTTGCATGTTCTGAAAGAAAGGGCCTGATCTTCCTAATATTGTATAAAGCAAATCTGTTTTAGCAATGCGGTCTGAGAAAGTCAGCTTATCATCAATCACAACTCCAAGGTTTCTGGAGTTTCTTTGACGGAGTTATGGTTGATGAGCCTAACTGGAAGGTGAAATTGTGATGAAGTGATGGGTTTGCAGAAACTACTAGCAGTTCTGTCTTGGCTAGGTTGAGTTGAAGGTGATGGTCCTTCATCCAGCAAGAAATGTCTGTTAGACATGCTGAGATGTGCAGCTATCGTCAGATAATCAGGATGGAATGAGAGGTAGAGTTGAGTGTCATCAGCATAGCAGTGGTATTCTGAATGACAGAACACAGTGATGCCATGTAGACAGAGAAGAGAAGTGGTCCAAGAACTGAGCTCTGAGGCACCCCAGTAGCTAGATGTTGCGACTTGTACACCTCACCTCTCCAAGATACCTTGAAGGACCTATCCAATAGGTCAAGTCACCTTTATTTATATAGCGCTTTTAACAATACAGATTGTGTCAAAGCACTTAACAGTATCAAATTGGAGGATAGAGTGTGAGTATGTATAATAATAAGATTAAACACTCAATTTTCAGTTAAAGGCATTCCATTATTGAATTCAAAGATGTCATTGTCTAGCTTATTTTAGTTTAAATATCTGTGAAATCAAATAGACGATAATCGCTAGAAATTAAGTTTCCCCAACTGAGCAAGCCAATGGCGATAGATAGGTAAGACTCAAACCACTGCATTTAGCAGACGCTTTTATCAAAGCGACTTACAAATGAGGACATTATAGAAGCAATCAAAACCAACAAAAGAGCAACAACATGCAAGTGCTATTACAAGTCCTGGTTAGCCTAACGCAGTACACATAGGAAGTCGAAAACAAGTATATAGAAGAAACAGTGTTAGTTTTACAAGAAAAGCTAGCAGTTAGAGAATAAATATGCAATTGATAGAGGGTCAAATGTTTGTGTTTTTTTAATAAAAAGAAGACAGATTATATAAAATAAAATTAGAATAGAGAGTGCTAGAGTTAGAGGGTCAAATAAAGATGGAAGAGATGTGTTTCTTGAAGATGGGTAAGATTCAGCTGCTCGGATTGAGTTGGGCAGGTCATTCCACCAGATGGGAACAGTTATTTAAAATGAAAAAAATAATTCATTTAACTTTTCGAAGTACTTTATTAGAATTAATACATAAGATTGACTGAGAAGAAAATATAATGATAAAATACAAATTTAGGTTGGTATAATAGACGTATTAATCGCATTAATGTGCAGCTGTTAGTTCAGGCACGAGGACGGAATGTTTCGTTGCAACGTAACGGAATGTACCATCTCTGTTCTGAGGGGTGACATACGTTCAAAAGCCTGCATTTTAATACCATTTACAAACTCTTACTTGTTGTACAAGATTAAAATAAACACTTTAGTGTACTATCCACATATTGTAATGCTAAAATAGTATATCCTGTATTTCATCGTGCCATATGAAGAGTGACATTTAAAGGGAAACCCCTATGTCAGCTATAAATGCGCGTTAGCTGGTTTCCTCAGACTCTTTCTGTCAAAGGGAGTACGGTGGAGAAGTTCAACGCGAACCGCTTGTCACTTATCAAACTCCTCGAAAGTAAGTAAAACTTTAGTTTTCACTAACACGATCGTGGTAAATATATTTCACCTTTATCGTGTTACAGTTGAAGTGTTCCACTGTGAGTGTCGCGCCACGTGGCTGCATTTTAACCTCCCTGAACTTGATCAGACTTCATACACATCACACACATATACAGTTTATTAGAGGTACGTGAATAAAAACTGATGTTTCGTGAGTTTATCAAACTTTCATGAAGACCGTGACAGCACACATGAAGTTTCAGTGTTGTAGTTTGTTTCATGTGTTCATAAACAGGGTGGATCACATGAAGCATCTGTAACGGATCTGTATGTGTCATCTAATCCTGACCTACAGGTCTCTGCTGGTTTAAATCTGGGTTAGACGTGTTACTCTTGTTTATTTGTTCTTCGTGTCCTACAAGCCAGTGTTAGGCTCAGTGCCCTGTTTAATTTACATATATAAAACGGGCATCTATTTCACTTGGTGATATGAATTTCACCACGTTTTAAAGACTAGTGAACATTTAATGGCATTTCATGAATACAAAATACTGTTGAATAGTATTTTGTTTCATTCTTTGGATTAAAAAGACTGCTTGATATGTGGATGGTAAACTTTTTATTTTTTTTTTTTTTGTCTCCAGCACTGGACACTGTGTAACAAAATACACTAACTTTTCACAAAAACCTTATTTTTGGTCACTTATTTTGTCTTGATGGAAATTATGCTATGTCTTCATTCATCACTCTATTGGTCCGATATAACCGCTAAAGCTAGTGCAAACCCTCTTTTAGCATAAAAAAACTACTTTGTCAGGGTTTACTAAAGATTTGATATGAAAAAGCATGGACAGTTATTTTAGTGGCATATGCTTTTGTATAAGTTTCCCTTTCAGATGCAATAATTATAGGAGGAGATTATTTAATTAAAAATCATTCACTATTCACTCACCGTACATTTATGGCAATTTGAGCACAAAAAACCACGTTTTAACCCATTTTGCATTTGACTTGGCTGCGATACTTGCTAATTTGCACTGCTCTTGGTAGATTGCGTTGGTCATTTTGTGTTCTATAATTTGCAGATTGTCAGTAGATTACATGCAAAACCTTCCACTCCCAACATTGCTTTTATAGGATTATGGTCTCGTTCTAATTTGCAATGGCCTCTGGTGTCAGACAAGATAGTACTTCATAATTTCTCAGCCCTGCTAGTAATAGTTAAATGCTCATTGTTAAAGGGAAGGTGAAAAGCCCTGTCAGCGCTTGTTTTCTCTGAACACCTCAGCAGGTGAGTTTGGAAATGCAATGCATGGTGTGTTTGTGATGGATTCACAGACTAAAGAATACGTGGTGGTAGTTTAGGAGTTTGGATTTAGTTTGAATTGTGGCATGACATCACCCCATTTTCACTATTCTCTCAAGTGTTTTTTTTTTTTTTACCGTCATCCTCCCACCTAAAACGTAAATGTAATATTCCTGGCTATTTTTAACCTCACTGACAAGTTACGCGATATCGCGTTCATAATCGAATGCGATTCATACGCGATACTGAACGCGATATCGCGTGGCTTGTTAGTGAACTACGGCTCTGTGTATTAACTGCCGCTCCTTTTAAAAACAGGTGATTTACCGCCAATCACTGAGCCGGCTTTACTGACGAGATGCGCATGAGAATCGCATGCGATTAATTGCACAGCCCTATCTTGCAGTATAAGCTGTATCTTTTAATGTGCATTATATAAGTAAGTGCTGGGGGTGTGGCTTGTGGGCGGGGTCAGATTTTCCTTTTTGTTGCTAGCTGATCACATGCCTCATTTATTTTTAAACCAATCCCAAATCAAATACAAATAAAAGTGGCGCTTATTGATAGCTTTCAGTCAATTCACCGGCTCGAGAGCCTGGAGGGAAAAACATGCTGCACAAGCTGTCAATTTTGCATCTGTTTCCCAGGCACAATTATTTTGATCACCTCAAAAGAATAAAACAAAGGTATTTCTGAACAAAATGCAAGTTTTGGCCATTTGCAGTCCATATTAAGCCCCCGCGGAAATATTTCAATAATAAACAGTGTGACAAAACGTTGTAAAAACACTTAAAAGTGCCTTAATATATTTAAAAAGGTAATATTAAAAGATCAAATTCAGTAATCACCACATTAATGATGCATAGTTTACATAGGCAAGCAGATGACGCCGGGAACAATTCGCAGTCCGTTAAGTCGCTTAAGCAGTCTGCTTAACGGTTCAGTGTTTTCCTTCTAATGGTTTTCTATGGGAAGCCATTTAATGTCAAACTTTGGACATTGCATTGTTATTCTTGCTTCATCCTCTTGCCTGTACAAAATATACATCAATGTGGTATTTCCTGAATTTCGCCTTTTAATACCTGCGTTTTACTACATGATGCAATATGCGTAAAAATAGCTGGCGGTCAGTGGAGCAAAGCTTCGTTTTGCCCGCCAGGTGGGCGTTCTTATAAGGGTGTGACGTCACGTGAAAACTATCAATAGAACAGCAGTGACAGCATTTCCTTGGTTACTGCTGTAAACAAAGCAGAGATGTGCGTATAAAAACTACACTAATATGCATTATACAGAGACGAGGAGAAAGTAACATCTAAACTTTTTCAGAAGGCAGTTTCCATCAGAGATGCATTCATATAAAACCACTCACCTCCAATTATATCACGATATGTTTAACGCCTCAACCAACTTAAATCATTGATTTTCAACAGGCTTGGCATGCATTGTTACATCTCTAATTGTCATCTTTGACCAGACTGCACATACAAAATTAAAATTAAACCACACGGTCTAAATTCAAAACTTCCATTAATTGTATTGGTTCCCTTGATGAATCCTTGCTAGACTGATGATGGACTGGCTGTTCTGCTGATCTGCAAGGCTTCTGGATGCGCTTGGTTGTTTCCGCCTTTGCCCTCGTTTACGGTCTAACATCAGCTCAGACTAATTATTCAGCATCTGCCTTTTTTGTTTTCCCTTATATGCTGTAAATGAGCTAGAGGATGGAGAACCAGCGGGGGTCTCGAGCAAAAGAAGAAACTAAACATGAACATACAAGGAATCTGCCAAATTCAGATGACGGAAAGAGAAGACGCACTCGTTCGTCCCGGTCTGAAAATCAGGGTTCAGAAGAAGGTCGTTTCCATCAGGACCTGACCTCTCAGGGCATTAGAGGAGAGAAGGTTTGGTTCAACCGCAGCGTATATGAGCAGGCCGATGATGCTTATCAGTCCTTGTTGAGCACAGGGACCGGGACGCCTCCGGTTTCTTCCTCCCCAAAAGATCGAGTTCCCCGCACCCTGGTCTTTAGGGCTAAACGCAATGGTGTGCAACAACCGCAAGAGAAGGAGAACCAAACATACACCCGTTCCTATGCATCACGTCAACAACAGCGGGGTTCGACGCACCAGCGCTCCTTGTCTGAACCCAATCGCCAGCTCCCAAAAAGTAGCAGTAAAAGGGTCTTCTCTGAGACCGAACGCGCCCTCAGAAAAGGGACAAGTATGGCTAGTTTAGGGGCATGGGACAATTGACTTTTAGGAACTCATTTATTGAACGGTGTGTTTTGTGGATTTTATTAAATATTTTTCACCTTTCAAAAGCCTCAACCTGGTTTGTGTCACCATTGGCTGCTGGGTGAAAGCTGATCGGTGTGAAACTAATCCGAGGGCTTTGGCACGCAAAATCTGTCCCATTGTCTGCAGCCCATGTCAGCAAAAAATAAATGAAAGGAGTTTTAGTGGTTGAATGTACTTTAACAATCAATCCAACTAATCGTTCTACAAAATCTATGTGAATGCAAGACCTGGACAAAATAATTAAGAGTCTTTCCTGCATCATATAGTTTTTTTATGGGATGTATGAGTTTACTATTGATCATCTGCAGTCTTCAATTGATCATGCTGAATAACTGATTCAGACTTTGACAGTAAAGGCCTGTTCACGGTAGGGCTGAACGATTTTGGAAAATAATCTAATAGCGCAAAAAAAATTTTAATTTTTTTGTTACCAATATTGCGATTTTAAAATGCCTTTTTTTTAAGCTCTTTATTTTTTTTATCATTCAACAAAGACAAGCAATAAATCATTGTATAGTGTGCTGTGTTGGGCACGTTACTTTAAAAAGTAATTAGTTATATTACTAGTTACTGCTCACAAATAGTTACATCATTATAAAATAATCTAATTACCAGGGAAAGTAACTATTGTTACTTTTAAAAAAGGGTTCAATTATGTCAAATAACTTTGATGCCCCAGTATTAAATGTTAAATTAATAAAATGGTCACTAAATAGAATAAATTATTATTATAAAACATTGTACACTAATCTACACTTTGTTTCTGTGGGACAATGTGAGACACCTATCAAATTCAATTGATTATTGCAAATATTATCAACCCTCTATGGACACCTTGGCAATAGAATCTCCATTGGCTTGTCATTATTTTTGTTTACTCGCCAGATTAATATTAATGATCTTAATATTAATGATCTGATATACAAAATGTTTTATGTATATATAATAGATTGTCAATTAACATTCCCTTTTTGTCAGCATATATTGTTAATTAAAGTTTTTACTGCTTGTTTGTTGTTATGGCATCTGTAAATTCTTTGTTCTCCGTTAGCAACAGCACCAGTAAAATGACTTGTACTAGCTATTTAGCTAGTTGTCTGTTGCAGCTGCTATAATTCAGCCAGCAGTTAGTTAGTTGAACCTTACTCTGTAAGTTGTTTTTCCTATTTATTCAAAACTGTTTAAACAGTTTGTGCAACCCAACGCATTAAAAATAGACCAGGCAGGCATCTTTTGCAATCAGTGAATGGGCTCCTTCAACTTTTGGAGATTCCGACTTTTATTTAAAAAAAATATATATTTTCAATTTGTGAACTCAAACACTAATTGTATTGAGTGCAAAAAAAAAGATGTGTAATATGGGAAAATCTTTAATGATTTCTGAATTGAAATTTTGCTTGCAAGGATCCAAATTCAAGAGAACTAATAGAAAATACACATTTCCGTAACCAGTATATGGCCATAATGTGTGGCAATATAGTGGATGATGCATCATATACATTCATATATATGGATGGTGCTTGGTTTGATTTATATTTGCTTATGTTTGAGGCTTTTTGCACACCTGAATGAATTACATTACTAATTAATGAAAGACTTGCATTTGAATTGTTTTTCTAACGCTGTATGCGTGCTATTTGACACACAAACTCTCACGTCTCCCTTTTGTTGTGTTTTTAGCATCACAATGAGTGGACTTCAGGGACTCGCCCAGGAGAACATCTGGTTTGACAAGTCCAGATACGATGAGGCTGAGAGATGCTTCTATGAGGGCAAGAACGGCATCCCTCAGACATCTCAGGTACTGCCCCCTACAGACCCTGGATGTCAGAGCACGGTACAATTTGAGGGTCTAACATTTCCTCATTTGGGTTTTCACACAAACTGGTAATTGTCTCAATGAATGAGGGTGACTGAATTCTCATGGAGAGGCATGAGTTCCCGTTTACTCAGCTGCTGAACGTCCATCTATCATGTTTTTTTCCCAGGTGTCTGCTTTTTCTTTAAGCTCCTATGCTGAATAGTCTGCACTGACAGCGCTTCTGTACGCACCTGTGTATTTTTGTTTGCTTGCATGCATGCATGCTCACTCTGACTCTTGCTGGTTTGTTTGACATGGGCCTTTTTACCCCGCTGTACCCTTCCAGGAGAGAGATGCTAGTGCCATCCTGCAGGACATTGCTAAAGCCCGACAGAATATCCAGCAATCCCTAGTCGGAGTGAGTACTGCCCCCCCAATAATGAGAAAGAAATCTCATTATTGGAGCATAGTGAATTTGTACTGTAATCTTCTTGTGAATCACATTTAACTAGAGTGATTACTGATGCTCGATAACTGTCGTCCTGCATGGGACCAGTTTGAAGGGCTGATTTAATTCCACTTCATGAAGCTCTGACCAAAATGGAGGTGAAATTAATAGGACAGTTCTTAGTTCAGCTGCCGATCACCCACAAGACTGGACCTACAGTACAAACACTCGCCCTCCATAAATATCCCTGTGCTATTTCAGTATGTTTACAGCACCCCCCTCTGTGCCCCTGGCAAGGAGAAAAAAAATCAGCTGTAGTTATGGATTAGTGAACTGTACATGGAGATTACTAACCCATGTACACTATTTATGAACTGTATAAGGATTTGGAGTGGTGGCTGATTTGGTAGATTCATTTTTTAGTTTTGAACTTAAATGTAAACCTGAAATTATTTTCAATTAAATATTCTAAAATAAAAATATTCTGGAATATCTTCATTGATGTATCAAAGATTGTACATAAAAAAAATATATATTTAAGTTTCAAAGAAAAAGATTTAGTTTTACAAGCAAATACTCTTTCAGTCTACTTACAAAGTTTGTTTAATTCAGTGTTACTTGCTATTTGTTTGTAGATATTTGAAATTTACAAGCAATTTTTAAGTGACAAATGGTAAGTAAATTCTACACCAGATGTATTTTTTTCGGTGTACACACGAAAACTGCAATTTCTAAGCCATAATTGTTTTTGTGAGGTGCCCATCTACCATTGTTTGGACATTCAGACCATCCTTCCCCAAACTTATGCCATTGGTTGAGTTAATTATACTTGTTAGTCCACTCAAGGAGCTTTTGTTGTTGTGCGTATCACATTAGATGTTGATAATTTACAAATATTGATTTGATATAGCTGGTCAATCAATGTCAATTAGGACTGGACGAATACAAAATTAAGTACTTAAAATTAACTCGTCTTTCGACAAAAAATTCTTACTATCTTTCAACTTTATCATGATATACACTATTTTCTTTAATTTTATAGAGTCAGCAAAGACTGTTTTTGTTTATTTTTTACTATTTTGGGCTCAGAATTTGGCACGTCAGACTGATTAAATAAAACTTCATTTTGCACATTTTCCTTATCTCCAGATTTATTTATTTTTTAAGGTTTGTCCAATTGGCAAAATTTGTAAAATCACGTGCACCGATTGCTTAAAAGGCTTCATAAATTTCCTAAAACAGACAAAAGCTCCCATGTTTTTTTCTCACTGATGTTGCAGTATTTGGTTCTTCTGTCAGCAGTTACTTCACACCTTCCTTATCAAAGCATATGCTTATTAGACACTTCAGAAAACTCAAATGCATTGACTAAGAATCAGAGTTCACCTCAAATATTTTATATAGTCCAACTAACTGTGTGCACCTAAAAGCACTTAGCTGTAGCGAAACTGTCTTGTCGTGCAAGTAGGTCTAGCAAGATCTCCTTCCCAGCATGACATCTTTGGTTGCGGTTATGTACCTATGCATGTGGTGTTGTCTCGTGTTCATCTGTCATCATTAATATTGTAAGAGGAAGCAGGCTGCTGTGCAGTTGCCCGAGGATGTTAGTGTGTGTTTGTGGTTTATGCTTTTATGATGTTCTGTGTTTAAGCAAGCAGAGCTCACGTTCACACACTGCAAACATGCTTGCATGTTTATATTTGCGGTTTGCTAAACTAAAAATATATTTGTGACTAATTTTGTTAAATAAATAGTTAACCCTAAAATGACAATTTGCTAAGATGTAAATGAGTTTGTTTCTTCATCTGAACAGATTTGTAGAAATGTTGAATTTCATCAGAGTGAATGGGTGCCGTCAGAATGAGTCCAAACAGCTGATAAAAACATCATAGTAATCCACACCACTCAATTTCTTTAATTAACAACTTGTCAAGCCAAAAGCTCTGTGTTTGTAAGAAATAAATACATATTTAAACTTTAACCATTGCTTCTGGCTAAAATACCAGTTCATAACATTGCTTCCTCTAGTGATAGTTGTCTAGTCTAAATCAGGAGAGAAATATGCACAGATCAAGCACTGTTTACTAATAAAAAAGATCCACCCGAGATGTGGATGTGAGAGGAATACATGCGATGGACTTTATCACTGGAGGAAGCATTGTTATGGATTACAGCATTATTAAGCAACATGTTAGTTAAAGTGATGTAATGCTAAATTTATCCAAATCTGTTCTGATGAAGAAAAAACTCATCAACATCTTGGATGGCCCGAGGGTGAGTATATTTTAAGCAAATGCTCATTTTTGGGTGATCATGTCCTTTAAAAGAGCTGTGTACAGTTGCACAGATATGTTTCAGCAACGTGAAGGTTATTAAAGGACCGATTTAAAGTGAAGCAAAAAACTGAGGCCCAGTGAAAGCATTTAATGCATGCATGCATCTCTTCTGATCACTTTCTTTCTTTGACGTTTAATAGAGCAAAACTCTGTTGTCATAGTAGTTCATCTCTGTCCCTTTCTCTGATTTGTTTTCTGGTTGTGGTGGTTAAATGTGAATCTCTCAGATGAAGACTGCTCTACATGGTAGTAAAGGGCACGCTCGCGCTCAAAAACCGCGGGAGAGGAAGACCGTAAGTGCTGTGTGACGTCTGTGTGAAAAGCATGTGAATGGAGCCTGGAGCAGCGTGGATCATACACGCATTACTGCTTGACACTTTCTAAACAGCCTGTTTTCTGTGAGACTGGTGTAATTAAGGACACAGACATCATGCATGACTGTGTTCATGCATTGGTTTAAAGTTTTAGCCTTCACTAAAGGAAACTGCATGCAAATTTGAGTGGAAACATAAATGTTTTTTCAGTGTTTCAAACTGAAACCATATTCAAAATAATATACTGTCATGCTTCCACATGATTTCATGTGGTTTTTAATTGAGGTTGACCAACCTTTTGTTTGGCATGTCTGCAGTCGCAGCCCTACGTGATGTGTTTTTTACAGTCAGCTCTTTGAGATATAGTTCACTAACGTTCAGTTTTCCTCCATCTGATTTGCAGAGTCAGAATGCCAGCAAGTCTGAGGATCAGAGTGAGCTGGTCTCTCGTCTAAAGTGTCTGGAACTGGACAACAAGATCCTGCACAAAGGTACGCATTAGAAGACACGGACAGACATGATGGCTGTTCCACAATCAAATGAGTTTCCTACCTAGACAGCAAATTCCCAGTTTCTGATGTGAAGTGTTCACAAACTACAGTGATTTGCAGTGACCACTGGAGGTCACTTATTCTCAGTGTGTGTTGATGGTTATCAGCGAAAAAAATATCCATAAATGCAGCAAAGCTGAGAAATATTCAACTTTATGCAAATGAGGACTGATGCAGCAACTACCAATCAGAGAGAAGACATTGAAAGTCATGAGAAGAATTACTGCGTGAGATTTCAGCGCATGATTTGTCTCTGCTCACATGCAGCGATATAATTTAGAAACTGTTGGTATTTTAAGTTAGATCATATGTGCATTGCATTTTTAGTGACCACAATGATTTAATTTACATTAGGAATGACATCAGGACGTTGTATTTGTGGTCAGATGTTCAAAAGCTGTGCGAGGTGTCCACAGGAAAAGTGATATCCAGGCCTAGAATATTCATGGAAAGATTTTTCATGATTATACAGCTTTATAGTTATTCTTAACTCAATATTTTGAGTTACAATATTTCGTCTGTTAGAACATATTTTAATTATATGCTGTTGTAGTGTTTATTAATAGTTTGAGGGTTATTATAGTAAACAAACTGAAAAACATTTGTTGCTTAAAGTAAATGTTGAAATAGACAAATCTTGAAATACTGAAATAAAATATTAAATATTTCAGTTAGTTTTTCATTTAGTTTTAACTTGATGTAATAAAATAACAAACTTAAAATCAAATGAATAACTATATAGGCATTAAAAAAACTTGAAATTGTTTTTCAACTTAAATTGAAACTGAATGAAGACTATAGTAGTATATCGATAATAAAAATTAAGTGACTTCTTTTTAGTGGTTTTAGTTTGTTTTTCAAAATGTTTTTTATTTTATTTCTGCAGCACGTTAGGGTTTGAAACGGACAAAGACATTGATTTGAGTTTGGCTGAATTTTCAGTTTGAGTTACTGATTGTATTGAAGCTGCTCTTGATTATGATGAGATGAATTAACAGAGCTGTTGCTTTACCAGTGGTGGATGATCTGAGAGCCACGCTGTCCAAACTGGAGTCCAGAACGGCTGTACTGGAGAAGAGTCCAACGCCTGCTTCAAAGGTAGATGAACTCGTCTTGAACTCTGTGATTCTGAGGCATCTTTGTGCACTGAACAAATTCAGCTATCATTCATAATCTGCATATTGTTTTATCTGAAGGCTGCTCCTGTCCAGAAGCCCAAGGTTGAGGAACATAATGATGCTGATGACGATATTGACCTGTTTGGCAGTGATGAGGAAGATGAGGAGGCAGAGCGTATCAAAGCAGAGAGGGTGAAGGAATATTCCCAGAGGAAAGCCAAAAAACCAGTCCTCATCGCCAAATCCTCCATCCTGCTGGACGTCAAACCTGTACGAGACCTTCCACACTCACGATCTTAAAGTGTCAAGTATAAGTCCTCTGTTTCAAATGTATGGTTTTTCATTGATCAGTGGGATGACGAGACCGAAATGTCGAAGCTGGAGGAGTGCGTGCGCTCCGTACAGATGGACGGCCTCCTGTGGGGAGCTTCTAAGCTGGTTCCTGTCGGCTACGGCATCAAAAAGCTGCAGATCAACTGTGTGGTAGAAGACGATAAAGTGGGAACCGACATTCTGGAAGAGGAGATCACCAAATTTGAGGACTACGTAAGTGCAGGATGAATCTGAGAATTTCACCCCAAAAGAAAACTGTTGTATAAAGAAAATGAAATACAAGTTGTTTTTTGCTTTATATTCTCATCTAGTTTCCAGTTAATGTGTCAATTTTTACTTTTGCATTAGATTCAAATGACTTTAATCCAGTAATTTTGTATATTGCAGTAAAATACTGAATTTTATAATGGTTTGTATTTTGCAAATATTTTTATTTATTGCATTTAAGTAACTTTAATAAAACATTTTGAGAAATGTATGAGGAAATGTCATTAAAATAAAGCCATAGCTTAAAATTTTTTTTTTAAATGTTTAAATTATAATTAATAAATATTCTATCAAAACGAAAAAAATAGAACATTGGTCTTAAATATAGGCTCAATTTATGCATTATACTGTATATGGTACATTTAAAAGCAAAATCTGTTTTTATAGTTATTGTATATTATACAATTATTTTATAGTTCATAAATACTTGACACATGTATTTATTGCATAACAGTGATTTTTATAAAACAGGACAGATTATGAGGACAAATGAACAGTTGCCATGAAAGTAAATAAATGAGACCAATTATATTAATTTATTATATACATTGGATACAAATATTTATAAAAGTTATTTTATAATGATGTATTTGCTAATGTTTATTTGTTTGTTGCATTACAGTACTACAGTAACTGTAATACAATAGAGCATTAACTTAATTGTCATGAAAAAAATGTATATTAGATAAATTATAATGGAAATGCTCACAATGACAAAACTAAACATTGGTCAATTTATTCACAATATACTTTTAAAAGAAAATGTGATTTTTATTTGTTATGGTTAGCTGAAATCGATAAGATTTTTTTTTAGATTGACATTGATTATTTATAAACTGTTGGGGAAAATATTTCAATATTTTATTGACCAATACTACATGAATTCCTCTTTATGTTGTAGGTCCAGAGTGTTGACATCGCTGCCTTCAACAAGATCTGAGCCTCTCACCTCAAAGACCCACCTCACACTGGGTTACTGCTGCTTTTATATCTCAGTTACCAATAAACTGTTCTGCCACATCAAACAACTTGCTGTATTGACTATTATATGCTCTTTATTCATGTCCTGGTTTTACACGTTTCCATTATATTCATCCATTTTTTTATGGTAACTTCCAACAAAAGGATATATCGAGGCCAGAGCGCTTCTTTTCATTATGTTGCATGGGCAGTTTAGTCTCTACAATAACAAGCCACAAGAGAAAAACACAAAGGTGAGCAAATAACATGCTTTTGATTTTTGGGTGAACTGTCCATTGAAACAAAATGAGAGCACAGAATGCATGGCTAAGCTGAAAAGCGTTCGACAAAGTTTCAAAGTAGATCCAAGTCCGACCCAGAAACCAGGATAGAGAGGCTGAGTGAATGTAGTTTGCTCTCGATGCAGCAAAATCATGTTATCGTTTGCCAGAGAAATGCAATAAAACTCTAGCGTTCCAGCGCTGTGATTGAGATACACACCGACTCTGTGAGGCATTGGAGTGTGTATTTCTACACTAAACTTATCGTGCTGGAACAAACAAAGAGAATCTGAGAAATCTAAGCTCCACGATTTCGAATTACATCCCAGTTTTTGGTCCATATTTCCTCCAGTTCTGTAGGAAACGCCAATAGAGACTCCTCCACCGCCTCTCCACTCCACCTCCCAATATCCAGACAGACCTTCGGTGCACAAGACTTGAGCCCAGCTGAAGAAGCGCTCTGGGTGATCGGGGTACGGCTGCCGCTCCTGGTCGGTCGTGACCTCTGTACGGTCTCCAGAAAGGCGGAGGCAAGAGTTGGCTGTGTTTGGGTCTAATGTCAAACCGCAGCAGTCTGAAAGAGAAAGGATACTTTACTAAGAAGTCCCTTTAAGGCAAGTCATGTTACTCTGTGTGTCTGGCTTCCGGTGTCATCCGCGTCCAGCTATTTTTAGCTGTACAAAACCACTTTTTGCGGATTGATATTTCAAACTGGTCTGTCTTACCTTTTTATTTCAATGTGTTATCTTAGTTATGAACACAGTTTGACCTTTTTACTGCACTTTGATGTTCTTCTCGTTATTTCCCTACAGCGGATAATGAACCGGAAGTCTCGCACATTGACAGAAAACGGCTTTCCAGATTGAAAAGTAAGGTGGATGGTAACCAGAGCTTCTTACGATGAAAGAGCCTACAAAGTCACCATTGTAAGAAAATTGCGTGTTTCTGAGAAAACGGTTAGTATTGTGAGATGTAAACTCAAATTAGTGAGATATAAACAATTTAATTTCTCACAATTCTCAACTTCGCAATTGTGAGAAATAGTTGCAATTTGGAAAAATCTGAATTGCAAGATATAAACTCGCAATTGTGAGAAGGAAAAACCGTAGCAATCAGCTTTTATTTATATAATAATTTGTTTAATTCTGTGGTGAAAACAGCTCCATATCTGCAGTAGCAGTGATATTCTGCATGTTACACTTTCCTATTCATAAGTAATATGAGTGTACGGTCTTTGTATGTCTTTGGTCTCATCCAAGAATGAACTCTGAACTCACCCTGTCAGAAATCTCCTCTGGTCCTCGGCTCAGTCTGGTGTAAATGTCTATGGGCTGGAAAAGGTCAGTGAGGTTTGATGTACAGTGGTAAACATGAGTTGATTCGGTTTGATGAGTTGATGTCAGTGTCCGTACCTGTATCAGTGTTCAGCGGACAGCTCAGGGAGTTTTCAGCTGACTGATCGTGTACTTCATCAACTGTAAATATAAGAGGTGTCAAGAGCCGTGTGCGTCAACCGCTGAGGATTATATCATTCGACGTAATCAGGTGTTGAGCTCATGATTTTGCCAAGAAGACATGTTCCTGGATCAACTTCTTTTGTTGATGCCGGATCAACATTACTGTCCAAAAATATACTTAACCCAGTCACTACCCCTAAACCTAACTCTACCCATAATTTATCCCTAAAATCAGTGGTAAATGATAAACAAGGGTGTAGAAGCACCTAACCCTAACGGAGATTTCCTGAAGTTATCCCTCAATTCTGATTGAATGTTGTTCCAGGAACAGGTACTTGGTGAAATCACGTTCAAGGTCACATAAAAATGAAGGAATAGATTTAGTTTCACTTGGAAATATAAATCATTTTGGAAAACAACAAATACAAATGCTCAAAAAAGTAGTTACCATAACAAGTGTAGTGAATAACAGTTGGGCTGTGTCTTAATTACCTTCATTTACTGATACAGCACGATCACCATAGGCAGACTTCAAGTTAAACAAAAGATTACAACTACAAACAAATGTCATTTAAATATTTACATTCATTTTTGACTGGTATTTACTATTAGAAATAATTTAATATTTTGTTATTTAACTGTTTTTAAATAAAAATAAGTATGAACTTTTTGTGTGTAATTTGTGGTATTTATTATTTTTTGTTGTTGTTTTCATGTATTTAACTACATTTTCTAATGAATTTTGAGTTAATTGTAAAATGTTATTTTGCATTATTAAAAATATTTTGAATGTCTAATTATTTGTCAGTTTATTAAAATGTTTTTTCATAATTCCTTCATGCATTTAAGTGGTTAGTAAGTCCACCGTAGTCCGCTTCCTTGTGTATCTGAGTTTCTACACTCACCTAATTCTGCGATCTTTGTCGATTCTCTGTCACAGACCTCGTCGACTTTATCTCTCAGCTCTGCGAGAGCTTTTCTCAGAATCAGCAAAGAGAAGTATGGATGGACGTCGATGCTGGGCCGCCCCCCAGCGTCAGGAGGAGCGCAGAGCGTCTTATATTTCTGCACAGGTGAGTCAGACAGGTAAAGCTAGCGTGTTAGCGAACAGCAAGTGAGCAAACCCACACCTTTATATTCGCTGGGCCAAATTTCCCTATAGAGGCTAAACAAAGAATGCTATGCCATGGCCTTGTGATTCCCATAGTGCTTCAGTTTCGTAACCTCCAGCACAAATAAACGAAATGTTTCAGACCCAGGACTTCACCTGCAGGAAATGGATATGATCCTCCGTGTTTGAGAGCGCCTCTAGCTCGGCTTCTCCTCTCCTGTGTTCAACTATCTGTTGATTCAGTCGTTCCAGAAGCTTCTCCGTCTGGCCGAGAGCGGTCCTCTCCTCTCCTCTGATCAGCTCTTTCACCTCCAAGTGCTTTCTTTCGACGGAGCGCTGCAGTCTGGTGAAGATCTTTTCACTGTCATCCTCAACCGCTTGTGCTGAACGCTAAAGCAATGACGGAAAGGGCACGGTTTAACCTTCTGGCATTGTTCAATTACGGGCCACACTCTACAGATTATTTTTTTATATTAATGTTCAATATTTTTTATTGCTATTTTGTAGTTAGAGGAGATTTTGTAGCACTAAATATTTCTCAAAATTAGGCCATTTATTACATCAAGAAAAAAAATCCATTATCATTCTCAGAAATGTTTAAACATTAGTGCATTATTTAGGTAAAAAATTTAGCAAATGTATTTAAAATCCAATGAATGAAGGCAGTCCGTCTTATTTTGGAATTTGGAAATAAGCTTATTAGTAAAATATAAGTAAAATATTAGCCGCTATAGGTAGATAACAAAAAAAATAACAAGTGCAGTAAATGGCAAAATTATTTGCACTACAAACCAATGTGTTTATGATTATAATAATGTTATGATAACAAATGCCTGTTTGCAATATCAAGCAGCATAACGGATTGTTTTTGTACAGTTAAAAATACAATTTGCCATGCACCCGAGTGAAATATTACTGAAAAATATTTTTTCCTAATAATATTTCAGCGGTCATGTTTTTTCTTTTTAGCTCTTTAGCAATTCCTGAATGAATCATGAAAGCTCTGAACTAGTTTTTGATACGGCCAGATCACTCATGCACTGAATGTTTTCTCACAGAAACAAATTCTTCATAAAACAAAAACATACATTGTATGACACAAAGTGCAAATGTCTTCTATGGTTGAGAGATGAAGCCGTTGTTGTGAACGAGCAGCACACTCTGTACTGCCGGAAAAGTATATCCATGCATCTAAAACAGAGTTTTGAAATATGTATCAATAATATTTTTGATGAGGGTCTGTGTCCCAGTACTTATGAATGGCAAGAGACGCTTGTGTAGCCCGCTGTATAAACAGGGTTGTGCAATCCCGAGTTGCTGAACAGGTTTCAGACATAATTACTTTGACTAGGTTCTGTGTTTGGATACACATATTTATACATGATCAAAGACTATATTTATGTGATCAAAGACAAATTTGCCAAAGTTTCAATGAAATTATTTGAAGTGCAAATGTGAAAGTTTGCTCCGTTAGTCCCACCAGTTCATATGTGTGCCAGTTTCACTCTTTCGGAGTTATGTTTTGGAGTTTACCCCTTCAAAGCTGTCATGACTGATTTGTAGATTGTATTACACAAAATATACTGTTTCTGTATTTTTCATGGCGGTCATTTTCAGTACACTTGCCACTCAATTCCAATTGTATTCCCTTTTTTTCCTCACAAAGCAAAAATTTGTACCATTCTGAACTAGACATTAAAAATGCGAAATTTCGGGGTCTATGACTGAAAAGTAAAAGCAGAACCACAATTTTTTTCCCACCCAAAAATAAGAAAACCTGTTATTTTGTGATATTTTTTTACACATGACAGTAGACCTACCTTGACATATTTGACAATATCTCTGAGTTCTTTCTCTCGTTCCTTACACCTCAGTTTGGACTTTTTCCACGCTTCCTCGAGATGTTTCTGTTTGAAAACCACGCATATGAGAATTTTGCCATCTTTGAACTCTACACTGATTTCTCAACCGTTTCTGTTACCTGTATTTCCATCCTCTCCTCCATCACCGTCACCACGCTGTGCCCCTTGTGTCCGTCTGTGAAGCACAAACTACAAATGCATTGTTGGTCTGTGCGACAGTACGCATCCCGCAATTTATTGTGCCGTGAACAGATTCTCTTCTGCGGTAGTTTTGTAGCTTCAGTAAGCGGATGCGTCCTGCCACGATTCCTTTCATTGTGAGGTTTCAGGTGCATCTCGCAGTAAAACGCCTGACATTTCACACAAAACCTAACAGCTCGATGTTTCTTCCCAGTGCAAACGTCACATTCGACATCTTGAACACCGGTTCTCCTCAGTTTCTCCACAACATCAGCCAGCATGGTGTTTCTACATAGCACAGGTTTAGGACTAAAGGTGCATCTGCACTGAGGGCAGCTGTATTCCTCTTTCAACTCACATTTCCTCCAGTAACCTTTAATGCACTCCATACAATAACTGTGTCCGCAGGGAATGGTGACCGGCTCCCACAGCACTTCCAAGCACACCGAGCAACAGAACTGCTCCTTATCCACAGAGATATTCATTCCTGCCGTTTTCTCCTACATGTGTACGTGTGTTAGAGGAGAGGGCAAAGAAAGGTGGTCACCAAGGCAGGACCGAGAGAACGAAACAATAGTGTTTGTGTATAAACTGGGTGTGAACATAATGCAGGTACAGTAGAAGCTTATCGGGTTTCAGGCCGAAACGCCCTGCAGCCAATCACCAAGTACAGGAGGTCACCTTTTTGTTTTTATGCAAATATAAAGTTGCAGGTGCGTGAGTTTGCTTTACATTATATTATGTGATCTGCTCCATTTTGAGAGAAACATTGTGAGTATTAATCACTGAACGAACAAAAAAAGTCTGTGCTTTCAAATGATATAACTATTGTTTATCATTTATTAAACTTTATTTAAAAAAATCACATTTATGGGACATCTTAGACTGCAAATGTGACTTTTTGTAAGACCATTTTGCCTGTTCACATAGCAAGTGCCATGAAAGTCACTGTTTCATACCATCTCCATTCTATTCTTTTATCATTTTCAAACTTTATAGTTTTTGTTCTCTTTTAGTTATTATTTGGTATTTTCCTTATAGTATTAAACTGGCTACATGTACCAATATTACTGCGCTGCCATAAGGCTTACTCTTTTTAGCTTCAGGTAAGCTTAAAAAAAAGGTTAAACATGAACAAAGACATTAAAGTGAGATATAACCTACAGATAGAAGGAAATCTATTTTGCTTTAAGGTTGTACAGAAATAAAAACGAATGTCTGTAATTAAACGATGCATTAACATGGATCTTGTAAGTGAGGCATGTCGGTTCAGTAGCTCATTCAGGATTATGAGATGCTAACATAAAGGAAAAGAGACAGTCATAATTCTAAGATACAGTATAAAGTCAGAATTATGACAGGACTCATCAGCAGTTATTTGTTCTCTATAGGAGGTGCTCTAACTTGTCTTTTCTGTGTATAGTGCTTCTAATAAACTTGTACTGTGTGTTTTCTTCACGGCACTTTAATAGTTTTTGCTACAACACATGAAAACACAGTTTTAGAAATTATGTAGTTATTTCTCGTTGCTAACCTGAGCTGGGGCCGGTTTCTTAAAACAAGTTTACCAATAAGCCAGGTTTATTTCAGTTAGTCGGACTTACTGTCAGTTGATTTGGTTCAAAATAAGTCAGACTAACTGAAATAAGCTTGGATTATTTGGCAAACTTGTTTTATGGAACAGGTCTAATGCATGAAAGGCCTTCAGGCAAACATACACAACTGATTTGTATCACAAGAAAATAATTCCACAAACGATTTAATAATTTCCACTTTTAAAGTAGTTGTAAATGAACTAAACTAAACTAAATTCAAGCATGAAGGCTAAAGTCAGTTTTATATTTGTCCCCCAAACTTCAAGTATTTATAAGTTGGGTTAATTAGAGTTTTGGGCATTTCCCATCTATACAGAGATTACATCATGTTTTACACCGGTGTCTTTACACTAAAGCCGTTTTGTTTATTCTAGAGCTACTGTAAATATCACATGACTGATTATACAATCCAATCAGATAACTTTCTTCCCTTGTGCAGATTGATTTTACGGAAATCTGTGCAGATAATTGTTTCTGGGAATTTTTTCAGTTGATAAAATAATCAAGAATGTATGGAAATCCAATTCTGATACAAAAAAAATGCTTCAATATATAATCATTATGATGATGAAAAATGACAAAAAGTTATAATTATGACTTGTCAAAAAATATGAGAGACTAAATCATATGTGATAAAATCAGAATTCAGAAGTCATGAGATAAAAAGTCAGAGATCTTAAGTTATAAAGTTCTAATTAAAAAGTCTATATGTAGATATTCAATAATTAAACTCTGAAACAAGATCATGACAAGTTATAATTATGGCAACTCTAAATTAGATCTAGAGTCATAATTATGGGATTCATAATTCTGGGAATTAAATATGGGAAGTCATAATTATGTTTTTTAATCAACTTCAACTTAATATTATGATTACCAGGACTATTTGAGTTTCTTATGTGGCGAACATGGGCGATGTTAAACCCATGATTGAGATGGTCTTGGGCTCATTTGTCACGTTGGGAATAAACTCAAGTCATGTGCTTTGAATCAAGCACACATGAGCCAGGCTTTCTTTTGGCTACACAGTAAAATACCAGAGCCATCAAACTGCTTGAAAAAAAACTTTATTTTTCATAATATGCTAAATAAGTATTTAACATCCTAATTAAAATTCTTGCAATTAAACAATGTTTAATACACACAAATAGATCGCAAACATACAGTATAAAGCTAAAATGAATATCTGTTAATAGATAGACCGCGTCAGGGAATAAAACTGATCATTTACACAAGTATAACACTCTATAATGTGTATGATAAATACTATAATCATAGCTTAATCAACAGGTAATTATTTTGATCACACAATATTGCAACTTTCACTCCAAACACATCTGTAATTTTAAGATATACAGATTAACATAAGTTTAAAGTTAATATCGTGAAGACTTGGACACTTTTTTTAGACACTGAAACGCATCTGCATTTACATTTCTGTCTTATTTAGTAATAAGAGATGGCGGTTAATATAGCTTTACAGTTTTTTTAGCCATGAAAATGTACATGTTCCAGAAAAACTAGCACAAACCGACATTGGCCTCTTGACTGAATTCTAATCAGGCATGTCTCAGGCCGATCTTAAGGCTACCTCCGTCTTCTACGTGGCTGTAGTTTCTGACGAGGACCTTGTGATCTGCATCCTGAAGAGGAAAGAGAAAACGATGATTTACTGTATGCAAGACACAAGGGGCTCAGAGATGGTCAACATTCTACACTGTAAGAGAAAAATGCCCCGGCAGCAAATACAAGTGTTACTGTATATTTACAGACATTTAAAACACATTTCAAAATACAGCTAAGACATCTGTAAAAAATCAATTCAGAAAATTAAATAAAAAAATTCACAGAACACTGGCCCATATTTTTAAGTTTTTTTTAAGTACAATAAAAGCTCTTCCTGATACTCACCAAATGATGAGAATGGAAACACACTATTGTTGGGACGCTTATGGTGAACGGGCTCGGACCAGCCTGACCAAAGACCGGTGCTGAAGCTACGAAATAAACCATTCATCCTGTTAGCACTGAAGACTTCTTAAAACATCTTAATATTCACTTTAACTTATATATATTCAAATGTTGACTTGTGTAACAAATGTTAATATATGATGATGATAATGATGAATATATATATATATATATATTAGTAACATTTGAAGTGGATCAAAACCTAAATGCGTTCTTGTCTTAGGACAACTTTGATGAACTTTTTTATCCACTTGAAAGATTAATTCATACTTTCATCCCACAAAGATACATTAAATTGATGAGTAAAGCCACATTGTTACAAAAATATTTTTCAGATAAATGTTGTTCTTAAGGACTTTCTATTGATCAAAGAATCCTAAATAAATGTGAAGCAGCACAACTGTTTTCATCACTGATAATAATCAGAAATGTTTCTTTCAGTATATTATAATGATTTCTGAAGATCATGTGACACTGAAGACTGGAGTAATGATGCTGAAAATACAGCCTCGCATCACAGGAATAAATTACATCTTAAAATATTTTAAAGTAAAAAATAGTTATATTAAATTGTATGTAATGATATTTCACAAAATTACTGTTTTTACTGTATTTTTGATCAAGTAAATGCAGCCTTGGTGGGCAAAAGACCCCCCCCCCCCAAAAAAAAAAGACAGACCCAAAACATTTGAACAGTAGTGTACACTAGTAAGTGCGCTCTCAAGATTAAACGACTCTAAAATGTAGGCAATCCAGACACCTTGTTTTTGTGAACTACAACAGCATTGCAAATATCCTCCTTAAAGAAGGCTCACCCAGAATATATCTCAGTGAAAAAACACGATGGAAGATGGACTACAAAGAAATGCAGACTATAAGAATGTTATGTTTTATACAAAAACCCTTTCATTGATATCTGAAATGTGTGACCTAGCGCCAGCATTACCTGAAGGAAGGCGATATGGTCCTAATCTAATCTAATTAATATACACCGTTTTACCCATCTATGTGGAATGTCATTTTATGAACATTACAATATTGTATTAGTAGCTAATCAACAAGCTAATGCCAGATTCTATTGAAATTAAGTGCGAGTTGTGTTTCCTACAGTCGTATAAATAAAGCAGGTTTATTGTCATTTGTGGTTCCATTAAGAATCTTTAACATCCACGGAAACTTTTCATTCCAAAAAAAGTATTTTAAGAAAATAATGTTTTTTTGAATCACTAAAAGGTTCTTCGGGTAACCAACAAGTGCCCTAGGTTTTAGAACATATTGTATAAGACTTAATTGAATGGATTTGTAATTCTATGGACTCTTACCTGTAATGGACTCGGAATCTGTCTTTGGTTTGGTTCTCTCAATAATAGTAACGTGAGTCACTGCAAACCGGAACGGGACGGTTAGATCCAGTACTCAACACAATGAAATATTGTCTCAGAATGCAAGTCTGTTCACCTTTCTCTGAGATATTGACAAATCCTCCCTGGCAGACGTCCTCGAGGAGAGCCTGGAACTCTGTCAGCGCCGTCATCAGGGATCCAAAGTTTGGGTCAGAGGTGATGTTTGGCAAGTCAACAGGCACAGGCTGAGCACACAGAGACCTGCAGTTCTGAACCAGAACAACGGTGAGAGACAGAATTATCGAATGAAAACTGTTCAAACTTTAATCAATCAAAAATGCTGTGAAACCCAAATACAATTCCTGATACTGGTTCAGTTCACAAAAGCAGATACTGATGCAATCTCAACTCCGTGCCGCTCTTTAAGTCCTTTGAAGTTTTGAAAAAAAAAAGATTGACCGTGTGAGAAATGGTCCAAAGGACAAACGTGGGTTCAGATCTCAGGTCAGCTAAGAGCCTTTCTTTAGCATACGCTCACATTTTCAATTTGCTGCCATCTGGCAAGCGCTTCAGGAGCATGATGGCAAAAACTGAGAGACTGAGGAGGAGCTTCTTCCCTCCTAAACTCAAACTTGGTCAAATAAAAATGACAAGACTCAATTTAATAAACTGTTAAATATTCACTATCATCCATACTGCTGCTATGTATATACCCGGTACAACCTGTTTGCGCATTCCTCTTGCACATCCCTGCTTATACTATTATTTATTAAGTCTACAGTATTGCACATTTTACTCTTTATTTTTTTTGTACCTATATATATATATATATATACTCTTGTGTTGTGTTACATATTTTGCACTGTCCATTGAGCGGACCTGACCTGATTTACATTTCACTACTGATTATATCCTGTATAATTGAGTATGTGACGAATAAAAAAACCTTGAACCATGAACTGAAGGAAAAACCTGTAACCCAAAAGTTCCCAACAATTCGGAGCTTATCTGAATGCAGACTTTTTTTTCTCAGATTTCCAAGTTTATACTTTGCAGTTTTGTGGTTGAATCTTGCAATTCAGACTGCTCTCACAATTGCGAGTTCATAATTCACAATTCTGACTTCACGTGTTATATTTCCGAGTTTATATCTCGTAATTTTGAGTCACATCTGAAGGAATTGGTCACCCAAAAATGAACATTTTTAATACTCAACAAATATTTGTAAGTTCAAAAGTATAAGTGCAAAATAGATAGTGTTCGCCATGAAAAAAAAAAAATATCGGACTATTTGTGGAAATTCCTAATTTTAAACTAGTAAGTTTGAGTAAACCTGTCGCAATTCAGATTGTTTTCTTTTTTCTCAAAATTATGAGTTCATGACAATTTAGACTTAAGGTAACTTCTTGCAGTGTTTAGTTTTTACAATTTGCAATGTATTCCTCCCAATATCTCATAACACAGTTCTGTCTGTATTTCCCACAATTACAAGTTTATATCTTGTCATTGATTTTTTTTCACACAATTTTGAGTTTAGTTTATATCTCACAATATAGAGTTGAATCCATAACCCAATTCTGAGTTCTGACTAAGTTTATTTCTCACATTATTGAGGTAAAATACTGCAATTCTGTTTTTTTTCAATTCCAAGTTTATATCTTACAATTGTGACTCAATTCACACTTTTTTCTGAATTGCACGTTTATATCAATTCTGACCATTTAAGTTTATATTTTTAGAAACATTTTCCATCAAAATTGTGAGTTTATAACAGACAGTTCTGACTTAATTCCTCATTTCAGAGTTTATATCTAGCAATGTTGAGGCAACATTGCAATTCATACTTTTTTCTCAGATTTGTCAGATATAAACTTGCAATTCTGAGAAAGGTGTTTTTTCAAACAACAAACTAATTGCAAAAAAACAATCAATAGATAAAAATCGATAACAGTTTACTATAAGCCTCCATGTACGATGCATTATAAAGGTACTAATAATGTACATTGTAATGCATAATATCTCTTCATAAATAATTGTAACCAAAGTTAAAAAGCATAAAATCGAAGGTTTATTTGTCACGTGTTTTAACGCACTTTCTAAAAGTGTAAGAATGAATAGATAAGTATTATAATTGTGGGTACAATTTTTCACAGGATCACAGAATGCATTATAAGGTGTATTACAAGGAATAATTAATATATTAAAACTAATTTTAGAATTCCTTATAAATAAAGGCTTTAAGTAAACCTTACTGTCCTTTATGACTTTGACAGCCCCTGGTTGTGCGATGTTTTCTTGATAAGGAAAAAGCAGTGTCATGGAAAAGCATAAAGTCATAGAGGTTTGAAACAACATGAACGTGAGGAATTAATGACAGTTTTCATTTTCTGGTGAACTATTTCTTCTAACACTGAAACTGAGCAGTCTAACAACAAAACTTGAGTTGAGCGTGAGTGCTGCTTAAAGATCAGCTGCTCACCAGAACACTGATCATCAGGTTCAAACCACAGAAAATGTGCTTCATAAACTAATCACTGTGTCCTCAATCAAGGCACTTTATCTCAGGATACTCCGGAGACTTTGGATAAGAAAGCAGTTTGTGAACAAGCGGCAGCATTACCTGAAGGAAGGCGATATGGTCCTCTGTTTGCGAGAGCTCTCCTAATTCAGCGTGTCTTTTCATCAGCTCTGTTCTCTCCTGCTCCAGTTGTTGAAGGAGTGCTTCAGCTTGGCTCACTGCCGCCCTCTCCTGACCCCGGATCAGCTCCGTCACTTCAGCACGCCAGCGCTCGATGGAGCACACCAGCTCGGTGAAGATGCGCTCGCTGTCCTCGAGGGCCGTCTGTGCGGAGAGCTGAGAGGAGACAAAAGCAGAATGATAAAGAGTGAAAACAGGATTTGTATTGCTCTTTAGAAGCAGGAGTTTGATGTACTACGCAGACGCGCTCAAACCTTCAGAACTCAATCCAAGCAGAACGTTCTCTGAAACTAAAGTGCAGCTATTGAGAAATCTTTACACAGCCTTAGCCTTGAGACCATGCTGTATAACGGAGACCTTGGTCAGGGTCACAGTCAAAGCTGGAACTCATTTGCATGATACTTGCACAGGATTTCGAGCATTTATATGAAAAAAATTGTCAATTGTTTAAAATCAATTTTTTTATTACTATTTTAGTTTATTAGAATGGACAGCCTGGTATATGGACCAAAAGGTCTTGGTCTGGATCTGGGACTAAAGGGGTCTATTCTGGATATTAATATTTTAGTTTAGTCTTATTCAGTCTAGTCCAAGCGTAAGAGGTCTGGTTTTGGTCTAGGTCTTGACTCCAGCTCTGTAGCCAATCAAAACAGAAGTCATTAACATAAACATGACAACGACTTACATGTTATACAAATATATTTTAAAAAAAAAATATTAAATTATTTTTAAATATGGTTATTTTATTGAAGACAGCCCCTTTAATCTGAGATATTGACTGCTGTGATTTCAATTATTGGCAAGAGCTTTAAATTGCCTATCACAGCTATGCTGATGATACCCAGATTTACCTAGCCTTATCTCCACATGACTATAGCCCCATTGACTCCCTCTGCCAATGCATTGATGAAATTAACAGCTGGATGTGCCAGAACTTTCTTCAGTTAGACAAGGAAAAAAACTGAATACCTTGACCCTAGGGGTCAAACAACTAAAAATCAAGTAAAAAATCTTGGGGTGATTCTGTAGACAGACCTTAGTTTCAGTAGTCATGTAGTATCTAAATCTAAATCAGCATACTATCATCTCAAAAACATCAAGACTTGGACACACACACACACACACACACACACACACACACACACACACACACACACACACACACACACACACACACACACACACACACACACACACACACACACACACACACACACACACACACACACACACACACACACACACACACACACACACACACACAGTAAGCATCTGTGTAGCCTCTCTCAGGTCGGCCAGCTCCTTCTCTCTCTCCTGAATCCTCTGCTGGGAAATCCTCTGCATCTCCGCCAGGGCATTCTGGGAAGAAAAGCACAGGTTAAATAACATGACATATTTCTACTGACTCACGAAACAACACAACACAACACTCACACTCTAGAAACACATTACCTTTTTCTCATTCATCTCTGCTGTAGCTAGAACAGTGTCGTGTCCTTTGTGTTCATCCGTTAAACAAAGATAACAAATACACTGCTGATCTGTGCGGCAAAACACCTCCAGCAGTTTATCATGGCGACAGCAGAGCTGATCTTGCATCATCTTTGAAGGAGAAACCAGCTTGTGTTTCTGGAAGGCAGGAGACTCGTAGTGGGGTTGAAGGTGGGTCTCGCAGTAAGACGCCAGACAGACCAGGCAGGATTTAAAGGCTTTGTTTTTTGTCCCAGAGCAAACATCACACTCCACATCCCCGGGTTCGGCTTGGGTCGGATCAGATGCTGTCAGTCCAGCGTGGAGCCCGGTCTTCTTCAGTTTCTCCACTACATCAGCCAGCATTGTGTTCTTGCCCAGCACGGGTCTGGGAGCGAAGCTCTGCCTGCACTGAGGACAGCCATAGATCCCCAGATACTCATCCTGGTCCCAGTAGCCTTTAATGCAGCCTTTACAATAACTGTGTCCACATGGAATAGTCACAGGGTCCTTCAAGACGTCCAGGCATATGGAACAGTTGAACTGGTCATGCTCCAGGAAAACCCCAGCTTGCGCCATTTTAAAAGGATTCTTGCCGTCCAACCCAGTGGCAGAATGAAGCCCAGGCAAGCGTTGTTTTTGCAGGAAGTGAGTCACGTGACCTGAGTCTGACAGGAGGGGGAGGGGCACAACAACTGAGCATGTCAGAACACGCGGAGCTGCCTGCAGCAGTGTTAAGTGTTCTGGTAAGAATCAGTGCACCACAAAATCAGCACATAAATAATAATAATATTAATAATAACAAAAGATATTAAATATAAATATTTTATATATAATATAAAAAAACACTTTAGATTTTAAAAACATTTATAAATGTACGTTTATATTTATAATTAAGTACTTTTAAATAAATTAATTATATGTATGTGTGTAGTGTATATATATATATATATACACACACACACACACACACACATTTAAATATCCAAGATTTAACTTAAAAAAACACACATTTATTATTTACTTTAAATTAAATGTTATATGTGTTAAATATATATCTTTATTGAAATATATTGAAATATATTCATATAAAATCTAAATATTTTTTTTAAATATTCTAAAGATTTAATATATTTTTATTTCATATCCACAGTCCACACAGAAAATCATGGAACTCAAAATCTATTTTAAACTTGCCAATAAACCACTTAAAAAAACTGTTATAATAAAATAAATATAAAACTACAACAAAGCAAAGTGGTTGTAAACGGAATAGGAACTCTGTACAGAATGTGTCAGATTGTCTTACACTGAAGCTTACGATGCTCTGAGGAACATCTCAAGTTATGCTGCACAACATGAACATCAGGTTTGGTTTATGTGATCTTCAGTACTGCTGCCATTGATTCAAAAAAGAGACAAACCAAATATAATGCCTTTCTGCAATACGTGTGCATTTTTAATTCATCTTTCCAGTTTGAGAGCGTGATATGTCAGTGTTTGCACACTAGATGGCAGTAGTGCTGCTCTCACATGATCCAGATACATGAACACTGTCTTTAATGACTCGGAAACATACAAACATTGTTTATGATGCAGGATTTTATTTCATAAAGCAAGTCATTACAGGTGCTTCAATTATTTTACATACAGACTCTTCTCAAAGAAATGATGCAAATCTCAGAAGAAAATATATTTTAATAAATACATGTTCCCTTTTCATAAATAATAACAATAATAAACCGTTTCAGTTTTAAATTGGAATAAATAACTACATAAATATATCTGACCAGCACAACAAATCCATGATGTGATATGATAAAACAACACACTTGTCCAATTTACTGCTCAGAACTCATCTACCATTTCTACTATTAAAATACTCAGTGCAAATCCTTTAACGTGATTTTTCTTACGTTCATGTGCGTATTTGGTCATAGGAGCCTTCAAAAGCCCCCAGCGTCCAAGTCAATGGAGTAAAGTTTTCAACATTCGTTCATGCGCTCTGTTTCTCAACAGAGATTCATGCTCTGTGGTTTGTCAGTCATATTTCTTGCAGCTTCTGGAATGGATTTTATAAGTACAATAATGATGTTGCAATACTTTTAAACAAATCAATTATACGGAGGGCTGGTGTGGTGGAGTAAACACTGAAGCTGCCAACAGCCACAGGTTCTGGACCAGAAAACCTTTTTGTAACTTTAAAACGGACACTTAGAGTTCTGGTTTCAAGGTTAGCATCACGGGAAACTTACATGCAGAAGGAAGGCGTATGGTAAGAGTCTTTGAAATGATCATTTGGTCTTGTCGTCCAGTCCACTCTCTGCTCTCAGAGCCTGACTGCTGGCAGAGATGAACCTGATCCAGTGCTGAAGATCCTCTGAAATCTCAGGACAGTCCACCTTCAGAGCCGAGACACATGTGTTAGTCCAACAGGAACATACTTCAAAGAGAACCACGGTATTACCAGATTACACGTCTAACAGTGTGGTATTACCAACGTGTCTTGAAATGATTACCATGTTCATGGTAAGACAAGGAGTCATAGTATTACCATGATAATTGTCGAAAAAGCATAGTATTACCATGGTACTCTTTGTTAGGGCTCTAATGCAGGGCTTTTCAAACTGGGGTCTGGGGACCTGCAGGGGTCCATGGAAATGTTTAGAGGAAAACAGAGTCATTTATTTTTTATAAATTAAAACTAATAACAATAATAATTATTATTATTTAAAAAAAATATTGAAATAATAAATTGTATTAAAATAAATATTTATAAACAGTACAGTACTATACGGAATAGAAAATAATAATGTAATAATTTTCCAAATAATATTTTACACATTTATAATATAACATTTTTTCACTGTATTAATTGGGTCTTCAGAGGGTCCAAACTATTTAATTAATTAATAATAATAAAAGTAACGGTACTATAGTAATACTACTACTACTAATTATAATAAACTAAATAAGTACATGTGATTAAAATTAATAAATAATATGCATTTTATTTAAATAAATAGCACATCAATAATAATATATATATATATATATATATATTAATACAATAATTTTAACTGTATAAATTGTGTCTTTATACATGAAAAAATATATAACTGCCTTTTCAATTTTAGAATAAGCATATCTGTGGATCCAAAAAAAATTATGCAAATAAATCTATACAATTATTACAATAAAAATAGAACTTTTATTTAAATAATTAAAAATATAAATAATACATTTAGTAGTACAGTACTACAGCAATTAGAAAATATATATAATTAATGTTGTGCACTACAACTAAATATTTTCAAACTACTATTTTACACATATTTATAATATTGTGTATTTTACATGAAAATATATAACTGCCTTTTAAATTTTAGAATGTGGCCCCGGGCATGAGGATGAGCACATTTGGGGGTCCAAAAAATGCAAAAAGTAGCAAGTAAAACATAAACAAATAAATACACAAATAAATAAGATTACAATAAAATGTGTCTAAAGTAAAAATAACACATTTCAAATAAGAAAATATACAAGCAGAAACATTTAACACTACAGTACTATATTGTAGGATGGGGTTTCTTGCACAACGATGAGCATATTTGGGGCTTTTAAAAGTAAAAAAAAAAGAAGAGAAAAAGAAAGGAACAACTTTAATGCACAAAATACATAAGCACACGATTCACTCGGTATAAATGCATACCTTCCTCTTGTAAAGGTGATCCAAGACCCTCTGTGGATCTCCGCGGATGACATTCTGCCTGCACAGCATGACAGCAGAAACGAACCCGTCTGTCTTGGACACGAACCTCTGCTCCATGTAGAAGGACTTGTCGTCCCACGCCACGATCCGCGTGCGCAGCTCGAAGGCCTCGCCGAACGCCAGCGAGCGCCGGTAGCGGATGGTGGTGGCTCCGATCAGCATGGAGGCGTCGAGCGCACGCGCCGCCAGAAAGAGCCCGTTCCGCGTGCAGTACGCGTAGCGCGCGAAGTCGCACTCGCGCAGATAGCGGGCGTTATTCATGTGACACATAAAGTCCAGGTCGTGGAGGAAAACCCTTCCGTGGACCACCTGCTCCGCCAGAACGTCTCGAACCGGACCCTGGAACCAGGACTTGATCACCATCCACGTTGCTCTCAGAAAGTACCAGACGTCAAAACTGCCGAACAGAAGCAGAGAGCCGGACAGAATCCACAGCAGCATGATCCTGTTACAGTGAATGTTATTCATTATTCACATCATGGATCATTCATACAGATCACACGGAGCCGCACAACTGAGTGACCCGGCCTGCTAAAAACAACACGCAGGACATCATTGCATCTTTTTGTCTTATATAAATATAAATAAAAACAGTAATGTAAATACCTCACATCATTTATTCATAGCGGAAATGAATAAAACAAATCAACGTTTAGATTAAATATCAGATGTACGTGTAGATCATAGACACAAGGTCATGCAACGAAACATAAGTAGACCGTTTTGAGCTGTAATACATCAGTGTTCATAATCATAATACTGTCAAATATGGTTTTCTTGTTACTCACGCGATTGACACCCGCAAGACACCGGCTTCACGCACTTCCGCGCAGACAGAAACTGCGCTCTGATTGGTTTGACGAGGACACGTGACTACGTCAGCAGGCCGCCAGACGAACGGCGTGACGCAAAAAATCCCATCATCACTTCCAAGAAAAACATCTATATTTTCTAAATTCAAACCTCTTTTTTAAGATTCAAATGAAAATGTATTTTGAATCTGTTGAATTCTCTACAAACTTAAAAGCAATAAGAACAATGGCTTTGCTAAAGGACTTGGCACTTCCTCTGGACTGAATGACCCCGGACTGTTATTTTATTGTTATGATTTGACAATGATGACAATTGTTATTGTTTTTAAAAGCATTCAATAAGTTATTTATATATTTGTTTGAACAGATATGTTTTTGCTGCTACTTGGATATGTTGGAATAATTCCCAATTCATTATATACTGTAGCATGTTTTGTATGTCATTTAAGCAGTAATATATTATTTTGTGTAGACGTTATTAAAGAAATTGAGATATATAATGTAATCAATATCAATCTACCAAATCTTCTGATTTGTGCATTAGGACAGCCAAAAAGATAAAGAGAAATAGTCATCTCAGAATAACAGGATTAGAAAATGGAACTTAAATTACACATACTGCACACGTGGCATAGTTATTATTTATTTATTGTTATAGTTTTGTTTCCCTTGCTATTAATGCTTCACACTCCAGTCCAGTCAGTGGCAGTAATACACCATAAAAAAAATCACTTTTTAAGAAATTGTTTCTACATATTCTCAATCTTACAGTATGCACAATACACAAGTGCACTGAACACTTTACGGTTTAATGTTTGTCTCTCTGCACTGTATTGTTATGCATTATAATGTTGCTGGTCTCTGAGAGTTACCAACACATTTCATTGTATTATTATAATGACAATAAAGTTTATATTCTAATGCAGCATGAATCAGACATGAATTACAGCAGAACTCAGTCTTATTTTGCTTCGGAGTGTCCAAACACCGGAGATATTAATGTATGTGCATCAGAATGGTGTAGTGTTTTTGTAAACCAGTGTTTGAGAGATCATTTCAGGCAGTGAGCCGTCATTCCTTCTTTTTGTCATCGAGCTGACTTTCCCCCCGGAGGGCTTTACTGCTGGCTGAGATGAAATTGATCCAGTGCTGCAGGTCTTCAGGAAATTCTGGCACTTCAACCTATAAAATCAGTTCATAAATGTCAGGCTTCGGTGTTTAAAAAAAAGAATTAATATTCGATTGGAACATGTAAATTTATAACATTTTTGTGAACCATTTCTTTAACCCTCTGGTTTTCCTTGTTCCCTAAGTGACAACAAGCTTATATTTTTTCATGAAATAAATGTACTATCAATAATTGTAATATTGAATCATTTATTATTTAATATTTTGCTTTTGTATTTCATGGTACTACACATATTCACCTCTAAATGATGTACCATTTATTTCGATTTAAAATAATTAAAATATTAGAAAACGCTAATAGTAATAAATAATAATAAAAAGGTAATTGCAACTTTTTAGCTCACAATTCTGACTTTATTCTTGCACATCTGAGAAAAAACACAGAATTGTGAAAACCTGCAAATGCAAAAAAAGCTGTAATTACCATTTTATTTCTTTTCTGAAATTCTGAATTCTCAACATTATTTCTTGAAATTCTGAATTTTATCTGAATTGTGAATTTCTATCATGTAATTCTGCATTGATAAACAGACTTTCATATCCATTTTGAATCATGTCAAAAAAATTTTGTGTTTATCTAGCAACTGCCACGAATGTCAAAATAAATTAATTTGAAAAAATCTCAATTTAAACCAGTCTAAAATAACAGAAGACCACCAGAGAGTTAAACGTGTTAGCTGCTCACCTTTCTCTTGCACAGGTATTGCAGGATCTTGTCCGGACTGCTGCGCAGGACATTCTGTTTGCAGAACATAACAGCCGACACCATCCCATCTTTACAAGATACAAACCTCTGCTCCAGATAAAACGACTTCTCGTCCCAGGTAACGATTCGACTGCGAATCTCAAATGCCTCGCCGACACAGAGCGGACGTCTATAGCGGATGGTAGTTGCCCCAACGACCATGTTGGCCCCCAGAGCTCTTACAGCCTTGAACACACCATTGCGGGTATACAGAGAGAAACGGGCAAAGTCACACTCGCGCAGGTAGCGTGCATTGTTCATGTGGCAAAGGTCAACGTCATGGAGAACGACTCGTCCGCTAACGGTCTGCTCTGCTGTGATGTCAAATACGGGCGAGAGGAACCAGGCCCGGATCAGCACAACCACTGCCCGTAAGTAATACCACACATCCAGACTGCAGAACAGGAGCAACAACACACCCACAATCCACAGCAGTGTGTCCTCCCTGCAACATACACGAAGCCAGAATAATATATACATGGTTTCTGTGGAACTTAATTCACCCTTACACAAATTAATGCCTAAAAAGCTCTTAAATCAGAGCAGAAAGTCTTAAATACATAAAGTCATGGCATTAGGCTAAATGTTGCATGCACTGCAAAAAAGAATATCATCATCAGTATTTTTGCCTTGATTTTTTAAATACAAATATCTAAACATCCTTAAATCAAGATACATTTACTTGAGATGCAAATTGAACTAATTAAGTCTTGTTTTCTGAACAAATTTAAGTGAGTTTATGCTTAAAACAAGAACAAATATCTGCCAGTATGAAAACTTGTTTTCCCTTTGAATTAAACAGATTGTTCTTTTATTAAATCACAAACTCACTTTTGATCAATTTCTCACGAAACAAGACATCTTATGTCATTTTGCTTCTCAAGTTAATGTATCTCTAGATATAATAATCTTTAGATATTCGCACTGAAAAAAGCCAAACATACCGAGGAACAGCATCACTTCTTGACTCTATGATCGCAGGAAAAGTTATTTCCATATTTTAGTGATTCGGTGCAGAGCTAAAGCCATGTATTTTTTCCCTTTTCCTTTAAAAACTGGATTAAAGTATTGGAGATCGGTTGGAAGTTGTATTTCCAAACTGTGAGTGAAGCACTACTAATACAAGACATTTACATTTAGAGAGATCACACTGGTGTACTGTGTTAAATTAAATGCATTTCCTGAATTTTCTTTAAAAAGTCTTAAAACCTGCAGAAAGCCTGTATATTAAACACACGCTATACATGGTCAACTGACATGGCACATCAGCCACAGAGAACAATGACATTATAAAGTATTTTAAACTGCATGTAACACTATTTGCACTCAGATGTCATTAATGAGGTTCTGAGATTTTCAGGGTTTGGCTACAAGCCTCGTTCAAGCAGAACTAGTTAGGCTGGTTTGAGAACATGTTGTAACTTGTAACATCGGTTATTTTGGGCTTCTTTTAAAGCGTATAAACGTAATTAAACGTGTTTCCAGTATCAGACACCAGAGAATGTATTTTTTGTAAAATGATAAATAAGTTACATCCACAATAATAAGAGAACTCATTTAGTTTATGCTTGATCTAGTTTACGAATTGAAATGTAATCTCCAACAGTTTAACATAGTTGATCTGTTATAGATAAAGAGTGAACGATTCCTGAATCGGTGTTTAATTGTGTTTTAATGAACTTCTTCTTCACAGCGGTCTCAATCACTGCTGTTGTTGTTTTAAACGGGAAATGTTGTGGCAGCTGAGCAAACCTTTGCGAAATCAGTTTCGCCTTTACAACGAATGACGAAATAGACATGAACTTCTCGTCGGAACTAAATTAAGAGTTGTGGAAATGTCGAACAGTACTTACATGTCCACGCTGAACGAGTTGCTGTTTTACGTCTTTACGTCCGGCTGAACGTACGACGACACGCCCCCTAAATATGTCGTCACGCAAGCCGGTTCGTTAGTACATTTATAATATTTGTTTGTAATAATTATATATGATATGTTTATTATATAATAAAATATTAAGATATTATATGTATTATGAAATAATTTGCATTTATATTATTTTTAATTTTAAATAATTA
>CM049805.1:1892218-1894718 GCA_027422405.1 Ptychobarbus kaznakovi | reverse complement strand
TAACAGCATGGCTTGGTCCTGAAATAAATTGTGTTATTATCAGTTGGGGAGAGATGCATTATTAAAGTAGGGTGATACTCGATTCGTCCTTGCTATGGGATGAGAGTCACCCCAGGAGCAAAGAACAAATCAGTTATTCGACCCAATACACTGTCTTTATCTCTGTGGAATAAACACACACATCAGTACACACATGACAGTTACGGGTCAGCCGCTTCTCACTACACAGAAGTGTTTTTTTCATGTAATTAGACTGTAAAAGACAGTAATGGACCGTGAGTTAGTGCTATTATACCATACTGCTCCTCTTTGTTCCCTACATGAAGCGTTTTAATGTAGTTAAAAGTAGTATGAAGTCTCTCGGAAAGGGTTTTTGTAGAGATGGATTTGTTATAACATACAAAATAACTTCAAAATGGCAAAAACAGAGCTCTTCCCAGTTGTTTGTTTTGATTTAATTATTATATAATATATATTTTATAGGTGTAAAGCGATGGCCTTTTGAGTGAGCCATGGAAGCATTCACTTATTCTGATTTTTTTTTTGTTGGCAGAGCAAAAATAGAAATAAAGGATAAAAATACAATATTGTGTCTAAAATGCAAGCTACTCATTAACTTCCATGTTTATTGAACTGTTGTATTAATGCAATTTATGATTTTTTTCTCTAACTTTAAAGAGCAGATGTATTCCCAGCGGTTCGCTTTGATTGAACTTTACTATGGTATTACCATGTTTTTAGGCATGTATTTGTGAACTAACTTGTAGCATATAATAATATTCTCACTTTTTAACTAGCATGCAAATTACTGCTTATTATTACATATAAAGCACATATGAATGCCTTATTCTGCATGAACATATAGTTAAGAAGTCATAATTCATAGTTAGTTCATAGTAAGAATTGGACCTTAAAATAAAGTGTGACCATATATAATTATTATTAACTCATTAAATATATATACTGATTAAGTGATTGACGTGACGTGACATACAGCCGTCACGTCAGTGACCATATATAATTATTATTAACCCATAAATATACACTGTTTAAGTCATTATATTAATATATGTATTTGTATTTACTACTGTTGAATAAAACCAATTCCAGACTTGCAATTGTCCTGACGGTATAAACATGTATAGCCTATATACCCAACAACTGCACTCTTGCTTACGTGATATTGATTAAATATATGCCTCCTACATAAAAATAAATAAAATCATATATATATATATTATATATTTATATGTGGTGTGTGTGGTGTGTGTGTGGTGTGTTGTAGATGTATGTTATGTTTTATGTAGAAACAATTTTCAATTTAATTGCTGGTAAATTTCACACAAATAGTGCGCAAATTAGATGTAACATTTTGAAGTAATAAAACATGGCTAATAATAATGTATATTTTATTTATAAGTGTGTAATATAGTGCCTTTTATGTTTTCCTGTGGTGTAGGCGCCTGTGTATTTGGGTCGTTTGTCGCTGTCCTTGGTGCTGAAGTCATGTGACCGGAAACGTGTCAGTGAGTAACGACCGGTGAACAAAATACGCTTCAAGTGTTACAGAGAGAGAGAAAACATCGAAAGAACACCAGAAACACAAAGAACTTTGAGAGAGAACTTCAAAAGAAGCTAACTATAGATTAATAGCAATTCTACATTATTATTGCTGCTGTTGTTGTTCCGTTGGTCAACCGTGTTCTACAATGTTGTACTAATGGACCATTTGTCTTAGCGGAAGCTACTACTAGCCTACTAACAAATATATCGGCCTATAGGCTATAAAAATAATCGGCAGCATTCATAAATCAAGAACAGTATTTTATTATTTTTCAGTTACATTTACAAGGCCACTAATCTGAGTTGAAAGGAAACACGCTGAATGAACGCTTCATGGATGTTACGTTACAAATCAGAGTGAACGAGAGAGAGAGAGAGAGAAGCAGCAAGCACTTACTAGCAGCAAGATACATTGACGCCTGTCACAAAAAGAGGGAGGAGTCCACAAATCAGTGATGCGCCCACACACACACACACACACACACACACACCATTTTAAATTGTTTATATAATTGATTTGTTATATTTTGTTTAATTATACATGCATGTATTTATTGATAAAACTATTTATGTTATTTATTTTGAATACATATATTTATTTATTTTCTTCTTCTATATTTACTGTAAGTTATGCTTTGGCAATACATTGTAACAATTGTCATGCCAATAAAGCACATATTGAATTGAAATTGAATTGAATTGAGAGAGAGAGAGAGAGAGATAGAGAGCGAGAGGAGTGAGAGAGCGAGAGAGAGAGAGCGCCGAATAGGAGAGAGAGTTAGAGAGAGAGAGAGCGAGAAGAGATGAGGGAGGACTGAGGTGGAGAGAGGAGAGAGAGAGAGTGAGCGATAGAGAGAGAGAGAGCGCGATAGAGAGAGATAGAGATAGAGAGCGGAAGAGAGAGAGAGAGTGCGAGAGAGAGAGAGAGCGCGATAGA
>CM049805.1:1828993-1892118 GCA_027422405.1 Ptychobarbus kaznakovi | reverse complement strand
CAGAGAACAAATATGTGGTTGTAGTAAATATTTTATTGCGCATGAAAATTCAGTGATAGTGCTTACGAGCCATGGTAATAAAAACATTCGGTGGCTTCAGCCCCTTAGCCCACCCCTAGCGCCCGCCCCAGGTTGTATATGCACGTGTTTTATGTATGTGTTGATAAGCGAAGTTTGTTTTAAATCCTACATAGCCTCATAGTCAACTAACCGTTTGAATTGAATTATAACGAAATTAAAAACAGAAACACTTGCCTGTTATGAGCCACAGGAAAAACACAATGAACTTCTTCAAACTGACAGTCCTTTTGTCAAAACGTTGCAATGTTTGTTCTCTCCGCATCTTCATCACGTATATTTTCTTTGTGGTAATACTACAAAAACAGGTCATCTCTGTCTTATGCTCATCACATATGATCTTGAGTTCTCATGGTCTCAGACTCTCACTTCCTGCATCCGTGCTCTTCGCTTGCTTATGGAACAATAACTTGATTTTCAATACAATCTCATGCTTGATGCTAATGCTGCACAAATCACAAGTAACAAATGCATCACTTGGTTCGAGACATTTAAGATTATTGTCACAAGAATGTACTTAATGTGCAATGTCTTCAACATCAAAGCGTTCCAACTCGAGGTTTCTGGGTATTAACACCTTTTAGTTCTCTAGTTCTCATTTTACAATTATAGAACGACTGGAGTGAGTCACTGCTGACTTACATTTATTTATATGCAGTAAGTGACAAAACACAAATACATATTTGAATAGGACTTGAAACTGGATGTGAATAAAGCACTATTTCTGTTCAGAGCTAATCACGGATGAAAGCTTTTTATCATTTATATGCTGATAAAACACATGCCAAGAGATACAATAGTCTCAATTATGGTAAAAAGTGAGATATGGACACATTCTCAGTGCTTCTGTATCTGTTTGTTAACATTCACACATCTTTCACACATTTTCTGCACTATTAGTTAAAAACATTCTACAGCACAATTCACTCATAAGTCTTGTGCTTACAGAAATACATGACATGAAATATGCTTTAAAATAAAAGATGATCTTCCATTTAACTGTTACTTGTGAAGGAATGTCCAATATTACCCCCGCCTCTACTTTCTTCAGTCTGCGGGACTCTCTTAGACTTTATAATAGACTTAAAGAGTTAAAGTGTCCATCAGTTCTTCCTCATCAGGATGTCCATGAGTTGGTGTTTCCCATCATGCAGCTCTTCTGTTAGAGCATCTGGGCCTGAGCTGGAGCGTTCAGGAAAATCACTGAGGCGTTCTTATAGTCTCCTTCTCTCCAAGGACACATCTGAAAACGAGTAAAACTATATCAAATACAGCAGAAACACATTTCATCAGTTGGATTACTTAAAAGAATGGATTACTTTACGGCAGCAACAAATAGTAGTAGTAGTAGTAGCCCTTTATTGTCACTAGTCACAAGTACCAGCGAAATTAGCCATCAACCTGTCCATACATACACAACATACATACAAGGGGGTAGACAGAACAGGATGACAGGGAATGAAGAAAATACAGCATTACATGAGGAAGGTGAGGAGAAAAAAAATAACCCCCAGACTATGCTCCTTGGGGAGTACAGTGTGAGAGCAGAAAAAAACCTCAGCAACAAAAGCACATAAATACACCATAGACACACGACTTTGCAACAGGGGAGGTAATCCAGCTCCGGCAAGCAGCCATCCGGACCGCAGCGAGGTTTAGCGCTGGTCACAGACCCGCTTGTCAGGCTGGCGGTACAAAGCAACGGAGGCGAGGGATCGGGGGTGGGGAGGTGAATACATATGTTACACCCCCTCCCGGGTATACCACACAACTCGTTGTGTCCAAGCGGGTCGAACCGGGAGGATTCCGGTGCGGGAGGCGGGCGCTCTAACAAGGAACGCCAAAGGCTACAGCCTCTAGCGTCAGTCGCTAGAGCGCCTCTTTTTGAGGTCAGGAGAGTGAGGTTTACTCACAGCCCTTATGCATACATGTTACACAATTTGTGTGTGTGTGTAACAGTTTGTAATCAGCAGGTGTCTGTGGGAGGAACGCAAGAGCGTCCCACTGCAGTGCTCTTCTCAGGGTTGATTTTCCAACAGCGGCCTTGGCCGAGGCCAGTGCTGGTACAGGGGAGCCGAAAAAGATAAGATTGCGATTTGTTTGGTCTTGGGGCGAGTAGCCGCATAAACCATATTGCGGTTAATAGTCTCAGTCTCAATGCTGACCGCTCTGCCCACTGCTTCAATCATGACGGGCAGCCTTGTGAGGCTTTGGACAGCTGTTTCCGTTTTCTGAATTCTTCGATAACCCAGGGCAAAGCCTAATCCAATCAGCAGAAGACCTGTTATCATGGTTCCGAATAGGTAGATATCTTCAACGTCCTCCACGGAAAGAGCCGCCAGACACACGACCCGCCACCTCTCCCACTCGTCCATCGTGTAGCCAGCTGCAAACGTTCCGGCAGGGCAGTCAGGTTCCCCCGAACCCAAGCTTCTCGTCGAGAAGATGGTGTCAATTGCGTTGAGAGACCAGTTGATCGAATCCATGGTTTTTCAGTTTGGAGGGCAGTGCAGAGAGAGTCTCTCAAGTATTATAATAGACGAGACGAGACAAGACGAGAGAGCAAGCAGGGAAGATAAGGGCGAGGACGGGGGGAGAAAAATGCGTCCGCCTCCGTTGAGTGCAGCAGAAAATGCGTTGTGAACAGAGAACTGTAATTATGGCATTGCTATATTTATGAATATATAAGTGTAGGAAGCGCTAAAGTCGCAAAAACAGATTCCTCAGTGTATTTTCATTCGGGGAAAAAGCATAATATCTCACTTCTTACTCCACTGCATTTCATTGATAGCGTAATGTTTCTCCTTATTTCCAATTGAAGAATTCAAGGCAATTCTTTCAATGAACCAGTTAAATTGTCTCACAAATTGCATTAAATCCTTCATTCATTAATTAAACGTACCCAACTGTGTTCTAACTGTAATAAGGGGGAAATACCATTTATTAATTTACATCTTTCAAACGATTAATTTACTCTTTCAACATTTTTTGAGTAATTTACACCAATAATACTTCCACAAAAAGAAAAGGAATATACATTAAGAAAGTAAATAAGCGTGTTCCTGTGGCTCAGTGGTAGAGCATTGTGTTAGCAGCGCAAAGGTTGTGGGTTCAATTCCCAGGGAACACATACTGACAATAAATGTATAACCCGAATGCACTGTAAGTCGCTTTGGATAAAAGCGTCTGATAAATGCATAAATGTAAATAGGGTATATTTATTAATATTTAAAGTTGACTGTAAGGTAACAGAGATAATGTACTGACTGTAAGATTCTCGTTCATTTCATTTGTCCCTCGATGTACCTGCTTTTTCTCTGCAAAATGGAGAAAAAAACAACGCATCATTTTTAATAAAGCTAAATGAGGTTAAATTAAGGTAAACAAATGCTTATTAGATATCTAAAATGAACAAAGAGACTTTAATGGTTCCAGACTAGTTTGAGTAGCTAATGATTCGTCCGTTAATTCAATGAATTTATAAGACAGTAAAAAACTACTAATAACTTTAGAAACTTACTACACAGTTGCCGTAACTTCCAAAGTGCCAAAAACGCAGTCACGACCAGCAGCACGACCCCACACACCACGAGAGGAGACTCCCAAACAGGACGACTGAAACAGATTTGTTTGTTTGTGTATAAAATGTTTTTATCCATTCGTGAGAAAGTAATATAGGGAAGTGTGCTGGTGTAGGGAAGGTCACCTGTGAGGGTCATCTGAGCTCATTACAGATGGACTTCTGACTGTTGTCTTCAGATTCTGGATGGGAGACGCTGTGCTTACTGGCATTAGGACAGAAATCAAATGCAATATGAGCAGATATTATTTATGCAAATGATCAGTGATGCAATGTGGCAGAAACTATATAACAATGTGCCATCAGTTTCAATAGGGTTCTCTTTATTTGCATGGGTAAACACCACTCACATTTCTGCTGATTATGTAAGTCTGTAGTTTGTGGTGTAAGCTGTAGTCTCTGTGTGACATACGTGTTGTGGTTTGTGCTGTGACTGACACATGAACAGCCACCTGCTGCTGACCGGCTCCACACCAGTACCAGCCCGAGTCTCTCATCTCCAGCTGCTGTATCGTCACAGTGAACATGCTGTCCCTGTCATCATGGATGAAGACTTTCGTGCTGCTGAATGTCCTTCAGAGTCCGTCACCACGCAGGAGTTCATGTTCCCACTGCGACACCACCGCTTCTCACTGGACCTGCAGGGAAATCAATGATGCAAGACAAGGTTTTATTAGCTAAAAATATTACGTATGTTGTATAAACAGTACACTTTATATATTAATGTTAAATATGTCACAGGTTATGGTCAGTTCTTAGATGAGTCTGTACAGTAGGTTACCTGAGGTTTATACTGTAGAGACACTGAACAGTGACGCTGCTGCCTGCATCTGCACTCAGCATACTGCTCACCACTGACACACCTGCAGCACAACAACCGCCAGTCACACTCACTACAACACCTTCACTATAGTAAATGCCCATATTACTAACAGATACTGTCAGCAGATATGGCCACATTCCAAAAGAAAAATATTTTTTTTAATTACATATTTTTATCTTCATCTCACATATTTTAATTTGGGGGGAAATTTGCTTAATTGTCATGAAAACAACATCAAGAACATATCATATAAATGTATTAAATATTTTAATATTTGTAATATTATTATTAGTTATAATTAATAAAATAAGCAATTATGAATATATAAAAACATTTAAAACTATATTTATTTAATTTAATCTATGCATTTATTTAAATATATATATTTATCTTCATGTTAAAAACATGTTAAATAAATAAATAAATAACGTTTTGGCCATAAATAGTATAAAATTCCACCAAATTCTCAAAATTGGGGGGGGGGGATTTGGGGTTTGTTTTTTTGCACTTTGAATATTGGTTTTTGGAGATTAATTTTTGGCTCAAGGTCTGCATTTAAAGTCACACCAGAGGTGTTCAGCTGCTTCTGCTTTAGACCAGTCAAGTTCTTCCAGGACACTGACTGAATCATCATTTCTCTTTGAGCCTTGATTTGTCTTATACACAGAGATACTGTCATGTTAGAATAGAAAAGGGTTCTGTCCAAACTGTTGCTATAAAATTAGAAGCACACAATTCCCTAGAATATCATTATGTGCTTAAACATTAAGATTAGTACTCATGGAAATGACTAAAGTAGTCAAACCTTTCATTAGAAGGGGCAATATAGTGTATATTCCCCTTACCTTGAATGACGCTGATATGAAGGGAGGCAGTGCTGTCAGACACCCACATTCCCCCGAGCTCCACCCCGCACCAGTACCAGCCCGAGTCCTCCTCCGTCAGGTTGCGCATGCTGACGGTGAACACGTGCTGAGTGGGGTCATCCGCGATCGTCACCCTTCCCTTCCCGTTAGGGGCTGAATCCGGGTCATCAGTGCGCGCGAGGCTCGTGCAGAACTCCCTCATCCGGCCCTGACACCAGTACTTCACGTGACTGATGTACTGCGGGTTATAGTGACACGGGACAGTGACGGACCCACCCGCCAGCACAGACACATCTCCTACAGTGCTCACTGTGCAGTGACAACCTGAAAGATACTGAACACTTCAATATGCACTCTAGTCTAGATTTAACGGTTAACAATATTATTATACTGGAGGCGTGGGTTATGTATTTGCATCCTTCTAGCAGAAACAACAGAGTTACGCAATCTTCTTGCAAATACCGGCTCTTGGAACAGAACTTATAGTATCACGAAAATAGGACACATTTAGCAAACATCCTTGCATATAAAATGAATACATTTCCATAAAGAGAATGCATTTCCAAAATCCTGTCCAAACATCCTGTATAGCATAACAACATGTAGCCTATCTTTTATATGTCAAATGAAGGAAATATATTTCTCAATGAAATATGAGTACAGCTAGAATTAGGAATATAAGTGCATAATAATACTTGAGTAACTGAGTATGAGTAACACGATGCAGTAATATGAATATAATGTAATAAAACCGTAAAATAATAAGTGACAATGAATTCTATGAATGAATATGAAAAGAAAACATAACCATATTGGAAATTCTGATACACTATATACATAAACAGCAATAAAATGTAACAGTGAGCTCAATGGTAATCAGTTCTGCAGCATTCAAACATATACTGAAATATAAATATATCATAACTTCAGTTACAACTGTTTTCTTCGTAGCCTACAAAAATGAAATGTCTCTCCAGTTATCAACTTTTATTTATTAGTTTGTTTTTGGAAATGGAGGATCACACACTGCCTGAAAAAATAAAAATCTGTTCATTATAACATTAATCATATGCCAGAATGCTTCTGGTTTCATTTCCACTCATAATAGCAAAAATAAATAATACAAAAATAAATAAAGTAAAACAGTAAACATTCACAACACCTTTATCACAATTGAAATAGAATATATTGTCTCTATAAGCTATAACTCATCGAGGTTTTGCTTATTGAAATGATTGAAGATTAAACGATGTGTGTGTTTGAGCATGAGATGGCCGACTGCGTTACTGTGGCCAACAGGCCGGCTTTTCTCTGCCAATGTATTTACTTTCAGTTCTTCATTTAACTAATGAAATCCAAAACAGCCATCAGTCTCCAACAAACAACAATCAAGCAGAAAAAAGACTAATACAAATATTATACTTTCACATGAATATTCTAACGCCTCTTTTGGAAATGAAATACTTAAAAAGCGTCATGTGTTTGTAAAAGTTGAGTTAATAGAAGGCACTCTAAAGAAGACGGAGGAACTTGGGTCAGTGTTTTTCTTCATATGAAAACTCATCTAGCTGGCAGCTAGAAACACTTCCATTCCTAACAGATCAATGTATTATTCAGAAGAGAGGAAGTTCTAACGCATTACCATTACCTTTGTAAACTCCCATAAACACAGCTTTGACAAATGCCTTTAAAAAGCTGAAGCTGTTTCTTCAACATCTGTTTTTGCAAAAAGAATGACGAAAGCTCACCTGGCAGAAGAAAAACGATTAGAAGTAGAGGAAGAGTCATCGCTGAGGTTGAGTGTGACGCCATCGGAGTCCCTGTTTCTTAAAGACTGCTGTGAGAAGGAATATTTCTGTGTCACTCTCACTTCCTTCTGCCCTAAACGATGTCCAGATGTGGGAGCTTGTTTTAACCATTTGTGCTCCACACTGCAATTGTGTTCAGTGCAATATTAATACATTTACATTTATCAGACGCTTTTATCCAAAGTGACTTACAGTGCGTTTAGGCTATACATTTTTTTTTCTTCAGTATGTGTTTCCTGGGATTTGAACCCACAACCTTTGCGCTGCTAATGCAATGCTCTACCACTGAGCCACAGGAACATAATATATAGAGACGTGGATTCTGGTTTCATTTAAAATAAAATGTTTTTCAATGTTACATTTATTACAAATTATATTTTTTAAATATACCTCAAACACAAATTTACTTCAAATGTGATTACGTAGATTTGTTACAATAAAAACACCACAAGACCATTGAATAGTTTTTAAAGGCATTTAATTTGTTTCAACAACTTCCACAGAGTTTTACAAAAATAGAAAAATGAAGGAACAAGACAAGAACTTATCATAAATGACAATTCTGTCAAAACATATATTGAGATTGAGAGCTCTGCAGACAGTTGTGTGTGTTTGTAGTTGTTCAGTACTTGAGCTGCAGCATTCGGTCTTCATATCTGTGAAAAACAAACAAGATTCATCAGAGCTGGTTACAAAACGTACTCGGTTACTATCGTAACATCGGTTCCCTGAGATATGGGAACGAGTACTGCGTCGAGAGACGCTGTATGGGGAAAAACTCTTTTTTCCTCTTTAACTGAAGCCTATTTCAATCACGCAGTTATGACTGCACATTGATTGGTTCATCTAGGATAAGAAAATGAACCAATCCACGGCGGTGGCGAGAGAGCCAATGGCTATTCAGCCCGCCATAGCCCGTCAACATGGGAGAGGCGTCTGGCTATATAATCAGCTGCTCTAGCCACCGCAACTCAGATTTCTTCGAAGGAAGCAACCGAGGCGTGCAGTTCATAGCACGGCCAGGAACGCAGTACTCGTTCCCATATCTCAGGGAACCGAGGTTACGATGGTAACCGAGTATGTTCCCTTTCGAGATTACACTCGTGCTGCGTCTAAGACGCTGTATGGGAACAAATCCAATCACGCCGTGCTATGATGAGGAACGACTCTAACCCGAGACTCACGTGGGATTAGACCCAGGGGAGTCCGTAGAATACAGCAAGCACAGGGTGAGCCTAGAGGGTCATCCGTGGCTCGGGTGTCGTCCCATAAGGTACTCAAATTATATGTTTTAGCTTAATAAGGGGATATAGAGAGACATTTACAAGCACAATTATTTAATTTATCAGAATACAGAAAGTACACAAGGTTTTTAAATCAGTATGGCTATTTTTCCATAAATAAACTGAAGAAATTAATACGTTTGTTATTAAATACTTTATAAGTTAGGCTGTTTTGCATTCGCACTCATGCTCCTAAATACATTTTCCAGTTCTCACACATCTATTTTTAGTCGCAAATGCGAGCACTGTCGAGCCTTGTGTTGCCAGATCCAGCTGTTATAAGCGTTTTCAGACTTGTCTTTTCCACACTTTAGAAAGTTAATAAAGTAGGACGTTGCAGTTTAGGTTCAGTGATATCTTTATCTTATCTTAATTGTTTCTTTTATTTATTAATAATTTTTTGTTTGTTTTAATAGCAATATCTGGCAACCCTGCATCGGAGATTTGGCTGTGCAGGTCCAGCTGGCCTAGAACATGGGCTGGTATGCGTTATGCAAATGTTGGGGGCGTAAACATTAGTGATCCCGACTGTAACGTCACAGTGAGTGTTATGTTGGGATTCGCCTCTTTTTCAGTGGTCTTTTGCATGCACAAGGTTTACATAAGGAGGATGAAACAATGGCGTATGTCATTTCCATGTACAGAACTCTTATTATTCAACTATGCCAAGGTAAATACAGTTTTACATTCTATGGCACCTTTAATCTCAGGCACTTGTGTGCAAGTGAATATTCCATTGCACAAAAATGAATATATGACACAAAGGAGGAAGAATGTACAGCTGTATCAAGCCACTCTTCTACATCAGGCAAACAAGGGTTTATTATCTGTCAGCTAGAGAGTTTCTAGAGAAATTAGTTTATGCTGAGCAAGCAGTTTAGTGTATTTTAAAAGGATTCGGGCACGATGTTTAGCTGCTATTTTGGCGAGTTCTTTTCTTTTTTGTTGTTGTCTGAACTATGTGACAAATATTAGACACATGAAAGTGATGCTGAAGCACTCATCAGGTGTTACTGGCACACGCACCTGATGAGCAGATGCTCTCCTTCAGCCAACAAAATTGACGATCACTAGATGCAGAACAGTGTGAGCAAAGAGGAAATCAGCGAACGCTCTCTCAGGAGACACGGTCAGGAAATCTCTTTTATTCTGAGGATTGATCTGGATGCGAAGACAGACTGAAGAACATAAAGACACAACTGATCAACATACATCATCATATCAACATACATTATGAACATTAGGTGAAGTTAAAGTGCATGAAAATTATATAGAATAACGGATGCTGTTATTTTTCTTTCTGATAACGAGATATATGAAATATGTAGTTTTTAAATTGTTTTATGTCTACTTATGACAGTTAAATAAATAAAAATATGCATTTGTAAGTTATACATGTTTAAATATTATAGAATGAAAGTGTATACATACTAATAAGAGAGAGAGAGAGAGAGAGAGAGAGAGAGAGAGAGAGAGAGAGAGAGAGAAGAGAGAGAGAGAGAGAGAGAGAGATACATTAAAATGGCATACATTGTAAACCAAAATCTTAAAGATACGGTTAAAAATACACCAACAACATTATTGTTTACCCTTTAAGGTCCAAGAAGCCCGTACTGATATTATACATGGGGTTTGGGAATATATACATTTGACAAGTACACAATATTACCACTAAAACAAGATACATTTTGGTTCTTGTCGTATATGATTAAATAAGAGTAAATACCAGCCAGAATGAAGCATCCCACACACGAAATGAATCCAGATAAGAAGCTGTTGAAGGGGAAGGTTCCCACCAGCAGACAGTACAGGAACTGGAACACTCCAGTCAGCAAAATATACAGCAGATACGCGTCGATCGTCTTCAGCTTATTCGATGTGGTGCTCCTGTACTCCTCCACAAAACGCGATATAACGGAAAACACCGAGTTAGACATGATTTCTGCAGGAATGGCGCACAGAAACCCGGGAAGTCAAGCGGCTGGGAGATGAATGACGTGTAAGAGAGAGTCAGATGTGCGTCCTCTAAACGGTCCCCGCTGGAACTGCAGGTGGATTTTAGTTCCGGTGCGTGTCAAATTAAATGCACTAATCCTAACCACACATTCCATTTTATCACAGTATACTTTTACAAAGACAATTGTGAAACAAATTAATGTTTTTAATTTTCAAATGCATTCTGTTTTTTTTTAAACAAAATTACTTAATACTATTCAAAACCTCAACAGTACGCTGACGGGTTGAAACGTCAAAATTTCATTATAAATGTGTTCACAAATTAAGATAAGACTTGTTTCGTGACATTTCACCCACTTGTTTTATTTCTGTGGCGCTGCTCCTTTAAAGGCGCTGACGTCATCGTTACAAAACACAAACACAACACGGGCCTTTAAAGTGACGGTCTGTGTCTGTGTGACAGTTCAATACAGCAGTATAAAGCATGCCAGTCTGTTCTTGTGGATATTTCCTGTATTATGATTCATAATAATGTCTCCTGCAAACGCCGCAATGCAAGACGAGTCTGACACAGAGTGAGTATTTAAACAGTATTTAAATATACAATCATAATACACTCTTGAGATGCGAGTCGCTCATGTAACATGATTATTATGAAACACACTTTATGTTTAATATGTGTCTCTTTCAGAATCTCTGCAGTGAGTGATTGAAATAATGTAATAGATTAATAAATACTTGGTCTGTCATGATGTGTTCAGGGTGATTTCATAACCTTATGCAATGTCATGCTTCACTGTTACATCACTATAGTTATTATGGCTCGGTTTTTGAACTAAATAACACTTATAATAATTTACAACTTAACTTTTCAGTGTTATTATTCCTTATAGGAGTGTTAGTTTTTAAATTTAAGATTAAACTGTTGATTTAAATGCCAAAGGCATGTTCCATTCATATGGTGTACAATACAGTTCATAAATAAAATATTATGTTATAATAAAGCGATGCTACCAACATAGTTAACTTTTTAGTTATTTCTCATAGGAGTATTCATTTTTAAATTTAAGACTCAAATTTACATTTTAAGGATTAATGGTAACTTTTATTCATGTCATGTAGATACATTAAAAATATTTAATCATAATTAAGAGATGCTACTAAAATAAATTACACCTCAACTTTTCTGTCTTATAATTGCTTATAAATTGAAGACTAAAATTTACATTTAAATGCTAAATAATGCTTCCAAATAAATTATGTACAGTACTACGTACCATGAATAAAAAAAATATTTTATAATAAAGTGATTCTCCTTAACTTACGTTTTCTGTCTTATTATTGCTTATTAGAGTGTTTATTTTTCAATTTAAAACTAAAATGTATCTTTTAGTGCTGATGTCAAATTTGATTCATATAGAGTATGGGACAGACCATAAACAAAATGTTTTCCCTTTTATAATAAAGCGATGCTCCTAACATTACTTAACGCTTTATTTAAAACATTTTATTTGCTTTGTGTGCTTGAATATGAATGATGCCCTCAAAGCATTATTAATACTGGTTTTATTGCCAGCAGGTGACAGGCTTGTTCTGTGTATAAAGGCAGATGACGTAACGCTGTATGTACACAGAGCGATGACATGGACAGTCTCATAGTCCATCCTTCAGCTCTCATCATTCACTGACTGTAGATAAAGCTCTCATTCATTCACTGACTGTAGATCTCTTTCTCAGCTCTTCATTCACTGATAGAATAATCTCTTTCTTCAGCTCTCATCCATTCACTGACTGTAGAATGATCTCTTTCTTCAGCTCTCTGTAGAATAACCTCTTTCTTCAGCTCTCATTCATTCACTGACTGTAGAATGATCTCTTTCTTCAGCTCTCTGTAGAATGAATCATTCACTGACTGAATTATCTCTTTCTTAGCTCTCATTCAATAACCTCTTTCTTCAGCTCTCATTCATTCACTGACTGTAGAATAATTCCTCTTCATTCTTCAGCTCTCATTCATTCACTGACTGCTCTCATTCATTAGAAATAATCTCTTTCTTCAGCTCTCATTCATTCACTGACTGTAGATTGATCTCTTTCTTCAGCTCTCATTCATTCACTGACTGTAGATCTTCAGCTCTCATCATCTCTTTCTTTCTTCAGCTCTCATTCATTCACTGACTGTAGAATTAACCTCTTTCTTTCTTCAGCTCTCATTCATTCACTGACTGATCTTTTCTTAGCTCTCATTCATTCAACTGTGACCTCTTTCTTCAGCTCTCATTCATTCACTGACTGTAGAATAATCTCTTTCTTCAGCTCTCATTCATTCACTGACTGTAGAATAATCTCTTTCTTCAGCTCTCATTCATTCACTGACTGTAGAATGATCTCTTTCTTCAGCTCTCATTCATTCACTGACTGTAGAATAACCTCTTTCTTCAGCTCTCATTCATTCACTGACTGTAGAATAATCTCTTTCTTCAGCTCTCATTCATTCACTGACTGTAGATTGATCTCTTTCTTCAGCTCTCATCATTCACTGACTGTAGAATGATCTCTTTCTTCAGGCAGACCTCTGGGAACTGGTCTTGGTGGCCCTCTTGGAGACCAACATCCATGTCGTTATTGAAAAGTGCCGAAGCTAAAATTCTTGCCTGTAAGATCCTCAATGTCCCCTTTTAATATTTAGTCCTATTATAATATCCTATTCTATTATTTGGTAACACTTTATTTTAAGGTGTCATTGTTACATGTACTTACTATTATAATGACAATAAATTATGCATAATTACATGCAAGTAACCCTAAACCAAATCCTAACGCTAAACATATAGTAAGTACATGTAGTTAATTAATATTTCTCAGTACTGAAATGTATAATTACACTGTAACCAGGACACCTGAAAAGAAAGTGTAACTGTATTTAATTCTTAATATATTTATTGAGATTATATTTTATTAAAATATTTAATTACAATATTTTATTTAGTGCTGTCAAACGAATAATCTCAATTAATCGCATCAAAAATAAAAGTTTTTGTTTACATAATATATTTGTGTGTACTGTTTATATTTATTATGTATATATAAACACACACACATGCATGTATATATTTAAGAAAAATATGTTATGTTTATATATTAAATATATTTTTATATGATATAATGATATGAATATAAATATATACATGTAAATATTTTCAAAATATATGCTGTATGTGTGTGTATTTATTTATACATAATAAATATACACAACACACACACATATATTCTGTAAACAAAAACTTTTATTTTGGATGCAATTAATCGCTATTAATCGTTTAACAGCACTAATTTTATTTTATTATTATCCACAAAATAATATGCCCATCTGCCTGTTGTTCAGGTCTCCAGAATGATGTTTGGTCCAGATTTGTGACGTTGCCAAATCAAAACAGAATATGGACCCTTAAAGTCACCAACAAATCATCCCTCAAACATGAAGACCAAGGTAGAGTTTCCTATTCCTCTTCTACAGGGGCTGTAAAAGTATTTGCACAGTTAGATATCGTCTGACCCATACGTGTCCCTGTCTCTCTACAGCTGCTCAGACGCCTCTAGTGATGGTCCACGGGTTTGGAGGGGGCGTCGGTCTCTGGATCCGGAACCTGGACGCTTTGAGTCGTTCTCGACCCGTCTACGCCTTTGACCTGCTGGGCTTCGGTCGCAGCTCTCGCCCCTCGTTCCCGTCTGACGCCTCGTTGGCTGAGGAGCAGTTTGTTACTTCCATAGAGCAGTGGAGACAATCACTGGGGCTGGAGCGCATGATCCTATTGGGCCACAGTCTGGGTGGTTACCTGGCAACATCCTACACCATCCAATATCCAGAAAGGTACAAACAGCTTATTAATTATAGTGCAATAAATTGCACTAGTTTATAATAACAGCTGTCATTTACTGAGCTATAATTCATTAACCCCCTCCCCCCCCCCCCCAAAAAAAATATTTTTTTTTTTAATTGCTTTACTATTTTAATTTATGTCAGGCATTATCAAATTTTGTTTAAAAATATCAATTTTTTTCAGTTTGAGCAAATAATGAGTAAAAAAAAAGTTCAATTTTTTATATTTTTTTGCAAAAGTAAACCATAATGTAAATGCAAAACAAATCATACAAAATAAAAAATATTGTAAAAAAGAAACAAAAAAATGATTTGCTGAATTTCTTGTTAAATTTTTCTCTCTTTGTTGAAAATGTCTGCTAAATGTATAAATGTTAATTAAATACATACATATAAATAAAACTACATAAAATAAAAATATTGTACAAGCACACTATGAAATATATAAAAATCATCAAATACATTTTATAGGTTTTCAAATATTAAACAGTAAATTGTTCAAAATGAAGACAACACATTTCTGACATGTGTGGAGCATGTTATAATTGTTAATATTATGTACTACACGATCTCGACAGCTGTTGTGTTTTGTCCACTAGAGTCAGTCACCTCATCCTGGTGGATGCGTGGGGTTTCCCTGAGCGCCCTCCGCCTCAGTTACAGGAGTCAGGAGGTCAAGGGTCAGAGGTTAAAAGAGTCTCTCCGCCTCGCTGGGTGAAAGCTGTGGCGTCAGTGTTCAGCCTCTTCAACCCGCTGGCCTTCATCAGAGCGGCCGGACCCTGGGGTGAGTATGACTGTCCACTGACCAGCATACTAACTCATATTTTACTGATCTGGAGCAATTTTCATAAGCTTTGCTCCTCACATGACGCGCACAGGACATGCAGTTCACTGGTTTCTATAGCGTTCGTCAGTAAAGCTAAGCTGCACTGTCTAAGATTTCTGATGCTTCTGCTATAATGACAAGGCTGTTTATTATCATCTTTTTATAAACAAAAAAAAACTAGGAGTGTCAGTAGAGTAAAATCATAAATAATAAATTCCAGTAATTCTAATAATGGAATGTTCTTCATGGCTGACACTTATTAAAAATGAAAGTTTCTTCTAGTTTGTGATTACTGTGTAAATAATTTTTACTCACGAATAGCATTTTCTACCTGATAAAATATTTAAGAGTTTTGGAAAAATGTATATAAATGTAGTTTCAGATAATCTTTTTATAATCTAATTCATTTTTTATAAAAATATAATTGAAATAATATGGTTTACATTTTTTTATTAATAATGAATATAAGAATGTATTTGTCTTTTCTAGATTGTGATTGCTGTTTATATATATATATGAATAATTGCGATTAATCACATCCAAAACAAAGGTTTTTATTTGCATAATATATGTGTGTGTTCTGTGTAGATTTATTATGTATATAGTAATACACACACATGCAGTATATATTTAGAAAATATTTACATGTATTTATATTCATATAATTTATATTATAAATATAATATATTTATGAAATATAAAAATAACATAATAAATATGCACAGTTATTATGCAAATAAAAACCTTTGTTTTGGATGTGTGCAATTATTCATTTGCAATTATTCATTTATATATCACACACATCACACACACACACACACACACACACACACACACACACACACACACACTTTTCTCTCACTTTTTCAGACATCTTTTTCACTGTCGCAGTGCATTATGGGATTGACTTCTTCATGAATCTTACATGTGATTATGCCTTAGACTTGAACAAAACTGGGTATCTAATGCTGCTTTCCTTTTTAAAGCTTTAACATGCTGTCTATGTAGGCAGCTTGCTAGGTTTTGGGACATGAGCAAGTGAAGATTGGCTTTGATTCGAGTTGATGATTCAAGACATCCTCACATGATGTGTTCATGCAGGTCCAGGGCTGGTGAACCGATTCCGTCCCGACTTCAAGAGGAAGTTTGAGGATCTGTTTGATGACGACACCATGACGCAGTACATTTACCACTGTAACGCTCAGAACCCGAGGTACAGTCTCTCTACAGATGCCTTCTCCTAAAGATGCAGAAGAAGCTGTATATATAATTGTCTTTTCCTCTCAGTGGAGAGGTGGGCTTCAAAGCCTTGTGTGAGTCTCTCGGCTGGGCCAAGAGGCCGATGGTTCAGCGTGTTCATCTGCTGCCGCCGTCGATGGCCGTCAGTATGCTGTACGGCGCGCTGTCCTGGGTGGACGCATCCACGGGAAACACAGTCGTTCAGATCCGAGGCAAAAGCCTTACCAGCATCACGGTGAGAAATGATTGCTTTTGCAATGCTGGACACTTTTTAAATTCACTGTAGAGATAGGAAATATTAAAAATGACACAAAATCTCTGTTTTTTCTCTGTACAGCTGATCGAAGATGCTTCCCATAACGTCCTACGCCGACCAGCCTGAAGAGTTCAACCGAGTGGTTGAGAGCATTTGTAATACTGTAGAATAAATAAGATTTGTATTTTTGAAAGGCGAAGCTATTCTCAGACCTTGTCTCTTCATATTCTAATTCTACTATCTGTGGCCTTTAATGTGGAACGGCTCTGTGATTGTACTGCCGGATTTAGTGGAAACTGGTTGTATTTGTCTTTTCTGACCTATATTTTATTCCGATTTCTTTTCAATCATGCACTGAGAAAATCATCCGACCTGTTAAAGCTGTGTCATGAATGCATTAACAATGTTTGGACAGTCATATTGACTAAAAGAAGATATGTTTAGTACTTCATTAGCATTATAAAGAATAGTCTGTTTTTATAATCTACATATCTCAATACACTGCTGTACCTTTAATAAGAGGTGTCTGCATTTGTTTCTCTTTATAGACTTTATATACTGATGCATTGGTTGTTTTTATGTGTATTATTTTATGTATATCTCCCCGGTTTCCTTTTTCCATTGGCTTTTGGGTTATTGCAGAAAATACGCTCGTGACCAACACAAGTTTGTGATTAGTACATGTTTTGTTTATCATAATCTTTAAACGTGAACACAACGTTTGATAATCCTGTCGCTCATGCAACGAACTTCACCTGGTCACATGACTTTAACGTCACAACCTGTCTTTATTTAAAAACCTTTTCTGATTGAATTAGAACAGTTTGCAAGAGCGCGGTTATAAACACAGTTGAGGCTGTAAAAGCAGACTAGTGAGTAGAAGAGTTCTCATTCCTCTTGTTAATGCAATTAAGTAACACTACGAGGCGCTAGAAGCTGCTTTTTGTTTTTGAGAAATGGTATGCCATGCATATGCAACAATAAATGTTTTAAACAATAGTATGATGTGCTAGTAGCATGGCCTTACTACATCACAAATATGATTTTTTTTAATCTTAATCCAATTTTATGCCAACAATCTAATCAATACAAAAATCCTGACCATGTTTTCTGACTGAAATGGAAGATATCAAATGCATTTCAGCAGTGTGTTTCTCTTTTTAACAGATGTAGTAGAACATTTATGACAGGTAAATACAGAAAGTACACAGCCCATAGATTTCACACTGCAAAAATAGTGTGCCTCTATGCATTACCATAGACTGTAACTTTACAAACATATGTATTATTGATTTAAACCAGACTAGAAAACAAGTTAGAGCAGGTGTGCAATCCAGAAAATGGAAAGAATTCATAAATATATTCTGTATATATACTCAACATTGTGGTATCCATGAATGAATGAATTGGTGGTAAAGGCACGGCTGTTTGGTGCGAGCAGATTGTTCTAAAAACCTCTTCAACAGGTTCATCTCATCACAGATGACATGTGCTCCACTCCAAACACAACACGGGAGTGTTTTACTTCATCTTTCCAAATCAGACACACAAGTCTCGTCAAGTACACAGAAGAAACCTCTTCAAAAACTACCACAGAAAACAGAATGGTGTTAATAAAATCTGTTTTTTGTAAAGAAATTAAAACATGATATAAATAATACAAACAAACAAACTACTTTTGTCTCCTTCATAAAATCCTAATATGCCATGAAGTGTAAGTTTCTTCATATGTTTTCATAGTCGAAGTGCACAGGCATTGCATTGGCTTCCAGTTTTGTAATAGAAAAATTATGTGAGGATACAACAGAATTATGCACCAGACCAATACAGCTCGATATGAAATCATTATGAATATTAATAGTTTCTCGAAGTCACATTAAATGATTCCATAATAGTCATCATTGTGAACAGCATGCAATATAAGGCACTACAGGTGCATAGAAATGAAATGCATGTGTTTATCCACAATAAAATCTATATATATTATTAGATTAGCAGCAACAAACACATGTTAATATTTTAGACATTGCTTTTCTTCAGTGGTGAACAGAAACATTTGATTACATAAACCAAAGTAATAGTTAAAGCACACAATAAAGCAAAGCTGTATAGTATTTTAAATAAATAATACAAAACAAAACTTCAAATTAGGGGCATACAGTAGGAGCAATCGCGTGTGAAAAAGATATGGCTCAGCGTAACCGTCTTATGTGTGCAGTTACTGATAATGCTAATGCTGTCGGACTGAATTCACTGGCTCTCGTGAACCTGGATGTCGGCCACGCCGTGCACCTGCGTCAGCTGTCTGCAGTCCAGAGACGCCACCAGCTTCCTCTTACCCGCCACCGTGGGGATGAAGTGCTCCGTCACCGTCACGTTAGCATGTTTGCTCACATCACTGAGAAAACAGAGAAAGAGAAGACATTAATACAATAGAAAGCAGTTTCAAAGAGTCATAAAGAGCAGTGAACTGAACCGTGTAAGGATCTGGACTGAGTGCAGGTCATCGCTATTTAATATGATTTATATTATAGTTTTATAATTATTATAGTACTCTGTTATAGTGTTTACTCATATTTAGAATTAGCGTTTATTTTTATATTGTCAGTTCTCATCTTAAGTGTTTTTTTTTTTCAAATCAAATTGTTATTTGTTGCTTTTAATAGAGCAAGAGCAATGCACTGAATTGTGTACAGGTCAGTGTTATTTTGTATTTTATATTAGAAAATGCATTCTATTATACTTTATTTTATTTACTTAATTTATTATACTAAAGTATTACAGTATTTATTAATATATAGAAATAGGTTTTATTTTTATATAATCATTTTTCATTTAGATTTTAGTTTATATTTTAGTAACTTTAATTGTGAAAGTTTTATTAGTTTTTTTTTTTTATTATTATAATTTTTTATTTAGCGTTATATTTATTTCAGTTTTAGTTTTAGTAATTTTAGTACTTCAGTTTCAACTCTTTTATTTCAGTTAGTCACCAAAGCAACTTTTGTCATTTACGTTTAATTTCAGTTTAATATTTGGAATATCAAATTATTTTTAACCATAATTTGGACCCGTATCTAATGGGGAATTTGTAGAAATCAACCAAGATCCTGCAGGATTATTATTTTCCTTTGAGATATTGTGCAACATTCAACAAAACTCCACTTGTATTGGATGCAGTTTTAAATAATTTTCCGTTTTAAATAACTTTCTATAAAAATATCCTAGAGGGCTGTTTTATCCGGTCCATAATCACAATAGTTTTTGGGAACTCTAGATGTTGTGTTGTGTTTTGATTCTGTAAGACATTCCCATCAGGATCCTTCAGGATTGTTTCCAAACGGTAGAATTGTGAGAGGAATCCTGCACACGTTCCGGTCAGGATAACTGTGAGGCTCTTACCCGACTCTGATGGGATGGAGGTCTCTCAGCCCCAGTCCTTCCACTCGGATAACCACATTACGCAGAGTACAAGGCAGAGGATTCGTGAAGGTGATCTTCGCAGTCATCTCCTTGCCCACATACGCCTCTCCGACAGGCTACAACGAGACATTTAGGATATTTACAAACCAGTATTGTGGTCAAATGAACTGCACTGTGATATAAAGCAGCTGAGGGTTCTGGAAGTCTCACCTCAATGTTGAGATCAGGAGTCCGGAGCCTAAAGCTGGTCTGATTGGCCAGAACCTGCTGGGTCTCACTGACCCGTCCAGACAGAGTCAGCATGAGCGCGGCCTGATCCACCAGCTGGTTCTGATACTGCGCGTATGGCAGAACCCATTCAATGATCTTCTCTAGAGGACGCAAAATAGACATAAAGAGATCATCAGCGATGCTTATGAGCTTTACACATCAGATGCCTCAGTCTTAGTTTAAAACATTAAATAAAGAAATGAATAAAATGTTCAAATAATTATTTTCAAGACTCTTTGTTTATCATTTATATTAAATAAACATGTTTTTGATATAAATACATAAGAAAAAATATATTTATATAATATGTATATATATATATATATATATTTGTTTGAAATAGTAAGAAATATTTAATGGTAAAATGTACAGTACCAAATATGTATACATTTATTTAACAGTAGTAATACAAATTTGAGTTATTTTCTAAAGGAATGTAAAATAGACATAAAGGGAATAATTTTTTACAATTTGATGCAAATATATATAAAAAAAAACTGATTATTTTGTTTATTAACATTTTATTAATTATTTTACTTTCAGTAATTTTCATGAAAATAATTTCATAATAAAAAATATACATTATGCAGCATTAAAGGTTTATAAAAAAGCATGATACACTGTCACATGACCTCAATGTTGCATGCTTAATTCAGCGAATTGCATCAAGTTTCAGAAATTAATGTGTTGTCTAAAGTGGTTCAAGTATTTATGTGTAAAATACCCATAAAACTTATGTTTTCTAATATAATGAGAAAACATGTTAGATGTGATGTTGCTCACTAAAATATATTTTTTTTCTAAATTAAATAAAATGACTAAAAACATATTTTTCTATATACTAATAATTTTTTTTCTTATTTGTTTATTTATAATGAAAAAGTCAGACTTGTGAGATGAAATCTCAGAAAAACAGAATTGAGAAAAAAGGTAAAAATTGCAAGATATAAGCTCAGAATTCTGATAAAAAAGTCAAAATTGACAGAAGTAAACAGGATTCTGAGAAAAAAGTCGAATTACGAGATGCAAACTCAGAATTCAGAGAAAAAAGCCAGAATTGTGAGATAAAAAGCCACAATTATTATTAAAACATTATTCATATTTTTCTTCTTTTTCACTGCAAGGAAAGCTTCCATCATATATTGCCCACAGTATGCATACTGTTCCAGTAGTGTGAGTAGTATGCTAGTGTGCCAATCCGAACAAACCCAAGCTCACCTTCCTGTGGGTTCAGCTCCACATTAAGCGTGTCCTTCTGGACGGTGTCCTTCAGCACGCCGGTGTAGAACATGACTGCCACCTGGCTGTGGAGGGTGGTTCTGCGCGGCTGAGAGCTGGTGTTCTTCACCACGATCTTCAGCTGAGCGTCTACGCCCATGCGTGGACCTTCTCCCTCCATCCTCACCTCCACCAGCACATCCTCAGCAATGGGACTGGAGTAGACGTCGGGTTTGGAGCCGTAGCGGCAGGCCGTTTCCACTGCGATACGCTCCTCCTCCGAGTCTGATGCGACAGATTAAAAAAGCTAATTATACTGTATGTATCCCACATTTTTCAAAATGTCTTCTTTTGTGTTGAGCAGAATAAAGAAACACATACAGGTTTGGAAGTTGAGAGGTGAACTGTCTCTTTAAGTCTATTGTATTTGTTTATATTGTGTGTAGCTGAGTAACTGAGACAATGCTGATATTGTTTCCTGTGGGTGGAACTCGGTTAAGTTTAACTAGCGTTGGGAGATAATGACAGGTGTTTTGGTGAAAAGGCTGAGTGGTTACGGCAGAGGAATGTTAAGCCATGTATCGCCGGTTTACAGTAATTGAGTATTGTGTGTTCTTGGCTGCCTCGGTCCTGCATTAGCCATCGTTTCCGCTCGGTGTTGCTCTGGTGAGACAGCAGCGACTAAGAACATGACTCGAGCTCCTGCTTGTATGGATAAATATCACAAAAAAGGTTATATCGCTCCCTAAAAATCAAATATTAAAAAATATATATATTTTTCATTTTTTTCTATTTGCTAGTGAATCATTTTCCTTATGTGTTTTAATGTATATTACAATAAAATTGTTATTACAAATAATACATTAAAAATTATTTATATTAAACAAATGTATTAACATATATGTAAGATAATAATTTAATTTAATATAAATAATATATTACAAATAATTAAAATAACCATAATTCATAATTTACAGTAATTAATTTACAGTACAAAATATATATTTATTTATATTATAATTTATTTATATGTACATATGTGCAACATAAATATGCATTAATGTATAAATAATGTATATAGATGTATTCATCTATATCGTGTATAAAAAAAACATTTTATTTTTAAATGTAATTTAATATAAATATGGAATAATAATAGTAAGACAACAAATTTATTTAAAGGTGTAACAAATAATGTAAAGCATTTACAGCTAGTGTATATAAATTAATAAATAAGTAGTTTGTGTGTGTGTGTGTGTGTGTGTGTGTGTGTGTGTGTGTGTGTGTGTTTACAGTTGTAATCCAAAGTTGGATGCTTGATTTTTATGAAAAAATAATTGTAATCTTTACCTTTATCTTTCTAATAGTTTTCTCTGGGAAACTACACAAGTTCCCATACTTGTGTTCTCATCATTTTAGTAGTACGTGATTTCATCATTATGTACATATTGGTCCTGTTGTATTATGCAATATTTGCTCAGGGCCTCTTCTTTGACAGCTACTGTCTATATTTCATGTGTTTCAGACAGGTGGGTGTGTACAGGCAAAACGAGACACTGAGACTGATGTTTGGCGTGTGTGTTTCTCACCTTCAGGATATTTGTAAAGGTGTGTGATGTCGACACGCTCGTCGGAGCCCACAGCTTTAGTGCTGATGCAGTGGCCCGACTGCTTTCTTCTCACTGTGGATCTGACTGAAGGTGCCGTCCAGGTTCCTCTGCCAGTAGATCTTATCACTGTTCACCTGCAGCAGAGAAAGCACAAGCTTTGAGATGAAACTCCTTAAAGAGACAAGAACGTCAAGCTCAAACAGGATCTTCCAACACGTCAGGACTGGCCTGACATTCATATTTAATAGCACCTACAAGCCTTTTAACTTCTGCACTGTGAAGTGCTCCGAGTGAAACATGAGAGAAGGTGATTCTATCCATTAGGAATGAAAACATAAGAATAAATGATGTCCAGTGATGTTATTGTAACCTCATCCTATTAAAAATAATTTTGGGTCATCAAATAGAGCTGAATAATCAAATATAAATACAGTATTAGATGAAAAATTTAACAAGCTTAATGATGTCTAGGCAGCGAACTGAAATCGAAGCACGTTTAAGTAGCAGTTAAAAAAATACTAAAACTGAAATACTAAAACATAAACTACTGAAATAACTAAAAAATATATAAAATTAAAAGCTATTCTAAAATATTAATAAATATTATAATAGTAGTATATAAATAATACTCAAATATAATATTTAATCATATTAGAAATACATAATAAATACTCAAATATGGTGAAATCATTCGAAAATAAGGTTTTGAAGGAGTTAGCAAGGTCGAGTTATTATATCATTCTAATGCAAAAAAAGAAAGAAAGAAAAAATATGACCAGATGATTTGTGCACATCTGCAAGAATATAAAATTATAGTGTTTTCCAGAAAAGTTGCACATGAAAATAACATCAAAATTGGATTTCAGAAAATAATGTAAAACACCTGTAAAGAAAACTAAAACTAAACCTTTACAAATATTATAAACACTATAAATATGTATTTTAATTCTTACTTCATAAAAAAATCCCTTAAATGTAACTATATTCAGAACAGAACAGGAATTATAGGAAATAAAATTATAGGGAAAAAAACTAATTATAGTGGCATTCATTATTAACAACATTTATTATAAATACAAAGTATACATGTATTGCTTATATTAATAACAGATTTGAATATCAGTCACTTTGGAATATAAGTTGCAGTATGTTTCATATTATTTTAAAAAAAGTGGCTTATGTTCCAGAAAAACAGAATAGTAATCTTCATTGAATGTGCAGTAAATGTTATTAATCTAACATGCACTTTTCTGGACAGAAACGATGTGGATGTTCTTCTATGGCTGTATAACGATCATTTGGCGTGTCTGGACTCACCTCAGCGAAGACGAACGGCGTGTCGAATTTAAGGAAGACCTGTCCAGAGCGAATCGTGGCCAGTGACGCCGGGCCGCAGCGGAACGTCCCGTGACTGGTCTCCTGAGGCGTGGAATCCACGGCCTGCCAGCCACCCATACCAGGAGGCAGATCCGGACGGGCCATCCAGCAGTCATTCCACACATGGAAGTTCCTGCAGGACACCAGAAGAAATCAGAGGAAATCATGGATTCAGAAAGACTTCAGAAAAGAAGGAGTCACGATATACCGATACAACAGCAGTCATGGACTTATTCCATGAACATGCACAAATCCTCACCACACAGAGTCCGAGTTGAGATGATGGATTGGATCCATATTCTCATCAAAATACACATCTGTTGTCAAGGACACATCCGTATCATGGGCAGACTGGAAATTAGTTACGGAGCGGGTAGGAATGCCTAGACATCTCAATACTGCGACAGATGGAGAAAGAGAGCAGGAGTTTAGTCATTTTTGTAGATATTCAGTTTAATAAAATACAACTGTTCAAACCTTTGGGCTTTTGGAAGAAATTAATGCTTTTATTGCACAAAGACACATTCAATTGATCAAAAGTGACATTTAAAATGTAACAAAAGGTTTCTATTTCAAAGAAATGCTGTTCTTTTGAACGTTCTATTCATCAAAGAATCCTGAACAGAACATTTCATAGTTTATTCACAAATATAAAGCAACACAACTGTTGTCAACACTGATAATAATCAGAAATGATCAGCAAATTAGAATGATTTCTGAAGGATCATGTGACACTAAAGACTGGAGTAATAATGCTGAAAACTCAGCTTTGCATTACAGGAAAAAATAACACATTTACATGAATAAATATATTAGAACATTTAAATGTTATTTACATTTACATTTAAATAATTAAATTGTATTTAAATTTAATAAATTACATTTTAAAATATATTGTATCAAACTAAACTACCGAGATACTCTATAATGAGTGTAACCCCCCCGGGTCCGCACCATCACACTGAGTGGGTCTCGAACCCGGGATTAGGCGGGCGCTTACCAAGGAGGCTAAAGGCTACAGCCTCTAGCGTCAGTCGCTAGAGCGCCTCTTTTTGAGGTCAGGAGTGAGCGAGCAGAGTCTCATGAGGCAGAGTGTTTAAACACATTATCCATGTCTGTGTGTGGAATGAACGGTGTGCAGTATGACGAGAGGATTCTCATCTGAAGTTCCCTGTTCACTGAGGTCAGATGTGCAGTAAAGATAGTCTGCGCCTGGCCGCTCAGGATTCCAGGGATACTTACACTTAAACAATCGCATATTTGACATCATATATCCTCCCAAAATCCACTGATATTATATTAGACCAAGTACTTTCTGATGTGCAGGAAATGGAAAGCAGCCGTCATTAACAAGACTGACTAGATGGGCCTCTGACGTTTCTTTGGAATAGCAAGAAATGCATGGTTAAACTGTAATATTTCACCACTTGGTTTTTTATTTACTCATAAAATGTCCTCAGATATCCTGGCATATATCACTGAAATAAGTGTCTTGACATCAATTTTTGTCATAAATATATATTTTTGGGATAAATTGATCATTTGAACACAAAAAAAGAAAGACAGAAATGTGGTGACTTCAGGATTAATATATTTCATTTGACTTATACAGTATTATTTTTTCCACATTACTGTAAGTATTTTTTTATGAATATTCACTGAACTTCTGTTTGATTACAGAACATTTGATTTACTGTGACTATACAGAAAAACAATAATGCACATTTGGAATTTGTCTAGACTTTAAGATTAATACATTTAATTTTGCCTAAACATTATTATTTCTTCCCACTGAATATTCACTAAGCTTTAGTTTGATTACAGAAAGTCTTATTTACTGCGACTCTATAAACAGCAAGAAGAAAAAAGTAAGGGGCGTGGCCTAAACGTTAGTTATCCAATCACAATCGCTCTCTCTTTTGTGTTTGTGTTTGCTGATATCGGGTTGGCTGATGCGTCTTCAGAGAGCCGGATTTTGATACAGCACTTATCTGTGATTTGTTTCACAGTCAGTTTTAATGTTAGACTCTTCAAAATAAAAGTTCCAAAAATCTTGAACAAGAACCATTTTTGGATCCTCAAAGAACCTTTCAGTGAAAAATTCTTAAAAGAACCATTTGTGGTGGTGTGAAGAACATTTTAAACATCTAAAGAACCTCTTTCCACTATAAAGAACCTTTTATGGAACGGAAAGATTCCATGGATGTTAATGGTTCTTCGTGGAACCATCACTGCCAATAAAGAACCTTTATTTTCTATATGCCTATAGCTGGAATCCTGAATCACGAACCCTAAGCTTCCCTGCCGTGAACAATGGTAAACAGAGGCTGTTATCTGCTCCACACACACCTGTGGTCGTGACTCCAGAAAACACCCAGCACTGGCCGTATTTGACAGGCGTTCCTCCTTCTCTGTGGTACTGCCTGAGGATTTCAACACTTCCACTCCAGGCCGTGGGAGCCGTCCCACCCGCGTAATCCCCAGACCAGTTCCCCTCCAGAACGCCACGGTCATCTGGGGAATTGATCTAGAATGGACAGTCGGTTTCTGAGATCACGGCTTTGTTTCAGCAGTGTTGCTGGATGTGGCGGCACTCACCATGGCAGAAATGACTCGGACCACATTGACAGGATCTCCTCTACCCGAGGGAGGAACCTCGCTATTATCCAGCACAAACAGACAGGCCTCCAGAATTCCTTCATCAAACTGGATGAGAAAGAGAGAGACCACTAGGTGAAATCTCAAGTCTAAGCATGGCTTTGTTCAACAAACAAATACTGGTTGAAAAGTTGCCACATATTTTTGCTATTTTGTAATCACAGTAATCACATGGTGTTTTTCCAAGCCAGTCTACAATTATGGCATAATTGATGCCAGATTTATCGTAAACGCCACATATAAACAAATGAACTGTGGTTTGGAGCTTTATAAGATGTCTTTTCTTGTCTAAGTGGGCAGTTCTTGTGAGAATAAGTAAAAAATGCTTCATGTTTTGTGATATACATTTACATTTAGTCATATAGCAGATGCTTTTATGCAAAGCAACGTACAAATGAGGACAATGGAAGCAATCAAAATCAACAGGTGGAGTTTTCCCCAAAAACTAGAATCATTGTTGTTAAACTAAAACTATATAAAACAAATGTGTGTGGACATTTAAATGAAAAGTAAATATTTCTTGAAGAACAGAAAATCAGAAACGAAAATTAGAAATGTTGCCTAGCCAACTAGGAATACATAAGTTTATGAAAATACATGAAGTCTAACTGAAATACATAAGTTTAAGTTGAACTACTAAAATGACAAAAAATGTATAAAAAATATTAAACAATTCAACATTGTTATTACATTCAAATGACAAAAGCACATGACAAAATTACTAAAAGTAAAATAAATATGAAAACAATATATGTGTGTGTGTGTGTGTGTGTGTGTGTGTGCGTGTGTGTGTGTGTGTGTGTGTGTGTGTTGTGTGTGTGTCTGTGTGTGGTGTGCGTGTGTGTCTGTGCGTGTGTCTGTGCGTGTGTCTGCGCGTGTGTCTGTGTGGGTGTGTGCGCGTGTGTCTGTGTGTGTGTGTGTGTGTGTCTGTGCGTGTGTGTGTGTGGTGTGTGTGTGTGTGTGTCTGTGTGTGTGTGTGTGTGTGTGTTTTAATTGCTAAAACAATACTAAAATAATACTGACCAATATAGTATATGGTGTAGATATGGAAAAATTATTAAATCATTACATTTTCTTTCATTAAAAAAAACTTTCAAATCCTTTAAAAAAATTATGAAAAATACAGTTGCATGGAAGTTAAATATCTACGGCTGTTAAATGATCAGTTCACCGATCGTTGGTAGTTGTGGTAAAACATTTAGTTTGATATCTGAGTCAATTACGGTTTTCAGTGTGCTTTCTTCCTTGTATAAGGCAAGAAGTTCTCACATGGATTTTTCAGTAGCATGTTTTTCCCAGAGAAAGTGCTTTATTCCTGCTTATTCTTAGTGCTTTATTTATCTCCGCACCTGGCCGAAGTTCCACGTACGAGCTCCAATCTGCATCTCAGTGCCATAGTAGATTCTCCCAGTGTCGTTTAAGACATACTCCTTCAGCTCTTTCTCCCCCTCCATGTACACCGTGTCATCTGAAGAGAGAGAGAGAGAGAGAGAGAGAGAGAGAGAGAGAGAGAGAGAGAGAAGAGAGTCATGAACACAGTTCCAGGGTTTGATACGGTGGTTTGGGTCATTTTAAAAGAAAGCAGTGTTATAGAATGATGTCATCAACGTGAGCCACAGCAGGGCGTCTGGAATCTGCTGTTCTGCTCTCATCGAATGTTCTGGGCGTTATCGTCTGAACTAGAGGGAGGTACGTGCAATCAAACAGGAAAAGGGAAAAAAGGAGGCACTATAAAGTAACGGAAATGACTAGAGAAGATACTAGACGACTGAAAAGATTACAGAATGAATGGAAAATGACTCACGCTAGAGAAAGTGTAATGAAAGAGGCCAGAAAGAGTGAAACAATGAGACAGAAAAACACAGCAGGCTCATACATACTATGTAGGGGACTTTATATACTGGACAAGATTATTATTTTTTTTAATACAATTAAATGAAGATAGGCCTAAATGGATACATTTTGAAACAGTGTTGGTATTGCTATTTAAAACTAAAGCTATCAAAAAAAAGTTTTACTTAATTGAAATAAAGCTGAAATAAAAATGTTTATAAATATTAGATGAAAAAATAAACTTAAGATTTAAAAAAAGAAATACAAATTTGAAATGTTCTGTAAGTTTAGAAATCTGAAAAGATTTGGTAGAATGTTTTACTCTGAAATTATTAATTACAAATAATTAAATAAAAAATATTTATAGTAAAAAATGAAATATTTCAAAAATGACTAAAGCACAGAATTTAGCAAAATTACTAAAGCTAAAAAAAAAAAATTACTAAACGAAATCTCAAAATAATTATGAAAATGTCCAGGTGTATCATGTAAACATTTTCTTGAGAACACATTTTCTTAATTTATATTATAGTTTTTTTTTCAGAAATCTTTTGTAAAATCGCCTTAATTAATAAAAGCTAGTTCCTAATGTAATTACTCTCCATCATTTTAGAAGGGAAAACTAAATAAACATCAGTAAATATTAGGGATAAGTAATAACAATGTATGGTTATAAAAAGATTCCAATTAACACATTTACATCCACCGAGCGAGCAATGCTTAACTTTACCTCTTTATTTGAAGCTTAAGCATTCTCTAAATTGTATTGCCATTGAGTAAATAATCAAGTTATGTTAAGTTGAAGTCAGCTACACCCTGTTAGTGAAAGACTTCCTTAAATTAAAACACATTCATGCAGAGTTACAGAGTTCACAATGTCCTGCAGAACAGGAATGAGCCAGCAGCTTTCAACAAAAGCACAGAGCATAAAAAATGAAGTCATGAAACAAAACAGGCTGAAAGAAAGCAGTCGAGAATGACAGGAAGGGGCCTGGAGTGAACGAGGGGCCAAGAAGGGAGAGAAAGAGAGCAGGAGAGCGAAGATATATTTGACATGTGAATCGCCAGATGAGGTGGAGCTGTAAAAGAAATGCAGAGGAAGAAAAGGTTTACAGTGCTTGGAGTGAAAGGTGATTTGGCAGAGCTCTCTTTCCTTACAAAAGCATTTCTGGCATTCAGTGCAGGAAGGAGGGAAAAGCCTGAACCACCCAAGAAAACTAGCGTTGAACTATCAGACTAATACGAGACTCAAACACTTTGAATCAATGCAGAAGCTTTAAAGAGGTCATCAGATGATATGATGTTGATATGATTCTTTAGGGTCTTAATGATAAGTCTATAACATACTTTGGTTAAAATTTCTCAATGGTAGTGTAAAAAACACCTTTTTTACCCTGTCAAAATCAGCTCTGTTTTTAGCGAGCCATTCTAGTCCATGTTGCTTTAAATGCTAAAAAAACGAATATAAAAATATAACAATAGGCTAATAATAATGATGATGATGATGAATACAGACGATCAATTAATGGACACACACAGCTAGCAAGACTGTGGGATGGATAAAATGTATTCTTGTCTATTTTATTTGATGTACTTTATGTAACATTTAGTCTATTCATGATAAACTTGAATGCTGTGTACATCGCGTGCCCTTGCCTACAGTTCAGTAGCATATGGTCAATATAATCATTGAATTATGTAATAATTTCTATAATAATACAAAATTAAATAATGAATCCATCTCTGTCAATCCCGGGTTGCTATGGTCAAGTAGGTTTGTTTATGGATTAAACTCGTGGCCACGAGAAAAATATGTCGTTCCCTCAACATAGTGAGTCCACGACATAAAGATGTCGTTACCGTTATTGTTCATATTTCGATTTGTTGTTAAATCATAAATAAATATCCCAAGCCCAGTCAATTATTCAAAAATAATATATAGCCTAAACAAGTCATGGGTCTGAGTGCAGTTATTGGATAGCATTGTAGACAGATTGGAGATTAATCCTAATAAACATGCTGCTACAATTAAAACCCATACAATAAAATACATTTAAAACAGTGTATTTCAATTCAGCAGCGTGCAGATCCTCGTTTATGTCAGACAGCAGCCGGACAATTACTCAGCTCGCTCACATAATGTAGCCTACCATTATAACGGAAAACATATCGTTTTTATGACGTAATATATGTCGTTTTAACGAGAAAAGATGTCATTTTGACGAGAAAATTATATCGTTTTTACGACATATCTACGAGAAAAGATGTTTTTACGAGAAAATATGTTGTTTTAAAAACAAGAAAATATGTAGTTTTTACGACAACTTGGTTTTTATAGAATATCTCGTTATGACGACATAATCGAGTGTAAAAAATAATATGTGTGCGGCAGCAACGCGTCACCGTAAGTTCAGTTAGAGAACAGACACTACAATTAAAACTGAACGCGACTGCTCAATGCAGCACATTTTTTACATTTTATGCATTTAGCAGACGCTTTTATCCAAAGCGACTTACAGTGCATTAAGATCATTTTTTTTTGTAAATAATTTTTTTTGTTACTGGAATCGAACCCACAACCTTTGCGCTGATATACCAATGCTCTACCAATGAGCCACAGGAATCAGCCAAATCGAACGACACCTTTGTCGCACTAACACAGATGCTCTATTTTTTTGTCACTGAACACGTGACCCAGAGTGAGTCGAGCTGACTGACACAGACACAGATCTAACAGGACGTGAGCAGAGTGCCACTGACACAGAAGATGACACGACATCGAAAGATGCACAGAACGTGAGGAGAGTGTCGAGCTCCTTGGATTTTACCTATTTAAAATGTTTTTTACACATTTTAAATTTTATTTGGTTCCACGGTGATACCATTATTACCAGTGTTGTCACACGTCGATTAACAGGTGGGAAAATTTCCTCACCGTCACAACCCTTATGAACAAACAGCATAACCAGTTTATACTGATTCTTGAACAAATAACTCAACGGGTTATTTTCAATCAAATCAGTCCAACTGATTACTGAATGAATGACTCTTATGAGCTGTTTGGTGAATCAAATCAAATACAGCTCACAGCTCAAAGCAGTTAAGTTACTAACTGGTTATCCAAATTTTGAAAGTAGCATTTTATAAAACCATATGAATAAATTAAATGTTTACGATGTTAAATATGAGTTATAACCAGTAACTGCGGCAAAGCCAAAGCAGCTGTTAATCAAACCTGCTGGAACACAAGATTACGTTCATTCCTCCTGAAGACTGATGCAAGTCACTGGGCTGCAAATAGAAACTTGCACCTTCATGTTATATTGCGTTAACAGTTGCCTGTGCAATATTTTAGGCTGACCACGTCAGTGTTTCCCAGACGTGCTTCAGTGGAGGTATGCCTTGGCTTCTCGTCAATGAACAAGTTCGGTTAAAAGGAAGGCGTAGAGTCATCTTCTATCTACGCAAGCTTGATTTCATACATCACTGCATTCCGAAATGTGGCATAACATGATTAATTTAAATGTTGCAATCTTTGCGCTGATGAAACAGGAAACTATGGCAAAAAAAGAGCATAAAACATCTTCTTAAGGCAGCGGTTCTCAATTCCAGTCCTCGCACTCGCACCCCCCCCCCGCACATTTTGCATGTTTCTCTTATCGCTTCAGATGTTTGTTCTATTCGAACGTAAGTGCCCTGCTAAGTGGACATCACAGGATATTACAGCCATGATTCGAAGCGAACATATACTGTATGTTCCATGCAAAGTGCATTGAAGTGTGCGAGACATGAATTTAAATTGTATATATTTACAGAGGTATATTATGTCACACACGTCCGTGCGTGAAGACGTTGCGCAGCGCAAATCCATGAATGAATGTTCCGAAGTGAAGTAAACTTCAATGGATTTCCCCTGCTCAGGGAGTAGGGAGCAATGGACACTGTGTAGGGACAATGTCAATCAGAGCACAGTTCATGCACGGAGCGCACTTCTAACGAGCAGATTATCTGAATTAGGTGTGTTAACTAAGAGAGACATGCAAAATATGCAGAGCGGGGGGCACGAGGACTGGAATTGAGAACCGCTGTCTTAAGGTAAGACAATGTGATTTCCATAACTTGCGCCTTTTAGACTAGTGGAAAGAGAAGATCTAAAATAAACATGTAAAGGGGTCATATGATGCGATTTCAACTTTCTCTTTGGAGTGTTGCAAGCTGATTGTGCATAAATAAGATCCCTGAAGTTGCAAGAGACTAAAGTCTCAAAACCAGAGATATTCTTAATCAAAGTTAAGACTCTGCCACGCCCCCTAAAACATCTCATTTAAACACGACCCCACATGTCTATGTCACAATGTGGAAATATTTGCATAATGCAGCCCAAGTGTTCATGCAAAGAAAGAAGGCGGGGTTTCAGTAACCGCAGCCGTGTCAGGGAGACGCTGTGTGTTTCTAGACGAAAGCAGAAAGATTACTTACAGCAACGCATTTTACGGACGACCGTTTCGTGAACCTAGGAGAGGAGGTCATTTTAACTTTGATCTGGCGCTTCTGAATCAGCGACTGCAAGTAGGTTTTGTTATTAGTTAAAGTATTTGCTATTGACTGTTCAAATGTGGAGGTTAGCGCCTGTTTGTGTGTGTGTGTGTGTGAGAGAGAGTGTGAGAGAGAGGGTCACAGCGCAGCATGTGTGTGTGTGTGTGTGTGTGTCTGTGTGTGTTCACGTGTGTGAGAGAGGGAGACACGGTCACACAACCGCGGCTTGTTTGCAAACACATACGAGCATCATCACTGTGTCTGTCACGTGACTCAGTTTTACCATCAGTTCAAGCCCGAGAGGGGAACAGAGGACATTATTAACTGTCTTTACATTCATTTTGAAAGCTAAAGCTCGCGATTATGGTAAGGGGCGTTACATTTCCGATGCGGCTTGTGGTGTTCGGCCAATCACAATGCTCTGGGTCAGTTGGCCAATCAGAGCAGACTGCACTTGTCGGAAGGAGGGACTTTGTATAAAACTAAGCGTTTGAGAGAGGCGGGGCATAGAGGACCTGCAATAATGTACAGTATTTGTTTTAAATTATGTTTTTTTTTTTTACATTAAAGCATGTCAACATATCCGGTTACACCAAATACACAAAATAATGATCTTTAAAAAAGCATCATATGACCCCTTTAAGTGCTTATTTTATTGCACTTTATCTATTTGCATCTGTAGATTTAAAAGTATTTTTTTCCTCTGCAGTAAATGGGTGCCATCAGAATGAGAGTTCAAACAGCTGATATTTTAGCAATGGTTTGAAGATAAAACATCTTGATCGATTAGTTTCTTACAAACATGCAGCTTTTCATTAAATTCATCAATTGATGGACTGGAGTGGTGTGGATTACTTGTGGATTATTGTGATGTTTTTATCAGCTGTTTGGACTCTCATTCTGACGGCACCCATTCACTGCAGAGCATCCATTGCTGAGGCAGTGATGTGATGCTACATTTCTCCAAATCTGATGAAGAAACAAACTCATCTACATCTTGGATTGCCTGAGGATGAGTACATTTTCAGCAACTTTTCATTTTTGGGTGAAGTATTCCTTGAAGTATGCTGAAACTCTATCAGTCTTACCTTCACACCAGGGATTGAAGAGCAAGTAAATGTCTTTATCGTGGTCATGCGTGGTAGTTTCGCCCGTCTTCAGACATTGCGTTGCGACGGTCAGCTTGTACGTCCCGATAACAGCAGTGACGGGGGAGTTGACGGACAGCTTGACCCGGTTGGCGTTCTGCTCCACGATCTTGGCCTCCCAGCTTTCATCCTGGAGCTCGTCCACCAGCGGTATGATGATGTGTGTCCTCTTAGACACCTGCGGGAGCGGCCCTGAAGGATGATAAGAAACATATGGTTTAAGGAGAGGCTCAACTGGCCTTCAGAAGAATGTGATGAATTCAGTTCCAGGTTTCGAAACTCCTGATAAATGATTACACAAGGGAGGATTCAAGCCAAATCATTTCCAGACACAACTATGCTGAAATCAGGGTTATTATATAGTTCACTAAAACTAAAGCCAAAAATGTACCATTAACTAAAATAAAATATAAATGCAGTGATTAATTCACACATGGCCGGCCAAAGGCGTTTATATAACACATAAGACACACATACTGAATGAAACCTGGTCCTTCCTCTTTCAATTCCTGTTTTTATGCACATGAAAACTGTGATTTCTTAATAGCTAAAAAAACAATGCATTTAAATGTTAAAGTGTCAGATATAAAACATGAAAACAGCTGTCTGAGAAAATCAGTACACATGACTAAAGAAGAAAAAAACTCAAGTTGCTTTTTGATGAAACGTTACTTTCATGATTCAATAAATTCCTGGTTTTGGGGTTGAATATCATGTTTCAGTCTGAAATTTGAAGGTAATTTACTTTATTGTTTGTAAAGATTTCATGGATAACATGCCAATTATTGACATGTTTTTAAATGATACATTATTTTATTTATTTATTTTCTAATCTATTCTTATATTTACAACCCGAATTCCGTAAATGTTGGGATGTTTTTTTTTTATAAAATGAAAACTAAAATAATTTTAAATCACATGAGTCAATATTTTATTCACAATAGAACATAGATAATATAACAAATGTTTAAACAGAGATATTTTACAATTTTATTAACAAAATTAGCTCATTTCAAATGTGATGCCTGCTACAGGTCTCAAAATAGTTGGGACGGAGACATGTTTATTATGGTGTAGCATCTCTTCTTTTCAACACAGTTTGAAGATGTCTGGGCATCGAGGTTATCATTTTCTGGAGTTTTTGTGTTGGAATTTGGTCCCATTCTTGCCTGATATAGGTTTCCAGCTGCTGAAGAGGGTTTGTGGTTGTCTTTGACATATTTTTAGTTTAATGATGTGTAAAATGTTCTCTATAGGTGAAAGATCTGGACTGCAGGCAGGCCAATTCAGCACTCGACTCTTCTACTATGAAGCCATGCTGTTGTAATAGCTGCAATATGTAGATTTGCATTGTCCTGCTAAAATACACAAGGCCTTCCCTGAAATAGACGTCATCTGGAGGGGAGCATATGTTGCTCTAAAACCTTTATATACCTTTCAGCATTCATAGTGCCTTCCAAAACATGCAAGCTGCCCATACCGTATGCACTTATGCACCCCATACCATCAGAGATGCTGGCTTTTGAACTGAACGCAGATAACACGCTGGAAGGTCTCCCTCCTCTTTAGCCCGGAGGACACGACGTCCGTGATTTACAACAAGAATGTCACATTTGGACTCGTCTGACCATAGAACACTTTTTCACTTTGAAACAGTCCATTTTAAATGAGCCTTGGCCCACAGGACACGACGGCACTTCTGGACCATGTTCACATATGGCTTCCTTTTTGCATGATAGAGCTTTAGTTGGCATCTGCAGATGGCACGGCGGACTGTATTTACTGACAGTGGTTTCTGGAAGTATTCCTGGGCCCATTTAGTAATGTCAATGACAGAATCATGCCGATGAGCGATGCAGTGTCATCTGAGGGCCCGAAGACCACAGGCATCCAACAAAGATCTTCAGCGTTGTCCATTACGCACAGAGATTTCTCCAGTTTCTCTGAATCTTTTGATGATGTTATGCACTACTGTAGATTATGAGTTGTGCAAAGCCTTTGCAATTTGACGTTGAGGAACTTTGTTTTTAAAGTATTCCACAATCTTTTTACACACTCTTTCACAGATTGGAGAGCCTATGCCATCTTTACTTCTGAGAGACTCTGCCTTTCTAAGACATCCCTTTTATAGGTAATCATGTTATAGACCTGATGTCCTAATTAGATGCTAGATGTTCTCCCAGCTGAATCTTTTCAAAATGTCTTGTTTTTTCAGCCCTTTGTTCCCCCGTACCAACTTTTTTGAGACCTGTAGCAGGCATCAAATTTGAAATGAGCTCATTTAGTGGATAAAACTGTACAAAATTATCCGTTTAAACATATGTTATGTTCTATTGTGAATATAATAGTGATTTGAAAGTCTTTAAGTTTTCATTTTATTCTAACTTAAAAACGTCCCAACCTTTCCGGAATTCGGGTTGTAAAATATAGAAATTTAAGATGGCATTTCAGCAACATTTAAACTATAAATGTTATAAAAAATAGAAAAGGTAACACAAAAAAGCATTCCCGCACTTTCTGACAATATTTCCTTGATTTTTTTCAGTTGTTTGGAGAGCACGAATAGTTATTTTTTTATCATTTTAGATTTCACTCAAAAAGAGTCAAAGCCAAAGAAGGTAAATAAATAAATACATACATACATAATATAGTTTAAATATGTATAATGATTTTTAGAAATATTTATTTGTTATAAACCCTCTGAATACTTGAAGATTTCACTACATGTTTAAAATCAGCATACAACACCTGATAATATAAAAGCATGCAATCGTGAAATCTGACCATATAGTTCCTCAGATTCAATTTCATGCTCACCTGTCTTCATCTCCAGGTGAAGTTTATCTGTGTTTGGGTTGAAAGGTTGTGAAAGCTCGAGCTCTATTTGGAAAGTCTGGCCTCTGCGGATGATGAGCTGGTCGCTGTTGTATTGATCCGTGTGATGCTCCTTCTTGTTCCGATCGGATTTCCGACTGAGCAGATCCACAGAACGCACTGCTAGAGTCAACTCTGATGAGAAAAGATGGAGAGAAGAAGACAAAGCTTGAGTTTGAGGAACTTCAGCTGAAGTTTATGAGAAGAAGTCTCAAATATCATGTCTCCTCACCGGCCAGCTCTGTATCTCCGGTGGGAGTCAGCGGAGTCGTCAGTGCTCCATTCTTTCCATCCCCGGTAGCCACACCATCCGTGTCACCGCTCACATCATTCGAGCTGTTCTGTCTCCGGAAGCAACATGGACAAGCTCTCTGAAACCAGCGACGGCATCCGCTCTCTTCTTTCTTCGTTTTGGACTCGGTGTGTCTCTCTGGGACGGCCTGGCCATTGCTGGCAGAAACACCGTGGAAACGGCCGACAGCGGCGTTATCTCGAATTGACAGTCTTTCTCCTGGCATCCTGAAAAACATCACACAAAATAATTAGATGGAAAATAGCATAAAGACTTGGAAGCCGCACGCAGACAATAAATGTTTAGCAATGCATTTGTTGATAATGATTAATTGCTGAAGCAAACACAAACAGAATGCAAATGAGATCTTGAGTAAAGAGCGCAGAAATACAAGAGGAACATCATTCTAAGACTATGGTTGTTTCATCACAATAAATATCTGACATTTGTATAATGCATCTGCAAGATAAATATTCTTAGCTCTACAATGGAATAAAACAAGTTATAGGTAGCTAGATATGAGTGTGGCTTAAGAGAAGTTAAGCAGTGTTTTTTTATTGCGGTTAACTTAAGAGCCTTTGCCTGGTTTACGTTCTCTAGCAATGTGCACGTGACTAACTCTTTGGAAAGGAGAAACAGACTTTTCAGTCTAGATAAGATCATAATCAAATAATCAACCAAACTTGATCTAAATGATACCGGAAATAATACTTATCATAATAATTTTATTAAAAGAAGAACTTAATAGATGCAAGCCATAATAAAAGAAAATGAGTTTATGTGTGTTTTATATTTTCTCATTCATCAAAACATGATCATTTGCACAAAATAAAATATTTTTTCAATAAAATTTCTAATTAATGTTTTTATGATGGTAACTGGATGCAATTCGTGGAATTAAGCAACAAAGTTGCATACTACCTTTAGAGAAGTTAATAATTGCATAGTGTATAATTTTTTAGAACAGTTGCATGATATTTATTTCTTCACTTATTTGTTCAGGAACAGTATAAAAACTTGATTTTAGCACAAAACTAAAACTAAATCATTTTACATAGAGATTAGAAACCATGATAGTTTGCATCTGCAGGCCCTTGATAGGCTTTAATAAAATCAAATGATTAAACTAAACGTCTGAGAGAAAAATAATACAGCAACGTTGGCATAATATTATTAAAATAAACATTAATTACACAATTAAATTTAAAACTAAGATTCATAATAAAGGACAATAAAAAAGAAAAATATATATATTTTATAAAAACATTTAAACTGATGTTTGTTTGACTGGCCAGAACATTTTATAGGAAAGAGCATTGAAGTAGTATTTAGAATTTATAAATAATGCTAATATTTTAATTAGATGAGTATTCTAATCCAAGCATGGCAGTGGCAGTTCAGCAGCATGAAAGCCACCATGGAAAGAAGAAGGCCCCATACATCTGCATTTCTCCACAGCGTTGTTAAAGTAATTGCCTATTTGGACATGAGCCGTAAACTTCAGCATGCTGTTTAAAGATACAGGACTTTCCCAGCGTTGCTTCTGCTGACAGATGTGCCCCAGATTGCCATTCAAATATATGGCAGTGATTGCAGGGCTCTCATTCTTCCCACTGGTCGCACTTTTGCAAATAACTTTCTCAGTTGGTCACACGAGCACATCATTTGGTCGCAATAATTATGTATTTATTTTTTTATTAATCAATGCATGCTGATGAACTTTTATCATAGTTTATAGTTATATGGTAACGAAAGTGTTCAACATTCAAACCGTTCTTTTTCCTCAGTATTATTTGTGATTTAAATTTTGTGAACAGAAATTCATTTTTTCATACGCTTTCACTTTCAAATTCGCAATCTTGGTGTCACGTTTTACAAGAAGATAATTGATAATTTTGCTAATATCTACACACCTTTCACTTTTTAAGACTTCAAGATTCATTGTTATTCTTAATTAAAAAGCACAAACATAATGTTTAATAACAAAAACGAATAAGACGAGGCATAGGACACATCACATGCTGTATTATATACAAACTAATAAATTACAGAATGTTTAGCAAACACTGAGGAATCAAATAAATAATAATATTTAAAAAAATTAAAGAAAGCCTCCATCGTGTAACAGTGAGGTAAACAGCAAATATAAAAAGCTTATTAAAACAAAAAGAAAAGTAAAACAAATCTGGCTGTCGCTGGTAGGACTTGCATGTTTTTCAGCGCTCGTGCTGACGCAGCGAGTATAAACCAGGCTCTAGCCACGAAGCCTCGCGCTGAAAGCGCCTCTCTTCACGTGATCAGTGAAATCTGACTCCTGCAACAATGCGCCGGCTCTGTAGCGTGCGCTGTATGAAGCAGACGCTTTGGAGCAGCGCAGACCATGCACTAGCATGCGTGCGACCACGTCAAATTCTTACTAGCACATTCTCAAAAAATGGTCGCATTTGGTCGCGGTCTAGAGCCCTGGATGATTCATAAATGATCCAGTGATCACTAGCACTTTGGTACAGAAAAGATTCAATCAAAAGGAACAGAAAAGCTGATGTTGCATGTGAATTCGGTTCCAGTGACACCGAATAAACAGTCAAAATGAGAACCATGTGTTTCCTCCAAATGGCCTTGTGCTCTCCTAAATCTCCTCAACATGTCTTCTTCTGTTTTCTCAAGACTTTTCCCACAATCACCAAATTCCATTTGTGAGACGCATTCCTTTCATCTTAACATAAGCCAGACATGCCTCTGCAGTATTTCTCAACAGAAAAGAGATTAAATGGACAGCAAATTTGAGACTTTTTTTAATATTGTTCTCATCAGATTTTCCTCTTAGACCCCGATAATCTCACTTTTAAACTTCTGAAACTCAAACAGCGCTCAGATTTGCAGAGATACAAACACCTGCCATACATATCAAAAGATTTCAATATAAACTCAAACAGACATATTGATCTGATATTCATTTTATAACTCTATACTCTTGCTGTATGACAACTATTGACTCATTTGTGCTTCTAACACAGTTCTGCTCACAGGTCTGCAGCTGTATATGTCAATGTGTTCAGACCAAGAATCTGTGCTATGCAGCTCTGGATGACTGTAAGTCACTGAAGCCTGCAGACTGTATGCCATGAACACTACACTTACAGGACAGACCAGAGAACAAACGTGACATCTGCTTTGACATGTTTAATTCAATTAGGAAATATGCACTCATGATTGATGTCACGAGAACTTTCTCGAGGCCTGATGAGTCGCCTTCAGTTTAAAGGTTCTCACAGGAGCAAACGCTCAAAGACTGAGCAATTCAAGAAATCCTCTAGCCGCCCAGTTTCCTACAAGACTCATGAGGTCACGACCTCTACGGCCCTGCAGGCACAAACTGAGTCAGTACTTATATCTGTGAATGAGAAATCACTAATTAGAGCTCTTTAATGCCTCAATTGTTTCTTCTAGACAGAACAGATGAAGATTTTGCTTCCATGTGTCTTGTCTAGACTCTCAGAATAGATCTTAATTATAATATACCAAATCAAAATAAAAGTCTAATGGCTGAGCATTTGAAAATGAAGAAATTAAGATAATTAAGAAATTAAGCAAATTAAGCATACAGTTTTAATTTTTAAAATAAAATTTTATTGTTTCATTTTTTTATTCATTTTTTTATCGTACAGTGTTGATTATTTATTATTTTATTTATAATATTATTTTTTCTAAAATACTTTGTATTTAACAATGAAATATAACAATAGTAATACTTGTTTTGTTTTTAATTTGTATAGTAAAATTTATATTTTATAGTAATTTTACTATTTAGTAGTAGCAATAATAATTATGAAATACTTTTTCGAGGTTGTAAATAAAACAAAGATTATTAGGAGTAATACTATTTCAGTTACTCCACTTCAAAATTTCAAGTTTAATTCAATATTTCTACACCAATTTTTTTTTTTTTAGTGTACAAACAAGCACAGCAAACCTGGAGTTTTAAATCACATTTTAAACCACAATGTTTATTTAAAAAAAAATAATAATAATAAATTCACGCATACACTTACTCTATGTTGTGGTTATTTTTATTTCTACCAAGGAAGTTTAGGAGAAACAGCTTCACAATGTTGTCGTTTAACTGAAACACAACTGAAAAAGTCTCATGAGCGATTAAAGAGCAACACATTTCCACGGGGTGTTGTGTATCATGAGATGCCGCAGGGATTTAAAGATGTTTAGAATGAATCCTTCAAGTACAGAGACAGCTATGATTGGAATGCTAGAATGCCTGACCCTAATTCTCACACACCTGCTCACGCTAAATCATGACACACCATGACCTACGACCCCTGCATACTAATATGAGTTTTCCAAAGATAAAACTGGCATATTGTTAGAGTACACTGAGACTCTTCATATATACACTACAGTAAAATGTTTGGGGTCCATACGTTTCTATTCATCAGAAGAAAGAACGTATCTCGGTTTCTGCAACAATATGAAGCAGTACAACTGTTTTTAACATGAATAATAATGAGAAATGTTTCTTGAGCAGCAAATAGCATATTATAATGATTTCTGAAGGATCATGTGACACAGAAGACTGGAGTAATGATGCTGAAAATTCAGCTTTGCTTCACAGGAATAAATTACATAATAAAATATATTCAAATAAAAACAGCTAATTGTACATAATAATAAATAGTCGATTGTAATAATATTTAAAAAAAAATCTGTATTGTGATCAAATAAATGCAGTCTTGGTAGAGACTTCTTTTTTTAAAAAACATAAAAAATATTGCACGTTCAGAAGTTTGTGATTAGTACGTGTCTACTTTTGCACGTGTGTGTGTAAGAGGTCTAAGGTCTCCAGCAGCTGGTCTGAAGCCAAAGATAGAGCAAGCAGCTGGCATGTGTGCACATGAGAGCGACGACTACTGATCTACTCCACTCAGACAGATTTAGATTTTAAAGAGACCCTTCACTGAAAGAAAAGCTAATCCTGTCATAACTTTACTCTAGTGTGCCCCAAACTTTTCCCCCTTTGTAAAGCACAAAAGCAGAGGCTTGACAGATGCAGACAGAAAGTCGACCTTGCTCTTTTCAGTACAATGTGAATAAAATATTTTTGTGGGAGGAACGCTGAAAATATTTACAGAGGTTCACTTCTAATCTTGCATACACTGCATTTTTGGTCTGATTTCAGTGATGGATGAAATATAGGCCTACAGAAGCATACAACTTTAATATTCATCTGTTTTGGTCTGTTGTTGTGTGCAAAAGAGCAGCATGAACCATCTGCAAAACTTTTTGTATTCCAAAAACTGGTTTGAATCGACATAAAGTTGAGAAAATGATGTTGAATTTTAATGTCTGAGTGAACTGTTATATAAAGCTGTGCAGAGTGTGTTCATGTGGGATCGTAGATGGCGCCAAATTATTTTAATTTCAACACAAGGTTTAATTTGGTGTAACCATCGCCCACATGGTTTACAGGAAAACGTCCCATTTGGTTGCATAAGAACCTAGCAACACAATCAAAATAAAAGCATAACGTTTCACACCTGATGAAGTCATGATCTTCATACCAGACTTATGACATGCATGACGTGATACAAAACATGATTCTACATGCTGTTATTGCACAGCAAATAGATATTTTAGTTCACATCTACTGCCTCCAGCAAACAAAGGAACCACCTGGCAACCGCTCAAAACAACCAAGCAACCAGAACAAAGATTTATTTCAGTTTTACATCTGTTTGTGTGTGCATTGATTTCGGCAGTCAAAACCAGAGCCTTATTGTTAGAAATGCAAACAACTATGTCTTTAAGAACTTGTTCGACTGATGCTAAAAACATAACAAGTTATTGATTACTGTATTCGGAGTCATGAGACGAGCACATGATGATCACACTGACCAGTTATGTGGAATAGACTAAATCCTTGTTTGACTCAAATGGATGGCCAGGGGAAACATTGGATGCAGTAGCCCCAATAAATGGATTACTGTGATAATAAATGAAACATACATGTAAAATGAAAAAACTAAAATATAGCAGAATAGGCTATGAAATGATCCTAATCTGTCTTATTATTTTGTGCAGAAGCCAGCAGAAAATGATAAGAGATGTTCTCAGGTCTGATGTATGTTATGAAGAGTTCCCCTCCCTGTCAAATCAAGCACAGCTGCACTGAATTCACAAGCAAACAAAACACATCTGGAAATCATGCAGAATCCAGCTTGTCAAAACATAAGAAATTATTCTAATGCAAAAAAAGCATTGGCTTCGGTCCAAATACTCTATGTAACGTAGATCATAAAGTCATTTTGAACACATAGGCAAATAGAATAACTGTGGCTTGTAAATGTGGTTTTACTGCAAGTTCACACTTCAGTCATCCAAACGGAAGTACAAAGACATCAAAAGAGTCTACTTTATAAATAGCATCTCGCAGAAACGTTATAGTTTTTATAATCTTCAGTACCTTAAAACTCGGAAGAACCTCCCAAAGACGGACCCTGAACAAACAGCGAGACTGACAGCAAGCGACACATGAACGAATCAAAAGTTTAGACTTACTTTTATAAACAGGTTTTCTTCACGATTTTCTGATAATGTTCTTCAGCTATATGTATGAGTTTCAAGACTGCAATACGTGAACAAACTCGGTGCAAGTCAACTCGACACGGTCTCGCCCTCACACGAGGGTTGCGCAATCATTGCACCACCCCTTTTACATTTCACCCCTGTACTTGTTCAATCCCAAAGTTTGAATCAGGGACACAGAATTGATCGTTCATTGATCACTCTGCTGAAAAAAACTTTTTCACTACAAATACCATTACAAACATTACATATAGGGTTGCCACCCGTCCCTTAAAATGCGGAATCGTCCCGTATTTAAAATTAAAACGATGATACGGGACGCAATTTGTCCCGTATTTTACAAATGCCAACATATAGTTGAATTAACAAAAACTTGTATTTTTTCCCAATTATAATACTAATGGCAATTGTAATGAAATCAATTTCATAAGAGGTATCATTTGCGCGTGATTGAATTTTGGCGTCTTTGTTTTCATAGCGACGCAGTCTCCAGAACGCGCGCCGTTGAAGCACTTTCACGCGAGCGCAGCATGCGCTAAACAAACGTCCGCCCTTTGAACACAATGCTGTCCAGATGTAGGTGCATGGGGATAATTATCAATGGGTCTGTCCAATAACTAATGATGAACGCGCAGTTTGCAGAGACGCATTTCAGTTGCTCGCGGTGAACTGTCCGACTTAAAGGGATAGTTCACACCAAAAACTACAAATTTGTCATCGTTTACAAACCCACAAGTTGTTCCAAACCTTAATAATTTCTTTCTTCTGTTGAACATAAAAGATGATACTTTGAAGAATGTGGGTAACCAAATATGTTTTTACTGAGTTACTGAGGACCAGAAGCTGTTTGCTTACCCACATTCTTCAAAGTATATTCTCTTGTGTTCAACAGAAGAAATAACTGTATGCAGGTTTAGAACAATCTGGGTAAATTATGACAGAATTTTCATTTTTGGGTGAACCATAAAGTGACAGACAACATCTTTGCTTCAAGGTATTTTATAAAAAAGTGGATAGTCTGTTAATATAATATCCCATACATTATCAGAGCTTGGTAGACATAATTATTATATTTTTTAGAAATTATTAGACAGATTTATTATTGGATTATAATTAATTTTAGACCATATTTATTAATTTATAATTTATATTGATCATAAATATATACATAATACAAAATCTAAATTTGCATATACAATTTGGCATTTTTATATATTTATTTTTATGCTAAATTATTTAGATGGAAATGCGACAAATAAATGTAGCCCTAATTTGAGCAAATTAATGTAAATAAAAAAAAAAAAAAAAAAATGAATCCCATCCAGATAACAGCTGCACAACTGTCAAAAAAAACTAATAATAAATCATAGTTATTAATAATCAAAGTTAAAATAACAATATTGATATGGTCTGTTGGAAGTTTACATACTTGTGAATGGGTGTCCCTTATTTTGCCTCGCTGAAGGTGGCAACCCTAATTACAAACCATCAACTTTTAACCATTATATCCATTAAAAAAATATATATATTTCTTTTTTTTCTTGTGTTTTGGGACATATTCCATTAAGCCACCAACAGAAGGTGATGGTGACCAATTACCTGTGTAGACCCACAGGGTCCATTACAGTTTCCATTAAAACCAATACAATTCCCATTATAACCAACAAAACCATTACAAATTTTGTGATGGAGTCTATTGTTTAGTTTTTTTCAGCAGGGCGACATTTGGTATTTAATCAGCCTACTGTACAATTACTTGTCTTGACATTTAACTTTATATTTCTTAATATTTCTATCTTTATCAATTCTCCCTGAATTCATAGAGCAGAAAAGACTGGTTTATCGCACCAGAGCAATTGTTTCCCTTTCAACCATAAGAACAGTGTAGAGGAAGAGAAACTGCACTGTTCAGGCTACAACACACCTTTTATAAAGATGTCTGCATTTTTAGGTTTACTGGTTCAATCCTTGCCTTCACTGAAGGGGTGTAAATGTTTCTTAAAGGGAGAGTTCACCCAAAAATGACAATTCTGTCATTACTCACCCTCATGACGTTCCAAACCTTTAAGACCTTTGTTCATCTTCGAAACACAATTAACATATTTCTGATGAAATCCAAGAGCTTTCTGACCCTCCATAGACAGCAATGTAACTGAAATGTTATCTGACCCAGAAACGTAGGAAGAATATCGTTAAAATGGAGAAAGTCTCTCTTTGTCTCTGTCTTTGAGATGTTCATCCCATGATTTAATATAAGACACAACAACACAGATATGTCATTTCATTTCATTGAGCTGTTAGCTTTTGTTGATTTTTGGCTGTCATTGTTTTTTTATGGTTCTTTGAGACTATAACGTGCTGCATTCAATTAACTCAAACTCAACTGAATGCAATTGGGGTGAAAAGTCAGAGGAACTTCATCAGGTCAATAGTAACTAATAGCTGTGGTTTTCAGTAAAACCATTACATAGGAACAGAAAACCTCAGAGTTCACAAAAGTTCAAAGTTACACAAGCACCTGACTGAATCCATGCAAGATGATCACTCATTCTTACACAGCTCTCTGAAGGTCTTGATTGGTCATTCTGCGGTCAAGCATTGTTATATGGCAATTTTTATAATTGACTGTTTCCATGTGTGATTTTCTGACACAATTGTCCTACAGTTTCATGTTTCTCATGCCACTTGTATTACTCTTTCTTTCTTCTTATGAATAATAATATTTTTACCTGCTAATTATTAGCCCTATACATGATATATCTTGCTGACCTAAAAAAATGACTGGGCAAAGGAGCATGAAATAGTTTTGACATCAAGACAATGAGTTACACAACTTTTCTGATGACACACTGCTGTACGTACACTTCTTTCCACTCCTTTCTGATTCATATCTTTCCTAATATACAGTACAGAGGATTGGATGATTTATGGCTTCATGGAGACTGTAGTGGAAAATAAATAAGAAGTCATATCAAAATGTGTCATCAGAACAAAGCATATGAAGGTGTGTCTTGTTTTTCTTATCTGAACAAAAATCTATTGAGAAAAAGCTGTTAGGGAAATAAATCATCATGAGCAGTGTAGTTTATTTAGTCTGATTCATCAATACAACACCTTTCAGTGTTTCTCTAATCCATCTAACCCACCCAAGTTCAGGTCATGGAGGACAATACAACTAACCTGAGTTAGCTTAACTACCAGGGAGGTGATATTCTCAGAATTAGGGTTACCATCCCGACACAAGCCCTCTAGAAGCATGAACCCTTTACTGCTCTAAACGGCTCTCTGTGGCAAAGGACTGTTTTGAGTTCAGTATTAGTGATCCAACGTAAGTAATAAGGATTACATAAATAGCCAAATGAGTTGTAATTATGATTATAAACTCGAAAGTATGATTAAAAGTACTTTTACTAGTAAGTTCAGTATACTTTATATGAAAGATTTATTTAAAGATGTGTACATTATGTGAATGTCATGTTTGCTAAAAAAAGAAATAAAAAACTAATTATTGAAAATAATTTAAAGTAATAAAATGACAATAGAATAATAAAGATACTATAAAGTATACAACAGAGCACAGTATCCTAATGTAAAAATAAAACACAATGAATTAAACTTACTTTGTTTATTTAAAGCTACAAAATCCTTCATCAAGAGCAGAGAGTGACTGTTGTTGATTATTAATATAAGCACACAGTGACCTTTTAGATCCAATTTATTTCCGCCACGTTCATTTATTCATAAGAAGAAAATCATAAGTTGCGTGTAAGCGTTTAGTCTAAAAGATGACTTTACATGTGTGTTGTGTTCTTTCTCTGAATACACAGTAATCACAGCGGTGTTTTCTGTACGCTTTTAAAAATAAGTACATATAATCAATTTAAATAATAAGTCCCATTTTACTAAAGATTACATAAATAGCTTTTATGGAGGAACAAATGAGTTGTATCGTTTTATTATGTATTTTCATATTCATTTATAAACTCGAAAGTATGACTTAAAAGGTTGAAATTAGAACTTAAGAAGTCAAAATTATGGCATAATTAAGTCATAAATATTACATAAGTCAAAATGAAGACTTGCTGACTTGAAAGCTCATTGATCCGACACAGGAGAGCAGCCTGATTTGGTTCAGGAATCGGGTTACTGTTGAGATATATGTTTTTGAATTAGCCTACTACCAAGAACCGGCTCATAAGAGTCTTCGGACTGCACTGTGCTTGTACAATATGGCTGTTTCTCAATTCCGTGAACACAAAGAAATTCATAATTCATTAATTCATACATGGTATTATATCAAACCAATATAATTTTTTTTGAAGAAGAACATTTAAAAAATATCAAGAACTTGTTTTTGGAATGGAAATATTCCGTTGAAGTTAAAGACTCTTAATAGAACCATTACTGCCAATAAAGACACACTTTTTGAGGGTGTAAATCAACGAAACAGAACTGTATTTACATCCATACTAATTTTACTAGTTATATTGTGCACAGTATTCTCATTCTCTTTATACATGTAATGCCTGTATGATCTACTGCATGCACATTAGTGAAGGGTCATTTATGAACGATGGGTTTATTTTCAATCTGTTACGTGACAAATGAACTAAACACTCAGACTTGAAGACACAGGTGAAATGATAAACAGCGGTAGCACAATCAGGTCCTAATGCAGCATTTTGATCATGCAATTTATTTAGCTTTAGTATGAATATGGAATACAGATATGAAAAAGTGCCCATATACTGAATGTATCACCTTAATACTAATTTACATGTTGTGTAACATCCTATAACTCTAAAACTAGTCTTGCATTAGTAAATAATTCTACTAATTTATGTGTGTGACATGCACTATTAAATGCCACAGTTTGGGTCATGTTTCCCTTTATGGCTTGATATGCATTGAGGTTTGTGGGTTTAAATGACCGGGGTGTTGCACAGATCCGTCTGACAGCACTTGGCTTTAATATAGGGACTGGACTGAAGAATCATGCAGTCTGCCAAGCTAATGCACCTCCGGAAGTAAGAAACTAGAGGAAAGGATAAGACAATATAAGAAAAAGAGGTTCTTTGTTCATCCTGATGTGTTTTTCTTTGTAAAAGTCTTTCTATACATTATTTTTTCCGGTAATAATACTAAACTCACAGGGAGAGATGGTGAATCTGGCAGACACACAGGTGTCTTTTTTATATCCACAGGTCTCCTGAGTGGTCACACAACGCCCTCCAGGGGTGCCGGGGACACAGTTGTGACATTTCAGGGCAGATCCTACAACACAGTTCATCTGATTATGAAAAAAATGCTTTTTATTACATTTTAAATGCACATCAGACTCTTTAGATAAGATACCATTAACCTACCATTTGCCAACACCAGGGCGAGAACAAGAACCAGCAGCAGAACCTTCATCATTCTGTTGAATAAAGTGGAAAACTAATCAATTAACTAGAAACAATACGCTGTCATAAAACATAATGACATATGTATTGTACTGTGTAATTAAACCAAGATTAAAGCTTAGACAGATTTAATTTAGCATCAGATATGGTGTATGAAATTTTGTAAGCTCAGAAGGTCACACGTTCTGAGATTCCATGTTTATTAATTATTATAATTAAATACAAAATAACATACATTATTTAATAAAATAGAATATTAAAATGCTTTAAATGTAGTCATTGACAGAGTGCAAGAATATAAGCCTAGCATAATTCAGTATTTTTTGTTTCAAATTTCAGTGCTTAGACTACAAAAATGAATTTTAAAACATTAAAAAAAGTTTTTTTATTTATTACATTTACTATTATATATTAAATACAAATATAAATGTTATATCTGAGACTTACACTGTGACATTTTGATCATTTAGTTTAGTTATTAAAGAAAGTATTGATATAGCACATCAATATTGTTGTATATTTTAAAGGATGATTCTCATAACTGCACTGCAATATATATATATTAATTTTGTTCTGCATTATAACAGAGAATGTGAGGAGAAATGTCATCTAAATGTCACAATGCTCGATTATTTCTATTTTGAGGTGAGAAAAGGCCGGCACATAACAGTTTTCTCAGAATGACGTTACATGTCTCGAACCAGAGAACAAGTGTGTGCTTCAAAGAGAAAACACTGTTCATTTGGACATGAGTGTCTGAAATACATTTTATGTTCTTACAATTCTCCTATAAGTACTAAATGAATCTTACAATAACATGAATGCAGTCTAATCTAACAAACAAAAGTTGCATGATGTGTGTAAACGTACCTTGACTGTGAAGCCGAGCCGAGCTGAAGTGAGTTCATGCACACTTGTGTCTGTCTCTTTTATACATGATGCTGTCTGTAAACTTACAGGAAAGTTTGTCAGGGAGTTTGGAAATTCCATGTTGAATTTAGGCCAAAGAAACTTGAACCACAACACAAGTGTTTGTTCACTGTGTGCTCTTGGATAAAGTGTCCGGTGATAAATGTCCCTTTTTATTGGTTTACTGGTTCATGTGGTTGTGTAACAATTTTTGTTTTGTTCTGTTCTGGTCTTTTCCGGTTTAGCCACAAAGACACTTTGTTTCCCGTTATCTTATTAATGTGCTTGCGCAAGCCTGACCGGAATAGAGGTGCATTTGATACAATGTTATGTAGGTATTTTACATATTTTGTAGGATTAATTTTTTGTGCATGAGCAGATGTTCACTCGTATATGGTCTAAAGAAAATATGCCCTAACCATGGCCTTTGCATTAAAATGTAGAGAATATATAAATGTGCATTTTAATGCAATATAGTTGGATATAATGCAACATTTACTTTAGCTCATGGCCACCAGTCAAGTCTGATTTTTGGCCCTTTGTAGTAAAACGTTTGGGCTTCTCTGCTTTGAAGCATTCTGTTGCTATTAAATGTCCAGGCAAGATTTTTTTGCAAATTGCACACAATATACAGACTGCAAAAATTCACAAATTGTTTGTCACTCACTTAAATATGCAACATAGTGACATTATGCAACAATGATGTAGCATGCCACTCTTAAAAATGTCTGTTTTGCATACAGTTCAACCTGCTATACTTTTATCTACTTTAAAATAAATAGTTGTCAGTGCATGATTATAACAGTGAACAGTGTTTGTACAGTGAACATTTAAAGCACATGAGTGGATTTGAGGTGAGAGCGACACCAGGTGGTCAAGATGGGAATCTGCAGGCTTGCGTTTATCTACTGTTAATTAAATGTTCATGATGCAGTTCAGACATTTAGATTTTTTATAAAGTCAAGAAAGAAAAAAATAAAAAATGAATCAACAACATCCCCTCATTTTGTAACCATGATATTTATTGCTATTACAAAATCTGTAAATAATATAGTGATGCCTCTATATTATATTATATATTATGTATATAAACACCTCTACATCTATATTAGCAGTTCTCGACTGTTGCTCTGCTGAATATCAGTTTGTTACATCATACTGTTTTCAACCTTGGTCTTGAAACACTTAAACATGTCACATTGCACAATGTATCACGGAAATGATGTCACTGTTGTTGGTTTACTTGTGCAGTGTGAAATAAGGTTGACAAGGCTTAGTGGCATTTTAAAAGCATAACAAATATAATTTCCATCTAAAGCAAATCTAGTAGTCTGTAAGTTATCACTCCCGCAAAATCCCGTCTGCTGCCCTGAAACAGAGCAATAACACGGTGGTCATCCTAGACCGGGGTGTTGCACAGATCCGTCTGACAGCACTTGGCTTTAATATAGGGACTGGACTGAAGAATCATGCAGTCTGCCAAGCTAATGCACCTCCGGAAGTAAGAATCTAGAGAGGAATGGATAAGTGAATGAGTGTCATTGTTCATGTGTTTGTGTGAATGTCTCCTGTATTTTTATGTTGGTTTTTGACATGATGAAACTCACAGGGAGAGCTGGTGAATCTGGCAGACACACAGGTGTCTTTTTTATATCCACACGTCTCCTGAGTGGTCACACAACTTCCTCCAGGGGTGCCGGGGACACAGTTATAACATTTCAGGGCAGACCCTACAACAGTTACTAGGCTGATTAGACAACATCTGATTACGAACTATTACTTTATGACACTTTAAATGATAAGGATACTGATCTAAAACAGCAGTTTGGCTTTAAACATACAAACCCACCATTGGCCAACACCAGGGCGAGAACAAGAGCCAGCAGCAGAACCTTCATCATTCTGCTGAATAAAAGAGAAAGAGAATCAGAGGACTAATCTAACTAGGGCTATTAATACGGTATATAGTTTGCCTAAAAAGAAAAGAAAAATAGTTTGTATCAAATATGTTAAACCCAGAGGGTCATATATTTTGAGCTTCCATATTCATTAATAATTCAATTAAAATTAAAATACTTTATTTAATAAAATAAAATATTTAAAAAATGTTCCAGCATTTTAGAACATGTCTAGGTCATATTATATACAATGTTTATTATAACATGATAAATGATAACATTGATGATACTCTATTCATAAAGTATTTATATAGCACATAATGTTTAATATTATAATATTGAAATAGTATATTATAAATATTAGGTAACTTTTTTATTTATTTAGATGATATTAAAGGATGATTCTCATAACTGTATTGCATTTTGTTTTGTTTGTTTTTCATTTATGCATTACAATGTAAGAAGGAAATATTATTATATTTATCATTATTATGTATTATGTCATGCAAAATGCACAATTATTTTGATTTTGAGTTGAGAAATGACCTACACCTTAACAGTTTTCTCAGAATTATTGTGAAATGATCTTTCCATGTCTTATTATTCCAGACAGAGAACAGTATTAGTGTAGATCCAACACGTAGTGTTTGTGCTTTCAGAGAGAAAACGCTGTTCATTTGTACTTCAGTGTCGGAAACTCTTACAATTTTACAACAGTTATCCGATTATAACTGCTAACTGAATCTAAACTGAATTGAATTGAATGCAGTCTAATCTAACAAATATCTGCATGAAGCTGTGTAAGCGTACTGTACCTTGACTTGAAGTAGAGCCAACAGCCGAGCTGAGAAGAAGTGCTTCATACGCACCGGTGTCTGTCTCTTATATACTGTGACGCTGCCTGTGCACTTCCAGGAATCTTGGAAAGAGGAATATTTGTGCAACAAAGATACAGTGTTTTCTCTTGTCTTATTTAATGTGATCGTGCAAGGTTTACTGAAATAGAGGTATAATGTGTAGGGACATCACATTACTGTATCCAGCGACTACTGAATTGTCACCAGCAAGCATTTTTAATCAAACAGTTCAAATATATTTATATGTAACCACTGTTGTTATTTCATACGTGACATTATCTGAGAAGTTAATACACTAGAAAACTGCCTTTTTTATGTATGGACAAAGTAAAAACATAAGGTAAATGTTTAAATCAGACCTATACTGTATGCCCTTGGGTACATTTGATAAAGTGTTAATGTTTTGTAGGATGATGTGTTGTGCAAGAGCAGATGCTCATTTTTACACGGTCTAAAGCACTTGGACTCAGAAACTGAGACATTGCACATTGCATATGCATACAGCAAAAATAGACAAACTTGTTTGCCACTTGCTTAAACGTGCAACATAATGACATTACACAACAATAATGTAGCATGCTACTCTTATAAATGTTTGTTTACAGATGTATAATGTGTACAGTCTCACCAACTCTACTTTTCATCTATTTTTGTATATATAGTTTTCAGTATGCAGTGATCAGTTCAGATGATTGAGTAGATTTGAGCTGAGAGCGACACCGGGTGTTTTGGACGGGGCGCTGCAGGCTGTACTGGACAGTTGTTTTGTTTTGTTTTTTTCATAATCACTATATTTCTAAATAGGTCACTTTTTCAAAACTCCTCACACAGTGTTCACAACAGCAGTCTGTAGGTGGCTTAAACTGTGGATAATATTCTATTGCTTTGACACAAAATTCATTCCATTTTAAATGAAGGGTCATTCCATGTAAAATTTTGATTCTGAAACATAAATGAGGAACAAATTCAAAATATGAAATGCCAAAATATGTTGTCAAAAAAATCGAAATTACTTTTTCACCTCAATTTTCATCTGAGATTTGGAGCCAAATGACACGGTGAAAGAGAAAGAAGGCAGGATCCTTGTGTTATTTTTGCACTATATGCCACGGTCACACTTTTTGCACTTTTCCCCCAAAGTTGCATGTCTTTTATTATATCCAGGTTCTTGACAGACTTTTCTTTTGGTATCTTTATTTTTTAAGCCCCATAAGGTTCAGTTTGAGAGATATTGATAACTGTACACATTTTTAGTGCAGGTCAAAACCCAAATGTGGGTCACTTTACATACAAATGATACTTTTTCTTTAAAAGAGGAACGTCTGAAGAACAAACAATGTTGAAACTTGAAACGTATCTTGTTTCCCTCAATTGCATCAAAAATTTTATTTTTCCTTTGTGCTTATAACTCAAGTATTAACGATTCTGGTTCTTAAGAAACTTGTTAAGGCCATATTGGTTCAAACCCAGAGAAATGGGGATCTCAGTGTGGCTTCATGCAAATAGTTGTATTCATTTACAATGGTCGAAGAAAATGAATGCAGGACACTTTGCATACAAGCTGATGTGTATTTAACAAAGAATATCTGAAGAACAAATAATGTTGAAACTAGAAATACACCCAGAGCCGATCCTCCCTATACGCAGAATACGCAAGCTGCGTAGGGCCCCCGAAACACCAGGGGGCCCCCTTAATCCAAAATATGTTTTAATTTTGGGTTCGTTTTGGAGTTTGGCCAGAGGTTATGAAAACATGAATGCTCGAATGATCATTTCAAGATGATTCAAGACGAAGTGAAACCCAGACAACTGCATTGCATCCATTCGTGCATCTCAAACCACTCACGCCGCCCCCCGCCCCCCCCCGTTCTGATCTCAACCACACACGCAGCCACCCCCCCCCCCCCATGTTCTGCGTGGGCCACCAGAAGTCTAGGATCAGCTCTGAATACACCTGCATTTATTCACACAAAAGCAATCACATGGCCATTTAGCTGGTGCAGTAACTTTATTTCACTTTGAATTTCAGAAACATACATCTAGTCAAATTCTTACATTTTAGTCAGTATTTTTAGTAAAACTGTAAATGTTTCACATATTCCACAATTATTCATCTGTGGCAAATGCTGAAATAAATCACATGAGTAACTCATATCGTAAATGATATGTATTGTTTGGTAAAATCTTTAAGTAAGAGAGATGGTGAAGCCTCTTTAAACAGCTGTAATATTGTATACATGGAAGTTTTATTGGCAGTTTCATGTTCTGAGTCGACAGAAGTCAGTCTAAATGATGACCATGTTATTGCAGAGATCAGACTGGCAGCATTTAACTTTCATGGCAGTGTTACTCGAGAGAATAAGACACTCCGTCATACTGCTGCATCTCCGAAAGCCCATGACTAGAAGAAACAGAGAAATCCAAACAGATTTGATGCGTATGCACATCATGATTTTATCTAATCACAAACAAGTATCTGCTTCTAATGCAAAGGATCACAATACAGGGACTTCAGTTTGGTAGCGTGCCCGCCAGTGTTAACTTAGTATCACTGAGATATATTATAGTTTGTATTAATAGTTTGAATCTGTGAAGCTGACAGGAAGGTTAACTCACAGGGAGGGAAGTTGAATCTGGCCGCTATACAGGCATCTTTTCCAAAGCCACAGGTCTCTTGAGTTTGTGTGCAGCGCGTTCCCCCCCGAGGAACACAGTGGTTGCATTTCAGTGCAGATCCTGCAACACAAAGAGCACGCGTTATCATCAAATCAGCACCGGACTTTTATCAGAGAGTCTTGAGCATGTTTAGAATAAGAGTTTACATACATCACATACATATATTAAACAAAAGAAAAACAGGTTGCCAAGGAAACATTTCTCAATTTCCATTTACTAAACTACACTGTAAAAAATATTGTTTGGACGCAACAAAAAAAAATTACGCAACAGTTTGCATCAATTTTTTTGAGTCAAGGCAATTTCTTCTGAAATTAAGTTCAACCAATAAACTATATTGTGTTATATATACTTACAAAATTGTGTTAAAACTAACAATTATTAAGTTGAATACTCATAAAAATTAAGTTGTTCTAACTTGTTTTTTCATTGTTTTAAATTTGATTCAATCATGGACACTGGTTACAAAAACTACTAAAATATTATTTTTTGATGAAACAATACTTAATGCTGTCAGGAAACCAATCTTTAAGCATTTTCAGCCAAATGCTTTCTGATTGAAACAGCATATAAGACAATGCCCAGTGAGTCTGTTCTCAACCTAAGCAAATGCTCTACTCCTCAGCACAATGGTAATCTCTTAAAAACCATCAACATAACAAACACTTTTAAATACCAAAAGAACAGAACACTGAACATTAATAAATCTTCTCCTGTTCTGATCTTGAATAGAAATGCATAAAATATGAGTTTATTTCTACATTACTGCTCATTATTCAGTCACATGCAAAGCATGCTGGGAACCTGAAACGTGAACTTGAAAAATGAAGTTATAGAGCTAATTACATTGAGTTAGTACAACTTAAATAATGTTTTAAACAAACTAACACAGATATTTAAGTTGAAGTTACACACAATATTGCGTTGATGTAATTATCAACATTAAGATGTCAGGACAACTCATTAAATTGTTTGCAACTTAAGATGTTTAATTAAATCAATAAATTTGAATTTTTAACTTGCACCAATGCATTAAATTAAGTAGTGGCAACAGATCCACTGAATTATTTTTTAGAGTGTAGAACTAAAAGAAAAACTAAATAGACATATTCAAAACAAAAATGACAAACTAATCAAAATAAAAACACATAGTATATTTAGTAAAACTTTCAATAAAATTGTTACAAATGAAAATGGAAAATATGCTAAATATATAATTATATTAAAATAACTATAATAGTCTCTCAATGTTACTAAAATAGCATTTTGAATTATGTTCATGTTTAACCTTTTAATTAGCATCGTTTAACTCACCGTAGTTCAACACCAGAACAAGAACAAGGGCCACCAGCACAGTCTTCATTATTCTGAATAATAATAATAATAAAAAAATCACCAATGAGACTGAGAAAAGCCCCCCCCCCAAAAAAAATGTATGTAATTCAGAAACAAACTAATCTATCAATATCTCTCTGCTACTTTATTAAGCGATCAAGCTTACATTTTCATCAAGCAAATGATAACACCAGCAAAAAATCCCAGAGAGAGAGAAGCTGTAATTCTTGTGTATAATAGATTCAATATAAATCTATTTTAGAAACTTAATTTCCTGTAAAGTTGCTTTGCAACAATTGTATCGTAAAAAAGTGCTATACAAATAATCTTGAATTGTGTGAAAATGCTTTACAAACAAAGTCAAATTTTATTCATAAAAGAACAATCGGTGCAGTTTAGTGTTGACCTGATCTATAAGGCTGAAAATGTGTATTGCTTTAATAACTTACCTCCCAAGTGATGTAGTATTGAGTGTATTGTCAGTTCATAAGTACTTGTGTGAGTCTCTTATATACTTGTCATGTACTCAGGAGTGAATCATTTCCAGTAATTCAGGAATTCCCACAGTGTTTGAAACCTGATCATTGTGTTCAACTGAGGCACAGACATTAGCTTCAGATCATCATCTGATCGTATCATGTGCTTGAGCAAGATCCAGTCCTGTTCTGCTACAATAAACATCTTTTTAATATGGTGTAAAATATGATCTGTTTGGGTTTCAAACTAAACTATTATGGTTGTGCATGACCCTTTTCTCAGCAATGTGTTTACATGCATGTTGTTTTTTCCAACACTTTAGGTTCAGTAAAGATCCCTCATTCACAAATAATTACAAATGGATAGAAAGGAATTTAATTAAATATGAAATATTCTAAAGAAAGACTAAAAAGTATTTCTTGTAAAACATACTCCAGTAATATTAGTTTTATTTACAACTTTTTTAAAGTGTAAGCACAAATCATTTTAGGCTATACTGATTCTTGAGTTGGCTCTTTGGAGAATAAAAAAGATTGTTGTTTTATTATATTCTTCATTTTTGGGTACATTGATGGCAATATGTACATACATTTTTAACCTAACCTACATTTGTATTTAAATTAAATGCAAAACAATAGTGCACTATATATAAATACTTTATATATAAAGTAAAACATAAACAATTTCAAATTATTTCAGCTTTTTGCCAATATTTCAAATGATCACTTCGCTTAACTTAATGTACTAAATAACTCAAACTAAAATCAATATTAATAAAAACTATATGGATATTTAAAAAACACAGTAACTAATAAATATGAGAGAAATAATCAAATGACTAAAACGTTAACTAAAATGAAAATATAAAAGCGAATCTAAAATATTGATAATTGCTGAAAATCTGAGTTATATAACAGTAACACTGCAGTAAAGGTCAGAAAGGTCAATCAAACATCGTTCCGGCCGGTGGGTTATCGGAGAAGATGACGGACAGTTTAGCGTCACTGTAGGTGGGAGCTGCTGCTGGTAATAAATGACGAATGTTTTCTTTGAATATGAGGATTGCAAGTTCAATATTGTGTAAAACAAAGCTGCGTAACCGAGGGGACAGGTGATAAAGAGATATATCCAGAGCCGATCCTCCCTATACGCAGAATACGCAAGCTGCGTAGGGCCCCCGAAACACCAGGGGGCCCCCTTAATCCAAAATATGTTTTAATTGTGGGTTCGCACACACCGGCCCCCCCCCCCCCCCGTTCTGCATCTCAACCACACACGCCGCCACCCCCCCCCCGTTCTGCATCTCAACCACACACTTTGCCCCCCCCCCCCCCCCCCCCCCCCACACCCGTTCTGCGTAGGGCCCCCAGAAGTCTAGGATCGGCTCTGGATACATCGTTGTAAGTCTTGAGGATGGAGATGATAGGATATTAAGCACTTTTCCTGCTTGTTTGGAGTCTGAATCTGTTCAACAAGCGTGTACTGTGTAATGTTTGTTGTTCCATCCATCACGCATGTGTAATGTTTGAATGAGTGTCAGTTGATTTTGAGTCCAAGGTTCAAGTGTACACATTGCACAAGGCTTTAATGTCTGTTTAACTTAGCTCTGCTTATGGCTTATTGAACTGGCCGGTAAGATGAAATAAAGATGACAGTCTTTTGATCTAGCAGTGATTAATTATGTAATGTAAAAACATGTGATGTAAAGCTCATCAGATCTATATGGCAGTCAAACAGCAGTTATGGTTCACCATATTTTATTTGCTGGTTATTGAGATTTTTCTTCAAACACTGTCACTGAAAGCCAATGTTAATTGAATTTTCTTAGTATTCTTGTCTTGTTTTACATTACAAATATCTAAAAACACATAAATCAAGATACATTTACTTGAAAAGCAACATGACTTAAAAATATTAAGTCTTTTTTTCTGAGAGTAAAAAAATCTACATGTTATGCTTTTCTTGTTTTGAGCATAAACGTTTAGTATCTGAAGTTATTACTTCTGAAATAAGTGTATATTGATTTAAGAATGTTTCGATTGGAAAAGAAAATGTTTTTTGCATTATGATCACACATCAAACGCATGAGTCAGCTGTTGGTCCGAACAGCAGCAAATTATAATTATAACTTAAACTCAAACATCTAACTAACTCAAGTTCCCTCCAATTATACTACTCAAAATTCCAATACTTTTACGTCACCTCACCTTTGAAATATCTGTTTCAAAAATATTTACATTTTACAGTATTTACATGTATATTATTTAGTATTTCACATCATTTTTATTTTATTGTTTTATATAAAATATAATTTTATACCATATTATTATATTCATATTATTATTGTATTTATTTGAGATGCATAGTACTTTTTGAGTATTCTTCAGTGAAGTGTATAAGTTGTAGCGTGAATTTTTGAGTCTCATTATGAATTATGTGGGGAACGAACACTGTTTCATTGTCGGACGCAAGCTTTACTTTTTTTCACGGCCCTAAAAGTTGTAACCCCATTGAATTTTCTTATTATTACTCTATTAGTATGCAAATTATATGCACTAATAATATTGCAATAATCATAATTGTTTGTGATGTAAATATTCTTCTATTGCACTTTACTGGTATTTTCTAGATATTGTTATACAATAAATTGTATTTATTTGAGATGCATAGTACAGTATTCTTCCGTGAATTATTGAATTATGTTGTTTCATTGTTTTACTTTTTTTCCCTAAAATGTTGTAACCCCATTGAATTTTCTTATTATTACTCTATTAGTATGCAAATTATATGCACTAATAATATTGCAATATATCTGTTTGTGATGTAAATATTCTTCTATTGCACTTTATTGATAAATTTCTAGATATTTTTTATATCATTTACAAAGACAAACATTTTCTGTGAAGTGAGAAAGTATGTAATTGTATGAATTCTGTATTAAAAATCAAGTAAATCACATAATCAACAAAAATGCTGGCATGCTTAGTTTATTTTAATATTTATGACCACCTTGAAACAAACAGTTTTTGTAACATTGCACAAAAAAGAATTTAATGTGGAAATATTTTTCTCAAATCAAATATGCATAAACGTGTAACTTGATTCATGTGTACTCTATTTTATTTGTATTTTTTTATGAGTCCTGCTGATATATTTCAGTCAAAGGTGTTGCAGAAGTCCTTCTGGCAGCACTTGATGTTGATGACAGAGTTCTGTTTCACCATCTCACAGCCTGACATGGACATGCACTTCTGGTAATGACCGTCTGTTTCAAATAAACCACAAGACATTAAGGGTTTTTCAAACTGTCATTGAAATCAGCAGACGGTAGTCACTGTCTGAATGATACGGTGGGCTTCGTCACTCACATGGGCTTCTGCGGAACTTGGCAGCAGCACACGCGTCTTTGTCGGGGGGCAGGTCACGCTGGTGATCTCACAGGCCCCTCCTGCTTTCTCTGGGACGCAGTGCAGGCAGTCCAGGGCCCAGCCTTGAACACACCGGACAATATTTGATTTCACACTTCATGTTTGTGCAGATACACTCTTACATGTGCACAAGAGCTCACAAAACGTGTACATAAACCCTGTATGTACTGAAGAAAAGTCTTTTTAACCCTTTAAGCTGTGGTTTGGAGTTTTTGCTGCTCTCATGTCGATATTTCATGTCTTCTCTACCAGAAATGTCCACAAACCACATTTTTCTTATTTTCTTTTTCCACATTCTTTCATTACATTGTGGATGATCTGAAAGGCCATTTCATGACAAGAAATCAATAATCACACACTGATTTTGACTTTAAACTATTGCATGGGTTTGACTTCTGGTGTTCAGCTCACAAGAATTTGGCTATTTTGTCAAAAAAATATTTTTTTATATTTATTTGATATTTAAAGTTATATAAAGAAGATAATCATTTATTTTTTTTTTTTTTATTTCAGAAACTTAATTTCCAGCAGAAATGCTAAATCTGCCTACATGCTATGCAATCGTTCAACTATTTCTTAATTTATTTTCCTTAATCCACGCATATTTCATAAACAAAATATGCAGCATATGCGTCATATGTATCATATTCATTCAATGTATCATGAAAAAACGTAATACTTACTGATTTTGACATTAAAAGTATTTGGCTAAATAATTGTTTAAATATTTATTTGAGATAAATATTTGAGATATATATATAAGTATTTATTTTACATAAAAAAGTCTTAAAAATTGGTTTATTTCCAGATATTTGGACCTCACTGTTTTTACTGTAATCTAATAGATTATTATATTATTCTGCAGATGATTTGCATTAATAAGTGCAATACATATCAGCATGTAATCACTCATCTTAATGTTTCTACATGTAAAGGTTACCTGCAATACTATTTTATTGCATGACATTGGTAATTTTGTACATATTTATTTATTTTTTTTATATTATTTACATTTTAATGCACATAACCTTCTGTATAAAAGTATTTTCCTTGCTTGTGGTTTGGACATTTTTTGCACTTCTCCTGATGACATTTCAGACATTTTATCTCCACCAGAAATGGAAACCTGTCCACATACTATGCAATAGTTCAACTAAACTTCTGAACATATTTTTCATATATTAATGTTCTGTATGTTTATATGCATGTATATTTCAGCACACAAAGCATAGCTTCAATGCATCATAAATCCAAAGTCTGTCAGATCCATAATCACACTCACCGCCTGTCACGGCCAGCACGAGAACAACAGCCAATATGAGGAACTTCATCATTCTGGAAAACAAGACGAAGAAGAGAAGCGACTGTTGGATGTCTAAACTTATTTCATTTATAGAAAAAGCAAGAATATAACTCTAAAGAGTAACAAACAACAACTAACCGAAACCAAAGCCAAGGATCATAAACGTACTAGAAACAAACCATTACTGTAATTAGTCTGAAGCAGCTCTTCTTTTATCAGTTTTTGTGTGTGTTTTATGATGCATTACTGATGCATATGTTTTAATGTACCTTAAAAATAATTTCCATGAATAAAACTGTGTGTAAAGCGTAACTCACCGTTGTACTGCGTTGGACTGAGTAAAACTGTTCTTCTGTCTGTCTGTATGTCTATATGAAACCTCACCTTTATCCTACAGTCTCTTATC